>JAODKC010000095.1:9021996-9036752 GCA_026777985.1 Mormyrops attenuatus | reverse complement strand
CCCCCCCCCCCCCCCCCCCCCCCCCCCCCCCCCCCCCCCCCCCCCCCCCCCCCCCCCCCCCCCCCCCCCCCGGCGATAGAGAAGAGGTTTCCCGACCAGATGCACAGCAAAGCTAGCCTGCGTCTGTGGGAATGTGTCAGGGGACTCCTCGTCCCAGAAAAGCAGCTCTTCACTTTGAGGAAACCTTTCCGAAAGCACCACGACGTGCCACTTGGGGGCTGGGGGAGTGGGGGTCTGCGATGACCCCAGGCCCGATTAAGCCCTGTCCTCCCCGGCAGCTGGGGCACATTCTAAAGACAGAATATGAAGGTTGTGGACTATTTTGTGGATATTCCGAATCAAAAGCAGGTTACTTAGAGTCAGACAACACAGACAAAGAGGGGGACACACCCTGTCACCCCCCCAACACACACATACACACACACAATCACACACACCCTTTCATTATGGTTAATGATTATTTGTGGCCAAATGACCAAAAATACCACAGCCCCCCAGTGAGAGTCACAATGTCACACAAGGGCGGTGCATCTCAGTCCGAAGTGGCAACACACTCACGGCTTGGACGGGCCTCAGGCTGCCAGAGAGCAGAGAGACAGCGGGGCGTTTTAACGAGCTGGCCGCGTCCACCGCAAGCTGCCAAACACCACGAAGAGGATGCGGACAATAAGGCTCTGTGTTTGCGCAGAGCATTAACTGCCTGCCATATTCAAACAAGTCAGCTAATATTACTGAAAACACGCACTGGGTTCCAGGCCACCCGGCCAGGCTGCACCAAACCGGCCTGAATTCCTGGGGTCTCTCTCACACCGCAGGGGCCGGCGTAAGGGGCTGGGAGCCTTCTGCCCCACCATTCAACTCTTCTTGGGCTGGTCACGTTACCATACCCATAATGCTGTGCACCATTAGTGGGCTGCCACGTTGCTGCAGACTTCAGCGGCTAAACTCACCGTCATACTGCTTCCCTGACTGGTTCTATACTCGGCAAATTGCCACATGCCTTCCACGTCGTGCCATCACCGGCAAGTTTACTCATTCAGCACAGATCTGGACCAGGCAGCCCGGCTGCAGCGCTATGGCTGGCTTGGCTAAAGACCCTAGCTAGCAAACGGGCGGTTGTGGGTTTGAAACCCAGCGGTCCATGAAACATGTTTCAAAATGGTGCAAGAGATGGGAGCCTGTCCAGTAGTTTGACTTCTTTTCACATATTTTTAATATCTATTACTTGCTTTTAATTTTTTACTCTTATGATTAATACCGATTTGCCTTTATGTACTTATTGTCTTTTTACTTACATTCTTTGATGTATTTCTGTCTGTGCTACTGGACAAAGAAATTTCACCCCATGCAGGTCAATAAAGTCTCATGTTATTTTATTAAGTCCAGACTTCCTTCATTAAACAGGCAAGTGAAGCATGCTGTTGTGTCTATGCGGGCCAGGCTGCCCGTGCTCCCAGGGACCAGTAGATTTTCACAGGACAAGAATGTCGCTTTTCCACTGTCGCCCCGAAACTGAGCCGTACCCATGCTGACAAGTAAGCAGGGCTGAAAGCATGTCCAAACTGAGCTGGCCGTGTCTCCCGCAACTGATTGGTCGAAAGGCAGGGAGCTACAGGTGATCTGCATCAATATGAATGGATCATGTGACGGGAGCATTCATTATTAGTGGTATCACACATTGTGATGTATTGATGCATTCCTGATAACCCAGAACCTGAAAATTTCCAACCACCTACTTTAAAAAGTACTATGGAACAGCTGAACAGAATGGATTCATGATGCAAATTTGCACAAATGAATACTAATTCCACTAGCATTTGCTGCTAACAGGATGATTATTCTTAAAGAAAAAAAAAAAAAGACTGCGATTCTCACAGACTTGCTAGTGGAAATTAGCTCATAGTAAATCATGATGTATGTCATGCAAGCAGTATAGAGTCTCTTCAGTTTTACATTGCTGCGGCTGTTCAAACTTGGCAACGCCGTTACTGAGTCGACCCTTCTACGGTGCAAAAAGGAAATGAGCTGGAACCACATCGGCACTAATATGTCTACGGTGCGGCTTGGTTCCTGTATGCCAGTGGAAAAGCGCCATAGGTGTCCTGCATAAAATAATGGGACAAAGCATGGCACAAGAGAAAAAGATGCTGGGAATCCACAGAACACGCCCCACATGCAAACATGGAAGGTCATCACGTGACCCCCACCAGAGTAACTTGCACCATACGACAGCAGACAGATGGGTGGGCGACCCCCCCCAACCAAAGAGGGACAATTCTTCCTGAGCAGCTGAAAAAACGACCTCATGGGGTCCAAATGCTAAACAAAGAATAAAGGTATTAAATCAGACATTAAAGATTCTTTAAAAGTCACCACCAGACAGATGATACAGGCCACGCTTATAATTGTCTAATCTGACTTACTCAGCGCACTGAAACTCACGGATTCTGATGCCGCACTGCAGATAAACCCTTTTAAAAATCTGCTGGGTAATTTGTGAGTAAATTAGAATAAGGTCAGCTGTGCCATAAATAGGTTTGTTCTGGTTTTTCTTGTTTGGAGGTGTGTGTGACCCAGTGGTGAGAAAATATATTAACAGATGCGTTTAATTTGTGCAGCGTAGACCTCGCCATATATGCCTCAGCACTGCAGAAACCCACTGCACATGACATGGCGGGTGTTGGTGGTCTAGTGGTTAGGACGCTTGCTTCTAGACCAAGAGATCACGGGTTCGAATCCCACCTCTGTCCCATCATTGGGTCCCTGAGCAAGACCCTTAACCCCAACTTGCTCCAGGGGGACTGTCTCTAAATTTAGAAAACTGTAACCCGCTCTGGATAAGAGCGTCCGCTAAATGCAGTAAACGTAAATGCACAGATGTGCCCATTCACTGTAAATCCTCACAGGGGAACAGGAGGTTGCTCTGTCACACTCACATGACCTGATTTATCACTTTCAGGACACTTTCAAAAGGTAACAGGCTAAGGACTGCATAACATAATGGCTAACATGGGAGAAGCGCTGAAGAGTGACACCACCCACTAGGAAATGTGTCTTTGTACTCTTTTGATTTATCTGCTAATCACTTAAGCAAATTAAGTAACAGTCGTAAATGTAATAAAAGGGCAGAGGAACAGCAGGGTAGGAGACCCACAAGAACATCCACCGGAGCTGAAAATGAGATCAGCGCACGACCGCCCGCCTACAATCTGTGTCTTGCTGACACCTCGCTGCAGCCCCGGGGGAGGACAGGGTCCACCGGGGGCCTGGACAACGTCACAGTCTCTGACTCACATCGACATTAAGATCCGCACCACCAGAACGACCGTCTGTTATACGTGCCAGAAGGTTTGCATTCACTTTATGGAGGAAACCATATGTCTGTGATGCAGAAGCCGGGGGATCAGCCAAGCCTCATGCAGTGACACACTGGAAATATAACGACACCGGGCGTCACACGCATTTCATGCGAAACGAAGCGACTTACAGACGTGACAGTAATCTAAAAGCATGAACTCAGAGGAATGGATTAAACCCTTTCAAAAGGATTATTCGTGATACAATTTACTCCTATCTAGACGTCATATTCGAAATCCATTTAGCCAGCCGGAGTCCTAAATCGGCCGATGCCAGACGCAGTATGTAGCTGCACAAATGCAGCTGGTGTGAATGCGTCAGCCTGGGGTCCAGAGGGCCCCATGCACGCATCTATAACGCAGACTGTTTTCACATTCCTTTTTACGGGCTATACTCATAACCTCAGCCCTATAGCAGTATATCAGGGGGGACCAAGACATTTGCTGTATGAACAAGGTAGTCGGTGGGTTAAAGCTCCTCCCCTCGAATTGTTCCCCCCCCCCAAACTGTGGTTCCTCAGGTTGCATATGCAAATCTTAAGCCTAACTGACCCCACGCAACGTCCACCATCTCCAGCAGGCAGGAGACACACAATGCATGAGGAAACGCTCTTAAAGAGGCTCCAAGGAAACCAGTGTTTGGGGAGGAGGGAGTAAAGGTTAAACAAACAGCTCAACAGGAAACGAGGCAAGGCCACCATGGCCACGCGTGGGGAGTGGCAGCTGCTGTGGTTCCGCACAGGATAGACATGTGAAGACGCAGCACGGCCCACCGCCTTCATTAATGGCTGCCCAGGGGCTTCCATCTTCCTGCCTCAACGGACGTGTGCGCGGGATGGGCATCAGGCTACAGTCTGAAGGGCATAGGAGCTTTTCACTGATCATCGAGCCTTTCAATCTTCAATCTTCCATACTGTTCAAGGATGGCAGCAGTAATCAGCTTGAGGGGGTGGGGTAAGCCATATTATCCTCTTGCTGCCCAGAATCCTTCACACCTGTTACGGGCTGTGCTGCTCTGCCTCAGGGTGCCGAGTGGCCAAGCAATCATGAAATCGGCCTGCTAACGGTTGTCCCCAAGTTCTTCAGTCTGGGGGGCTGGGGCAGGGCAGTGTGACTGCTCTCTGTAGCAGCGGCTCTTGCAATAGAGTTTGAAGGAGGGAGATTTAAAAATTGAAGAGAAAAAAGAAAAAAAGACCCGTTTTCAAAGGCCCTTATCTCCAGGCAACAGCCCAGTCTTACATACTCTTCTGTAGCGCATTGAAGTCAGCACCGTGCAGATACTCTCACGGCGCGTAGCCACGTCACCTGACAGAGCACAGAGTCGCTACAACCTTTAACTGACACGAGCAGCAACACGTCGCAGCCCCTGGGGGCGAGGAGTCTGTCTGCCAGAGTCTTTCGGCAGCAGTCTTACGTAACCAGAACAGCTAAAGTTACACCATTTCTCCAGCAACCCTTGAGTGGCACAGTCTCTTCCCTAGTTTGACACTAAACAAAAGGGAAAATAAAAATAAAAATTCCTGCAGCTCCTGCCTCCCCACAGACTGTCAGTCTTCAGCGACACGCGCCTGACCACCAATCGGAGACGATGCTTATCTCCCTTTCCTGCCTGTTCTGGTGTCAACCTCATGCTGCTTCAGCCAGAGTTCCTCCGAGAGCTTTGCCTGGCACGTCAGGCAGGCTGAACTCTTCCCCACCGACAGGAATCACCATTTTCCTCCACATCAAAAACATTTTTTTTTTTTTTGTTTCTCTGATGTTTAAATGCTACTTATTATTCTGGCTCCATGACGACACCGCTGACAGGTCACAGATCCAAATATGGACTCGTCATCAGTGTACACCATTTCTCACACGGTCTCACCTCTGACAGGTTTGTGTCACACCTCATAAAACATAGCTTTGTGTCGGAAGTGTCTAGGTAAAGATGAAGCTTCCAGAACAGAACACGGCATGTTAAAGTGCAAAAGGAAGTTTCTGTTGTCTGCAAAATCAGAAACAAGTGAGGAAGTCATCCAATATAAGACAACAAAGGCACCAGGTTACATGCAGTTTAAGAGGTGCTAATTATGGGTATTATTGTGCCACAATAACTATTAAAATTACACAATCACAATAATTACAATTAATAATACAAGAGATGTCTTAAATATCAGATGCAGCTGAAGCGTAGCAAAAGTGAGGTAAAAGTTGGTCACGCGTGTTGGATGAGATTTATTTGCATAAATAATCTGACCTGATAGAGGATGGTTATTCAGAAACGGAGCCTGGAAGACGGACAGGAGGATAAGGACCTGTCCTACATGACCCATGCTCCCCAACGCTTTGACTAAACACACACAGGTCTCTGGCTCCTCTACTGTGACGTAGTTTCTCACTGTAGCCATTTTACATCTACATGAAAAGTTAAAAAGACAAGGAATAACAGTGCCAGCACTGAGCCAGGCGGTGGTTTGGTGGAGTGATGCTGCCGGCCGTGGATATACAGATACATAGGATATGACGCTCAAAAGGTCCTCACCAAGAAACAAGTCGCCTCACAAGCAAGATACTGAGAAAAAAGGCGGATGTTTCGAGAACGCAGAAGGCATGCTGCAGCAACCGAAGGCATATCTTATCCAAACTTCGGAAGTGAACGTATAACATGTTAAGACAGCACCACCCGGCAGTGACTGATGACACACCTTTTACCCCCTGCATCTCTCTATGAACCAGGGCAAGCTCCACTGCAGGGCCGGATGCTGTACAGCAAAATCCAAGGCAACTAATAAAACACAAGCCTTTACAAGGGGGAGGAAAGAAATCTTTAAGGATTCTCATTATCCATGACAAAATTACAATAATAATTACACAATTAACAGAAACGATAAAAAGTGAAGGTATTTACAGGGGCTTGTGGCCCCAGTCCTAATGATACATTTAAATTAATGCTCCTTATTCACTTCAAACAGTGTGTGAGGTGACTAACTACTGAAGTTATCTAAATAATGCAGCTAAAGAGTGAAGCAGTGGAATAGTGAATTTAAAACGAACTAGTACTCAAGCTCACAGGCATCGGTAATCACTTCACGCGTATCATGGAGTGACATTAGACTGAGTACATATTCAATTCTCCACCCATCAAAGTACTTAATAAAGTAACGGAAAAGAAAGATTAGCCCGAACGGTATTCGTAACTTGGTTGTAAACGTTATGATTGTATTTATAACACTATGTAAAACCTTAGGCATTTTTGTTACATTTATACCTCATCTAGCCTATGAGAGAGAGGCCTCTATATTCTGCTCCATTACTTTGCATAGCGTGACATTTATTCTAGTGGATTTATGACCTTATAAATTAATCACATCACCAACCTGCAATAATGGAAAAAAGGTAACAATGACCGTGAGACTAGTTTTGTGGTCTGGAGAGAACCAGGTATATCACCCACAGCTGGGAGGCTGCGGATGGTTACAAAACCCCACAATCACAACAGGGGAAAAAAGTACCAAATGCAGGCCACTTAGTTTTTAACGGGTGACTTGGCTAGAAAAAACGTCACATATCCTGGGCAAAGGAGGTTAGGAGTCATTTTAAATTGGTTGCCAACACCGGTTGTGAAAACATGCAGAATATCTGCTAAAGAAAAAGAACATGATTAATATATCAAACAAGCCCTGCTATATTTTGGCAGAGGCTTTTCTTGGAAACATAAACAGTTCCGAGAAGCTACTTTTATCAGGAAAAGAAAACGCTTGCCTGACTAGCCAAGGAGATCTGACTAAAACGGTATAACGTCCAAGCGCAGACACGAACTAAAATGGCAGATCTACCCTGCAAGCTGCTTATAGGTTTCTTTTCCTTACATTGTTGTCAACAGGAGACCAGCTTATCACGAGTGTGCCTTTGTGTTTACAAATGCAGGACTAACAAAGACCAAAGGAGTGTATCATCTCCTGCACAGCTAGACCCAGTGTGCATTTACCGCACAAGAGCTGATCTTAAGCACGCCAAAAATAAGAATAGATAGAAAAGAAACGAGCCGTCGGTACGTTACTATACCTGCTACATAAAGTATGGACATGCGTGTTAGTCAAATCCCTACAGATAACTGAATTTTCTCACGTTGTCTCACCAGCAAAAGCAGCATTTTATCTGCCACATCAGTTATCATTTATTTCCCACATTTTCCATCAAAGTCTTCGAGTCTGTCAACTTACACAGTCACTTGACTGGATTTTGAAATTTACAGGCGAAACATAAACGCATGGTTCGTGCATGCCGACGTCACCCCATTACCGTGACTGTTACTTTGTAAATTAAATTCGATTTGAAATGGTTTATGATACAGGTAAATAATTAAGGTTTTAAAACACAGGCTTGTCAAACACGATATACATTATACAATTTTGTTAGTATACGAGCGTGAACTCTGTAGGGCACTGCGGGAAGATGGATAAGTGTACCTACCTTTAGGATTTCCCCTCGTTTAAAACTTAGCTCGTCATCCGCAGTGGCTTTGAAGTCGTACTTAGCGACGGCTTCCATGGTGCCGGGTCGCTGGACACCTGTGCGCCGCGGGAGTAACAGGTACGCGGCCGCTGTGCGGTGCGGTGCGGGGCGGCGCGGCGAGGCGCTCTTTGTCGGCGAGCGGAGGGAGCGCAGAGAAAAACAACAAGCCCTGCGATCCCGGGGTGTCTCTCTCCGCACTACTGCAGCTCTTCACGCCACGGCCGCCGGTCTGCAGGTGCAAAGTTACATTAGTTAGCGCCCCCTACTAAAATCTTGTATAATAAAACGAAGAATAGCACGCGACACGCCACTTTACAAAGTGTTTGATGGAGCCGCGCCCTTACGCCGCAACTAGCATTGTGGAGCGAGCCAGCCCAGCGCGAGGAAGGAAACCATCCTTTTGACATCCCGCGCAGCCAATGGCAGACGAGCGCAGTCACACGCGTCCAATCAAATGCTGGGAAACGACAACGCCCAGTAGCCCCGCTCATACCCATGGAAAAAAAAGCAAATCCGTCCCCGAAGCCTCCCTCATGCGGCGGGTCAGCGCCGATGTGACAACCTCAGCGTCTCTCACAGCGGTTTCACAGTGTTCTCATACCCATGTGCCGCCGCTTGGTTGTACTGAACTGGCATGCAGACTCAGCGATGTGCAACCAGTTAGAGGAATACAAATAATGCCTGCATACATCCTAGTAAGCACCATCCTTTAAAAGGACAATAAAAGCTATATCTTAGGACACACCAAATAAACATTCCGACTACAAGTAAGTATGTTGACTTGGGTATTTGTAGAATATTTTTCTGGCCAAAAGAAAACTAAAAAGGCATTCACAAAATTATGCAAAGACGATTTCGTTAAATATTTTTAAGCCACTTGATTACGGTGATAAAACTGTAAAATGATTAAATCGATCAGGTATATTGTAAATGAATCACATTCATTATTCATATAAACATTAACTGCGAGATATATAAATTACTGGAATTTTATTTTATACTTGACGTATCCACAAATAGCTTCTTAGCATCGAATTATTAAGACTTATCAAATTTAAATTGCCAACAAGCGATATTTATCATTTCTACGGCTGTCTAACCGGAGGTGTATAAGCATAATAACAGGAAGTTGCCTAATTGTCTTTGTATATTTCATCTCTGCGCTAAAAGTAGATTATTACACATATATTTCTATTCTGCAAATTGAGGAATCGTTTATTCTTTCTCTGACCTATATTTGTCAGTTACTGAGAAAAAAAAGCGATGTTACAACACTGGATACAATAAATGAGTCCTGCAGGGAAGGTATTTTCAATATAAACTGGATCCGTAGATTTTGCTCGACAAATGTACTAATTGTACAGTGCTGAATCTTCAGTGTAAGATGCTACACAATTGTCACTAAAGTAATCAGTAACAAAATCATACTTATTTCATTTTAGGTGCTATAATTTGGTACTTCTAAACGACGGGCGTAATTAAGTATTTTCCAATTAACTGTTTTCCTAATCATCAGCACAGTAATTATAAAATCAACATTAGACCTATCATATTGGCTTCGCTCACAAACAGCAACCACGGATCCATCTGAAGGTTCGTCGTTACAAAGTATTCCCGGATTACAAAGGTTACAGTCATAGATTAAAATTTTTAAAATTTCATATCGAACTGTGAATGACACTACCCCCAACAGATGATGAAAAACACATCCTCCTCTCTAAACATGTTGTAAAACTGATAATTTTGCGATCACTCACCGTATCTTGGGCCAGATAATCTTAATCAGTAAACCGACTCCGTCCTTTTGGCGTGAGAGCAGCACTTTATTGAATACGAGCGCTGCCCCGGGTGCGCTGCTCTGTATTCTCCCCTAAAACAGTAAATTTCCGCTTCCTTTCCGATCCCCTTGCTTGGGTCTGCTGCCAGTCCTTCGCTCGGCGGCGCAGGTCTCGCGTGACTTTCCCCAAGTCCATGAGATGCGGCGTTTTATGGGACTCGGCGTTGCGTAACCACGAGCGCTGTCTTACTCATCGCAGGTAATGATCACGTATTTAAACGCAGGTCTGAGTGAGTTGCGCGAAATCTGACGTTTTTTTCCTCTCAGAAAAAAAGAAATAGAATTTATTTATTTAAACGACACATGTCAAGGTATTCAATTGTACGGGTGTGCGAATCAAATACGTGGTTTTGAGTCATCAGACAAACTATTATCTGGTTTTATTGGCCGTTAAAACATTACCGTAGCCAAGAATAAAACCAAGACAACAACGAAAATTTCTGCAGCATCCTTTTGGTTAGTGGGACTCCCCCTCCCCACACTTTTCGGTGCATAATTCGCTTCCCAGCTGCAGACCACACAAGGTTGGGGATAGGAGTTTATGTGCCCCAAAACACTATAGCACATAACTTTTTTAAAAATGAGATAAAATACAAAATCAAACTAATCCCTGCTCCTTATTTGCATATGCCTGTCAGGATTGGTCCCTGTCATCTCCCCGTTTGCCCAGCAGGTGTCGCTGGTCATCCCATCTACCACTGTTTTCTAGACTAGTTGTCATTAGTGTTCCCCTTTGTTAGATATTTTTGTTTTTCCCCCTTGTTAGTTCTTGCATTCATATTATTTCTGTATTAGTTCTTATATTTGTACCTGTTTCTGGTTATCCTTGTGTGTACCTAGTTTGGTAATTATTTCACTTTTGTTCCCTGTATCTCCTCTGTTGCCTTATGCCAGGGTTCCCCAGATCCAGTCCTGGAGGGCCAGTCTGCAATATAGTTTGCAGATTTCTCTGCCCAGACATGCATACTAAACCTCACCGTTGGATGAATGTGCTGAATAAGGCGTGTTTGACCAATGAAATCTGCAAACTGTGTTGCAGACTGACCCTCAAGTACTGGAACTGAGGAATCCTGCCTGAGTCCCTAGCATTTGATTATAATTACCCTCACCTGTTCCTCGTTGCCCCTAGTCTCTTCTTTTGTGGTTGAATAGTCATAATCCACAGCTGTCCCTTGTTGAAGCCCTTTATCCTCATGTGTATTTAAGTGCCTGCCCATACTCTCTTCCACAGTCGATCATTGTGATTGTGTTGGTGTGTTCTGAGTTGCTGGTTCACTGTACATGTACTTCTGCTCCTGGTTCCCATTTGTATTGTCGTTGTTGTTTCCTTTCCTGCCTGCTCTCCATAGATGTTAGTCAGTGTTTGGGCATTCACCTGATTGTTTTGACCCCTTGCGGTCCCTTTGTTTTTTGGTTTCCCTTTTGTGTTTGGTTTGCTAAATTAAAAAAAATAAAATAAACAAAAAAAACCTGCTGGCCAAACAGGGGGATGACTGACTAAATGGGACAAGACCGAGACCAATCCTGACAATTCCATACACCCCTTATGTCTTAACATATACATAACATATATAATAATCATTATCTTCTGCTTAACGTTTAAGCTTTTTTTTCCTTCAAATTTGTACAAACTGTCCATCCATCCATCTTGTGTAACTGCTTATCCTATTCAGGGTTGCGGGGGGGGGTCCGGAGCCTATCTCAGAACCTATGAGCACAAGGCAGGGAACAACCCAGGATGAGGTGCCAACCAATCACAGAGCACATGTACAAACTGTTGTTAATTTTTTTTGGAATCGTCCCAACTCATCCTGCTTTATGGCACTCCTGCTAATGATTATTACCTAAATGCTAAAGTAAATGTGTTTCATATTTATTTCTTACTTGTATAAGTATTATAATCATATTATTGTCGTGAGTAATAATGATTAAAAAAATTATATACCTCAGTATAAATACGGCCATTTTTTTCATAATCACTAGATGTCACCAATGTTTTCTGCCTTTAGCTAGAGCTGGCCCTGGTCCAAGGCTGAGGGAGAAGTAAGTCAGTTTTTTAATACATTGTAAGGCACAGAGCACTTAGACTCCTTTTGGAAACTTTTCAGTATAGCTCATACACTATGTGAAGTGCTACAAAGCTGACATCATATTAGCAAAGGTTAACAGGAGTGCGTAACCCAACGGACTCATGCTGGAAATGGACAATCCATTAATAATGCAGAAGACCAGAAGAATGATCACTTGTTGTAAACCTGCAAGGGAAAATTAAGCGTGACCATGTCATTCAGTCGGAGTTAAGTCAAAACGGAAGAAAAACCCCTTTATTTTCAGAAGAAAAACTCTGCAGGGAATCAGGAAACCATAACAAAGGAATAAATTATGTATCATAAAAAACAGAGCTATAGTTAGTTGACGCAGATAGCTACGCTGACAGCCTTAACACAATTTAAGTAAAATATTGTGCATGCAGTTTTTCACAAAACTGAACAGACAGACATACCATTAAAACCACCTGCCTTATAATATGTGGGTGAAAAGTCCCCCTCTTGCCACCCGAACACCTCTGATCTGTCGAGGCATGGACTCCACAAGACCTCTGAAGGTGTCCTGCTACTATGATATGTCTTAATAATTAACAGTAGTCCTACTGCTGATGTTTACACAATAGAATCCACCGGGGTTAATGAGATAGTTGAATGACCCAGTTGACTTTTTTTCTCAGCTTAGTCTAAAGACCTACTTATTTCAACATGCTATATATTCTTACTGCAGAATAAATCAACGGATGTAAAACATTCAGAACAGTACAATAGACCGTTGGGAGATTATTCTTGACACAACTTGTGGGTCAGATAAAAAGAACACCACAAGAAAACATATATCCACCGTTTCTGAAAAAGATTCTCAAGGTCGTCCAGCTTGTGTTGGCAACACACAGCCTCACAGCAACAAACAGCTCCTCCCTCTGTCATTAAGCACAGAGCCAAGGACGTAAAGTCCACTCTCTAAACCATTATAATTACAGCACATGGATGAAAGTAGGTCTCAGCCTGTGTTTAAAAGTCACCAGAGCAAACCACTGAAACAACCAATTCCACATAGTGACAGAGACAACAAGATAAATAATATAGTTTCAACCTGTGGGTACCTAAGCACGTTATGGCTTTTTGAGCAAAGGTGTATATTCAGGTTAGCATCACTGCCAAAACCGGAGGATCCGCATCTGCCGGACACACGAGGAAGAAGGGATCCAAATTTAAACGTTTATTATTTACTTCAAAGGATATGAGCATAACTACAGAACATCATAAGTTAATCGTCCCAAAAGTGCAGGAACACAGTTTACTGAGGAACAGCTAGTACTTTCCCAACATGACAACAATTTCAGGAGACATTATTAATTATAGCCAAATTTAGTGCTCTAGCTCCGAAGGGATACACTGAACATCAACCAAAATCTTAACCTCGGCAAGGCAGCAGGGTCCAAAGGCATCTCAGCAAGGGGCCCAAAAACCTGTGTTGCACAGTGGGGGGGTGTATTGCGGTTGCCCACGCTACTTAAAATGCACCGCCATCGTTCTGATTGCGAATGAAGTCAGCGCAGCCTGCATTAATGACTGCCATCCTGTCACACTTGCTGCAGTAGGCATGAAATTCCTGGACAAAGCTGTGCTGAGCCACATTAACAAAATCATCCCAGAGTCACATGACCCCCTGTAGTTTGCCTACTGCCCGAGCAGGGCTGTGGAACATACAGCAGTCAATGCTCTTAACTCTGCCCTTGTGCATCAAAAAAATGGGTTATGAATGAATGCATGCTCCTCCTGCATTACATCCATCTATCCATCCATCATCCAACCACTTATACTGGGTCAGGGTGAAGGGGGGAGCTGGAATCTACCCCGGGCAGCATAGGCCACAAGGCTGGGGCGCCCTAGACAGGATGCTAATCCACTGCAGGGTGCATACACACATACACACACATAGCTGGTCTGCACGTCAAATTTTATTCAACTTGCTTCTCTCACAAAAGCATCACAAAGTCTATCACAAGAAAGGCTGTGTGTGTGGGTACAGATGGATGGATGGATGGATGGAGCAACTAGCCTGGTCAAGGAACTTAATTTAGGATCAGAAAATTTATATGTTCAAAACCACTACTGTGGTCCTTAAGAAAAGGAACCTAAATTGCTTTATTCATAAGCTACTATAAGGTATTACTATGTTAATACACATACTGTACTAAACTGGTGTGGCGGATTGTTACTGTGTGGTGCTCACTGCTTTGGGGACTCTAACTGTTTGCTTTAAGTTAGAATCTGGATCGTGTGTTTTTTCGGGAAAATCCACCGATAACTATCTATCATTTTAACGGTTGTCATTGCAGATCAGTGCGTGGCTGATGTAGAAGCTGAACTGTGGGTGTGATGTATCAGTTATTCAACTAGCTTTCAAAATGACTGCTCAGCAAATGAATAATCACTAAATGACTTGGTGTGTCTTCCCTTTCATTTTCTGATGACAAAGAAGAACGGTTGTGCTTATTGGAGATAGGAGCCTCATCTCAAGGAGGTTCTACGAGCTCGTAGCTGTTCTTCAGAACAAGCTGTTTGGACGGGGTGTTAATGACTATATGAATATATTACGTTTTATGCACCTCAGGGCTATGCTGACAGTCATAGTACAGGCAATGCATTCCTATATTTAGGGGAATTTAATGGGGGGGGGGGGATGATTATGAGGGAGATTGATTCGATTAGCAGTCATAAAACACAAATCCTACTCACTACTCGAAAATGTAATTTAGGTTAAAAAAAAAAATAACTAGAATAATTCACTGAAATTGCTCACATGTTCCGCACATGCATTTATAAGCTGCAGCAGTAAATAATGTAAATACAGGAGAAATTCAGATTTATTTCATAATGAATTTTCTTTAGAAGAGCTAACAGATAGTGTAAAGGACCACAATTGTCCTTGTATGTTTTGGTTTTTTTTGTTCTGGTAAAATGATATATAAATATGTTTAATTTTCTTTAATTTATTTATAAATGTTTTGTGTATGT
>JAODKC010000095.1:9005813-9021896 GCA_026777985.1 Mormyrops attenuatus | reverse complement strand
AAGCTGCTATAACGTTAAATAAAGGAAACCTTAAGCATCCGTCGAGACTCTCTCTTTGGGATCCAAGGGCTGCTACAGATAGCTTAATAAGCTTAAAGATTTTAAAATGTCTGTACCTAAAAAATATAATTTAAAAAGTTAATGAAAAAGAAGGAGTTTTGGTTAGCTGTGCGAATGCATGAATCTGACAGGTGAGAAAATGTAATCTATTGCCAACACGGAATCATTAAGCAAGTCGTTCGTGACACCATTCGTGATAAACAATGTGTTTTATTTACTGTATTAAAAAATAAAACCGTATATTATGTAGAGCAGACATCTTCGGCAGATACAAACCTCTTATGTACCATTTTGTACCCATTTTGCAGAGAAGGTTCGATTAATGTCTTCTATTTGTGCTTTACAGCTAAACCGAGCCCATGTGACTAGACAGTCTGCTACCAAGATACAATTCTTCACATTTACCTTTAAGTATTTACACAGCAGTTATAAAATGTAGACCTTTACAAAAATTGCATATAAAACATCTTCAACAGAGGTTTCACAAAAGAACTGTGAAATGTCCTTTGTTCACATCCTTGTACAAGTGCTCATTTTGGTAAACATTGTGGTAGGTGATGGACACGTATGAATGCAGACGATTCAGTAACAGAGAGGTTAAATAATACGGACGTCACATCTTGCCCAGGTTTATCATTTCTTTATGTCATCTAAATCCCATAGCACACAGTAAACAGTGAGAAGCAGTAAACAAAACAAAATGTGTGTGTGACCTGGTAGAGGTGAGTTGAAACATATTCATCAGAGCATATGATGGACCAAGGACAGATTAGGTGGAAGAGATGGGATGATGACCTGATTTAAAACCATTTCTGTTCTTTAAAAAACAAGGGAAACAAACACTTAAAAATTCAAATAAATGAGCTTCCATGAAAAAAAAAAGCATCACAATTATAACAGTTAACAGTATTAAAATAGAGTAACAAAAATGTAGAGCACCAAATTCCCTTGTTCCAGTGTTAATTGTGCCGTTTGAATGATGAATGTTTTCTTACAGCATCTTGTCAATAACATGTTAAGTCATGAATCAACGCATGGAATTTTGGTTGAATAAAGGTGGAATTTTGCTGTCATGTGTTTACAGACAAACACCAATGAGGTAAGAGACGATTATGCCACTGGCCAATTGGATGTGGGACAATGCGGTTTTAGGTCACAGCTGGAGAACCCATGCACGAATTCTGAAAATCAGTCGTACTGCAGAATTTTGCTTTTGTGAGCAAAAATAAAAATTAAAAATGGATCCATACTTCACACCTTACAGTAATACAAGCACTGATTAAAACATGCGGGCCAAAACAGTGTCATTCATTTTACCTCATTACTTCTATTAATAGGAGGTACAGGAACCACTATGACCAGTGCAGTCCGTTAGCGAGATACAGTGTTGTGCCTTCATTAATTGTGCAGACAGAAATTGTATTACATGTTTGTTGAATCGGTCTTTTTGTGTTTGGGGAGAACAGCAGCAAACGGGACAGTGAAGACCTGTCTACAGTTCACTAATTCCTCCCTCATGTGCTGAAAATTGGGTCATATCAGCTGCTACTTCATGAGTAAGCTGGATTATCACGGTGGACTGACAAAGGGACAGCTTTCTTCCACTCTTTTCGATGGATACGGCAAATGTTTTCAGCCCCGTAAGAAAGAAACTAGGCATCTGTAATGTAAGAGCACACCCCCTTGTGGTGAGAGTTAAACCTTCAGGAGCGGACTTTTACCGCTAGCGATTAGTAAAAGTAGTACTGATTATGTGACTGATCTTCGCTGAGTACAGGAGCACCCTCTATACCTGTAACCTGATAAATCAACCATGAAACCAGATTTGCAAGATTTATATTTTTATATCATTAACACACATTCTGCTTCGCAACCACTTCCTGACCTCTGGCGTTACTGACATTAAAGATTTTTTTTTTTAAGCAGTTAACCAATTCGTTTCAGTGTTGTTAATTATGCAATTACATGGTAGGCAGAGATGTTCCTTTCTGGGGATTTAATGGGAATTTAAAGCGGGTTAATTTAATTAGGCTTCTTGAATAATGCGGTTAAATGCACAGAAAGCAAATATTTGGTGCTACACAGAAAGTGCAAAAATAAGTAATTACCATGTATTATCTGGGATGTTAAAACTGTGAGATTCTAGCAGCAAGTTTACAGTGCAAGCACAATCATTTATTAATTAATAGTTTCTACTGTAATGAAGTGGTTAAATAAATAAATCATCTGATATATATTTTTATTCTATGTTTATGTACAAGATGTAGGTGATTTGCTCATAGTGTATTATAAAATATTATAAATAGTATGGCAATCGTTTCCCCCTTTTAAAAAGCAAAATAAAATTTTATTTCTATCCTCAGATCCTTCAAATCATCCTAACTTTGGGGAAGTTAGGGGGAAAAGTTTAAGGGGAAAATAATTGACAGAGAACAGCGTAGGGAAGGTGTTCTTCTCTGCTTCAGACACGGATGTGTCCCTGGAACGTGTGACAATCAAACATGCAGACTCAGCGTTAAGCCACTGCACACGAGGTCAATGATGTGAACTGTGTTGGGGCGACAGGCACTTACTGTTAATTATCAAAACTGTAACAGTAAAAAGAACACTCATTCACTCACAATATCGGCTTCTCAGGGATACTCCTGGCACCCACGCACAGCTAGATGATCCAGACAAACGCCCCCTGGTGGTAATCAGCTTAAATGGCGCCCTGAACAGTGTTCTGTGGTCGCAGTGCTGGTGGGGGTGGAAGGCCCCAGCTGGTACCCTCTGCCGTTTCAGAAGCTGGACTCGGGCACCGTGCGCTTCCTGCCTAGAGAGTTGGTGCTGTAGCGTGTCCGCTGCAGGGTGGCGAAGCTGGGCTTCTCCGCGGTAAGGCTCCGTGGGGGTGGTGCCCCCGGCATGCCATTCCTGTGTAGGGACGTGGAGCGGCGCAGGGCAGGGTCTGGCCGGCCATGGATGCTGGAAGAGCTCTGGGAGCGCTTGATGCTGGTGGCGGAGCTGCTGTAGCCTGGCTTGCCATTGGCCATCTCCTCACTGCGCCGCCCGACGCTGCCACCAGGGGCGCCATTTGGCTTCCCATCCAGGGCTGCACCAGGCACCCCGTTGGACAGAGACACTCGAGACGAACTCCTTGGGGCTGCCTCTGCCTGCCGCGCCTTCCTCTGTGAGTCCTTCTTCATGAAACTCGACTTGAGAAAGGCCAACAGACCATCGTGGCTACCCGACTCCCCGGCTCTCTTTGCCTTGTCTTCCTGGGCCTGCCCTGCTGGACTCCCCTGCCCCCCTGGAACAGCATCCGCATGGCCCTTTCCTCTTTTCAGTGTGGCCTCCCAGCTGGGGGCAGCGCCGGACACAGAGCTAGTTGGCAATCCTGCACCGGAGCTCTTCCGGGATTGGGGGTCAGGGGGTCTGCCCTGCTCCGGCTTGGCCTTCCTGGAGGTCCTGCCACTCAGCGTGCCGTCGTCCCTAGGCTTGCTGCCCCGCCTCTGGACCCCGGAGCTGTCGGCAGCTGGCCGACTCTGGCCCGCGGGCACCCTGAGAGAGTCGTGGTGCTCGATGGAGAGCCGGCCAAGGCAGCTGACCCTGCCAGAGCCAGGCGAGCCAGGCGGCTCTTTGTCGGGTGTAGTGGCCATCAGATTGACGATGGAGTCCTTGGTGCAGCGTGGCCGCCGGCCTGACTCCAGGTACTCCACCAGCTCCCCGGGGTCCCGCTTCTTCCGGTCCTTGGAGCCGAACGACCAGCGCAGGGGCAGCACCTTGCTCAGGCCCTCTTTGGCCTTGCTGGGGTTGCGCATGCTCATGCTGCGGCCTGGAAGGCTTCGCACAAAGGGCCGGGGCTCTGGGCCGCTTGAGGGGCCTGGGGCAAGCAAAAAATAAATAAATAAAAAAATTGCGTAAACTGCATCGGGGCTTAGTGGGTTTGACCTCTCTGCCTGTGATCAGAAGGTTGCTGGTTCAAGCAGAACAGTCACAGCCCCTCTGGGCCCTTAAGCAAGGATTTGAACCCACAACCTTTTGATCATAGAAACAAAGTCTTACACCGTTACTATGGCCTATTTTCAGTCTTCTTCTGTAAACCTGCATGGCTGACTGTAACTCAACATCCTGAGCCCAGAACCAGCAGCCCTGTAGCCACCTGGCCCAGCTACTCACCCCCCGCCTCCTTATGAGGCTCCTCTTGAAAGACGGGTGACTCCAGTGGGTCGGGCACAGTGGAGCGGCAGGTGGTGGAGGCTCTGGAGACCAGACTGCCCCGCTTGCTGTCGCCCGTCAGCCGGATGAGCCAGTGGTCAGAGACCGAGGAGCTGGTGGAGCCTGCGGGGTGGAGTCAGTGTTACACCAGGCCACCAAGCACAGCTCCAGTCGGCACTTAGGTCAGAGACTCACCCCGGAGTGAGCTGCTGGCAGACCAGGGTGGGATGGCATTGCGTCTCTGGTAGAAGAGGATGTAGGCCCCACGTGTGCAGATCTCTTCCTCTGGGACCAGATCCACGCTGCTGTCGTCGTAGCCATACCACTGTCCATCCACAGAGTTCCTGCAGTATGCTGTACAGACACAGACACAGACACACACAGATCTGAAATTATATCTTTGTGGGGACGCTCCATTCATTTCTATGGGGAAAACATGAGGACTTTAACCCCTCACCTTAACTATGAGTAACCAAACAAAATATGAGACTTCTGGCATTTTTAGTGTTTGGACTGCATTCACAGATCTTCGTGGGTCCCCACAACGTCAAAACAACGGGTTTTTATTACATTGTGGGGGACATTTGGTCCCCACAATGTAATATTAACATAATCCACACACACAGCATCATGACTTGTGTAATGCAGACTAGCTTGATATTGCGGTTTCCAAAGAGTTCTACAAGATCATTTTGATGTCCCATGTGACTTGCATTGGTGGCTAAATGGTAAGGCAGCAGAAATCTGGCCCCCGAAGACCACAGCCCCCCCACCCCAACAAGAGGCCCTCAGGGCCTACCTGTGTAGTGGCCCCCGTGCATGCCACCGTGGTGGTTGCACACGGCATACAGGTCGTACAGGAAGTCGGCAGGCGGGCCACCGTCGGGCGGCTGCTTCCAGGAAGGTGGCCAGGGGCCCAGGCTGCGCGTGCTCTGGCTGCGCTTCACCACATGGGGCGCCATGTCGAGGCCGGCCAGCGGGAAGCGCACCAGCGTGGAGAGCTTGTTGCGGCGCTCGCCCACCTGCCGGAAACGCTTCAGGTGCAGGATGAGGATGTCGGGCAGCGTCCACAAGCTCATCTTCACCATACCCTGCTGCAGCTGCCTGCAATGCGGGCACTTCCAGGCGTCGTCGGGGGCCAGCTGGGGGTGGGGTATAATGATTATGCCTATCGACACCCTGTGCTATTACTGTCCCTCCCCACACACGCACACTCACCCACTGTCCTTCATGCATCTCACACTACTTCAGGTTACTGTACTGCTTAAGGACACTGGCGTAATCTGTCCAGTATACCTGTATTCATACTTTTGCAAATAGCAAATATTAGGTTACAGAAATAAATAACATGGACTTAGTATGCATGGCATTGCAATGTTGTCTATAGTCATTGGAGGAGGCATTCACCAAGAATTTCACTGTATTTTGTACACGTCAATAAAACTTAAAATCTTGAATCCTGATTGAATCCTTTTAATGAATTACACAGCTGTTAAAAGCGGATAAGCAGTGCATAAGCAGCGGATAAGCAATCATATGTTTTGATCATCATGACAAAGTAATAATGACAATTTCATTATTATTGATAAAAACAATGTTGATGCTACTGCTGCTATTATCATCATTGGTGGGATTTCTGTGTGCGACCTGCCGTGCCACTAGCCTCGCCCCCATCTGGGCCAGCGCATGCATATTCATGAGCCATGTTATGCTTTGCAGCTAATCTCTGATTACAGCCTCCCCCCCCCTCGAGGATCCGAGCCCTTAATGAGGCAACCTCCCAGGACTTGAGAGGCAAACAGAGGCGCAGAGGGAGGTTTCAACACCAGATGCAAAACGAGTCCCGGAAGGCCGTTCAGAAAATGCTGGAAAAAGATAACAATGTGGGCAAAAACAAACATGGCTTACAACGGCATGTCTGATGTCGACTGGATGAACTTTAATACTCTGGGTGTCATCAGGGTGCTCAGACCAGTGACTAACACACCATGAAACACGATTATAAGGATATACAGGGTGTGATGACGTTGCCGCAACCCGGAAGCAACAGGAAGCAAGAGCTATCATGGTGCAGTAAGGCGCAGTACACTCACAGGCCAAAGGGATGCCTCAGCCCAGCCGGTATGATTTACCCAGAACTCCTGTGCCTCAGCCGTGTGACTGCCTGTCTGCACTCCCACGCACAAGCACTCCGAAAACGTCGCTTTGAAAAAGGGACAGGCTGATAAAACTTACACCTTCTAAGACCAACTTTCCGCGATATGACTTGATGGTAAATGGGTTATTCGCAATGTTTATCATTTATGCAGGAGAGAGCGGAAACAGGCCACGCAGTCTCCTCTGAATTCCCAAAAGCAGGTTACTGTCTGACTTATGCTTTCCTCCAAAGATCCTCAAAATGCCACTCGAGGATGGGATTTGGCTATTAAACACCTGCCTAGTAAATTCTGCCATGCCGTGTGGAGTCCTCCCCCATTCCGCCCAACGGCAGAGCCCTAGGCTATAACCTAATTAAGAGCCCTGGGGGCTTTTAACCTGACAAATATGCTCTGTCCTCTATCAGAAGCCTATCATCATAGGGCCAGGAATTCGCTGCTCCGCTGGATGCGACTCAGTCACCTTCTGGTCTACTGTCACCTCTCGAAACTCCACTGGCAGTACATTCCTGAAACAACCCTGATATAATTTTGATACAAGCCCGTTATGCTTTGAGGTTTGCCATCCAAAGGCCGCGAACAAGCAGTGTACATCAGCAGAGGTACAGAGAACAAGGGCTTCACCTGCATGATATGTCATAATTGAATGTTGGTCACATTCAATTAATACTACAAAATAGGTTTTGATTAATGTTTAGCAAGGCATTAAAAAGTGTGCTGGGAAGGGGGGGGCTTCTGAATGCACAGGGAGACTGATGGGTTCGGATGGAAGGCGGAGGGGCAGTAGGTCACCTGCTCCTCTTTGGTGTAGAGCTGGAAGCACTCATCCAGCGTGCAGCTGTGCTGCTGGAGATGCTGCTGCTGCTGGCCGCGCACGCTCTCGGCGTCCTTCACCGCCTCCTCCTGGATGCTGCCGAACAGGCTGCAGGACACAGACAGACTACTGGAGGAAACGTCTGCTGACATCAGAGCTCCGTACCGGGATTACACAGAGCTTGTGAGGCAGGCGGGCGGCGGGCGGCGGGCGGCACTCACCATTCTTTGACCTTGTGGTCCCACTCGACAAGAAGCTTCACATGGGGAGACCCTCCTGTGGTACAGAATTTTAGGGCTCTGGGGAGATAAAGGGCACAGGAGGCACGCTGTCACTTTGGGGATGCCCCCCAGCTGACCCACACCTCAGTTTTTGGGGATGCCCCCCAGCTGACCCACACCTTACTGTCTTTGGGGATGCCCCCCAGCTGACCCACACCTCACTGTTTTTGGGGATGCCCCCCAGCTGACCCACACCTCACTGTTTTTGGGGATGCCCCCCAGCTGACCCACACCTCAGTTTTTGGGGATGCCCCCTAGCTGACCCAATACCTTACTGTTTTTGGGAATGCCCCCCAGCTGACCCACACCTCAGTTTTTGGGGATGCCCCCCAGCTGACCCACACCTCAGTTTTTGGGGATGCCCCCTAGCTGACCCATACCTCACTGTTTTTGGGGATGCCCCCTAGCTGACCCAGTACCTTACTGTTTCTGGGGATGCCCCCTAGCTGACCCATACCTTACTGTTTTTGGGGATGCCCCCCAGCTGACCCATACCTCACTGTTTTTGGGGATGCCCCCTAGCTGACCCAGTACCTTACTGTTTTTGGAGATGCCCCCAAGCTGACCCAGTACCTTACTGTTTTTGGGGATGCCCCCAAGCTGACCCAGTACCTTACTGTTTTTGGGGATGCCCCCCAGCTGACCCAGTACCTCACTGTTTTTGGGGATGCCCCCCAGCTGACCCAATACCTCATAGTTTTAGAGGAAGCCTCAGTGCATCCCCACTGCCATTTCAGGGACAGATTCTCCAACATGTCACTGCGGCGGATAACCAGGCTCAGATCGCATGACTTAGCGGGGACTATGACTCAGCATGACTCTGCTCTGCGCGTTGCTGTGGGGTCCCTAGTGAGAGAGGACTCTGTCTGGCCCATCTGCCATTACCCTCCTGCCCATGAAATGAACATCCCTGGAGTGACGTTATCATGCCTGTGATATTGACCAAATTCAGCTTACATGCTACATTAGGGACTCCTAGGTGCTTTGTAGTTACTAAGTAACGTACCAGGATGAGGCGATATGGAATCCTACTAAAGGAAAGCTGCTCGCTGTTATAAAGCCACATATGCCACACACTGAACACACGTGTGCCGACTACATAGTCTGCATGACCTGGGGCTTAACACTAATTGTAAGTGAAATATTTCGGGCCTAAATTTGACACAACTAAATACTACACCGCTGTTTAATAATGATATCGATTTTTTCATGGCACTTAAAATATCATGCTAAAATATAGCTTTCATTTTTTCACTCGACAATACAGTTGAGCATTACGACACCAACAGTCCACCATAACAATGACGTTAATTATTATTGCACTTCTGCCATCTGTTGAAATAGGAAATATTTCTATTTGCTACTAACCAGATACTCAGAGCTATAAAACCGACAAGAATGAGGAGATGAGCGGACACGCACACACACAGATATGTAATCCCCAATATTTAGCCATCCTGCATGCTTTACGAGGATCTGATTTACTTTAACCATCTGAAAGCTATGTAACATAACTCAATGTTATGTAACCTGTGGTTGCAGGCTATTGGGGATGTTTAACCATCAGATTTGATGTGCAGACTGTGTTCTGTCAGACTTCTACTCATCTCACTGTTACCAGCTTGAGACACGAAGGTAATGTGCCCATGTGACCCCACACTGCAGCCAATCAGAGTCCTGAACACCCCGGTCAGCATTCTCTAGCCATTGCAAGTCAGTGTCACCGTGCAACGCCAACAAGGGCTGACAGGATTTAGTGGAAGCTCAGGTGGGGACAGTCTCAGTCAAATATAGAATGTTAAGGGCTGAGTATCATCAGGACCCACCCCTTATCTCCACAGCCCTGAGCAAACTAAGTGCCGCCATCTTTGATTAATGTGGCCGTTTAGATGGAATGATGAGTGCAAAGCGACGAGGTTTTCTCGCAGTGACACACTGTTCTCCGGTCTTCTCGATGTCATGAATCGTCTATAACGAAAGGGGCTAAAATGGAACGAGGAGGTGGCTCCTGGACGTCCATCAGAGCCTTTTGAGGAACCGAAAGTGCGGGATTGACCATAGCGCAACGGCCAGTTTAACACCTTAAATGTGGAAGGAGTGAGAGCGGGCAGCAATCATGAAGGTTCACAGCTGAGGAGCACGCAGTATTATCTTCCGGTGCATTCTGAAGGCGTCTCATCTGGGATCCAGCTGTACATTTCAGCGTGTCCTGATAGCCACCCCAACCCGCCAGGCTGCCCAAGTCGAATCAGACGGTGGGCTTCCATGTAAACAAAGTCCTGAAAATGGTGGGGACAAATCGAGCCCAGCTCAAATAAAAAAGCCAGCCCCCGATTTAAGCAGGAGTGTAATTAACTGGCTCTGCTGTCATGGCACTGGTACAGCCATCAATACCTTCACGGCCATTTTGGTCAGATGTGGTATCCCTGAAGCTCACACATTGAAGGGCAGTGGCCCTTTAAGATTGCGGAGCACGTGTGCCGCACGTGTCGTGAACGCCAGAGAGAATGAGACGTATACTCCCAGACATAATCCCTCATGGCTCATCAAAAATGCAGAGAAGACGGCAATCTGTCAGTATGCAAGAGAACTGCTCAGCTGATGCCAAACACATGCATTCTTTGTTATCTGATTAGAAAAACACAGCATGCCGTCTACCTAATCTCTACTGTACCATTGGTGTGAAAACGTTCTTCATATTCCGACTGTAATACTCAACACAACCACATGGTGTCAGTCTTACACCTGCAATAATACGAAATGAGAACGAGACGTTCATGAAATAAAAGGGCAAGTGAGGACATAGATAGTAAACAGGGGCTGGGAGTATTCTTGCCCTTCTTTGACGTGTTTACCGATTATCCTCATCTATGGTATGCATACACATGGCCAAACGTTTCGCGGCCGTCTTCTTATGCGTTGTTTTATATATACATGGGGACAGATGGTGTGCGTCTTTGTGTCTGATGTAAACAGATCGATAGATGTTAGATTAAGATTAAAGCGAAACCGCCGACATCTGACGTTGTCTGCAACAAAGAGTTCCTGAAATTCCTCATCAGGTGAACGATTTTAGATTGATGTTTATTATACGTGATCATGCTTTTGCGTGTAATAATATTGCTAGTAATACTATGTCGTAGCATTAAGAATGATTCATTTTAAAGTAACGAGGATGGATGTTTTAAAGCCAGTGCTTGTCCTTTACCGATCGCTGATTTTTAAAAAGTATTTCTGAAGAGTTCGGCAGCTCAGAAAAAATCTTTTTGATGTAAATGGACATGGATGTTTGCCAGTCAGGAATTATTTGATAAGCTCTAAAAGAACCATTTCCCTTAAAGATGATTGAAAGAGGGTAATTCTTAAAGCTAATAACTAATATTTGACTGTAGTATTTTAATTATATTAGGGTCCAAAACCCCCAGTGAGTTCAGACATTTTCAATGAATAAATAAAACTCCTTACTATCGTAAACACGACTTTTGTTGTGTTTGAAAATGCCCAGTCAGGCACAAAAATCCAAGAGTTTAGCAGGCATCAATGTCAAAAAACAAATGTTTCCAATCTGCATTTGAGAAAGACTAATAAAGAAAACAAAATGAGATTCCACATACAGTAGCAACTTGGTATCCTGAATTTCGTCAGTAAAAAATATCCTGTATAAACAGTAAAATTTTAGAATTTGACGAAGCCTTTTTGTATAGAAGCAACTGCTGAGCAATGAAAAAGGCATCATGCCGAATAGATGATGTGTGTTTAGGGCTTGGTGGGCGGAGTCCGCCATCGGCAGCCAAGTATGACATATCCCGAGAGGAACGTTGGGGGCGGGGCCAGGCCATGCGGGGATCAGGTCCAGCGTATATGACATCTGGGTTTAACCCGTGTTGCGTTTCCTTCTGGCAGAATGGCGGGATGAGATTCACTCTGACACAAGGCTTGTTTTTCTTGCCTGGCTGTTTCTGTGACAGTTGACGGGAATTATCGGCACCTGGCCAACATGCCTGTCTGTCCGTTACATCAGAAACGGGGAAATGGGAAACGAAATTAAAAAAGGGTGGCTACACTACGGGTTTTAACTCCCATCCATCACGGACTGATAACGCGAGTCAGCCCTCCAGATGATACCACTCCCAGCAAACCACGGCAGAATGGAGCCCCAGTAGATCGATATACATCTATTTTTTATTTAAATCCCCGTTTCAGGCGTCCTGGGTGCAGCATCAGGAGGCAGCGGGTAATATGAGCGACGCCAAGCTGCAGCCTTTCGGACCCTTCACATGATGGGGCCCCAACCTCATACACGCTGTTGGGGAGGGGGGGCGGCATTGGCAGGACCCTACAGAATCCCTCCCACGTAGTTTAGCTCACGCTTCCGAATCCGTACAGAGAGAGAAAGCTGTTTCCTCACACCTGCTTCCTCCTTGCGGTCCTGCCAGACGCACGAAAAGGCAGAGTCACGACGTGATGCTCCACTCTCCCAGTGTGGGGGGGGGGGGGACAGCCATCACTGTAGCAATACGACTCACATTTTAATACCGCCCATTTTACCATTAAAAAGAGAGTCATCGACAATGATGAGATGAGTGAGAGGAAGCTCACGGGAAGAGCCGTTAAAAATGAATGATGGACAGCCGTCAGCGACTTAGGGTGCAAGGGCAGAGCGCCGCTGATTTCATACAGCGAAACAGGGAACTTCAGCTCCAAAGCTCTCAATTCTCAGAATTTTCACAGCAGATATTGAGTTACTGCACATCCGGCTAAAGCAGCTGGGGATTTTACTGGACCAGTGCATGGCAGGAGTTCCCTCAAAGGTACAACATCATTACCTGGTCTGGAGCGTCAACCTTGAGTTCTTGAGGGCCGCCCAGCACCTTCTGGGATTAAAACCCATTTCCCCCAAACTGCACCCACGAATACCCGGCACCCCCCCCCCCCCCCGAGACCATAACGTAAAAAGTTAGATGAAGAATATGTTTAGTTTATCGAGCAACTCTTAAAATGCGTACTGACCTGATCCCTGTGGATTTCTGGAGGAATGTTAAAAGATGGGCCCCTTTTCTCACGGGGGCGGGGGGGGGCTCACAGGAGTAGAGCGAACACAAAGGTTGATGGGCACACCCATACAGGTTTATTCAAAGCAGCGTGGCTCAGCTCAAATTGGCCTTTTTCAAGAGCGGCAAGGGAGGCCTCAGTACGGAAACATGGCACAAAGGAACAAGTTATAAATATCACATCTTGGGCTGCATTTACACACGAAAAGAGAGACGCCAACCCCGGGCCACAGAGCGGGGGGGGCTGAAACTTTCTGCCAGTCACAGCATCGTCCACGAGGCTCCCAAAGAGACGGGAATGGTTACCGCAGGTGGACACGCTGTAGCAGCTGACTGAGGGCATCACAAAGCAGACTAGGAGAGGGACCCTCCAACCAAGCCACCCCCCCCAAACCGTGCAGAGTCGTGCGCAAGGCTTCAGTGGCAACACGACGATGCACGACCGCTCACTCGCACGCACACTCGTGCTAATGGCCCCCCGCTGCAGCTCCTGATAGTGTCTTATTAACAAATAATCTCTCATCTCACCTGCTAGAGATCATCTCACGATGACACAGCACTAGCCCTGCAGTGCTTACAGGTGGGAGCGGCTTGCAAACCCGCTGAGCCACACAATGTCAGCAGTGTTATCCTACAGGGCTTGGGATCTGGGCAGACACCACTAGAGGGCACCCCGGGGGCTTACCTGTCCACGGCAGGGTGGCACAATGGCCGTCCATCCTGGGGAGACAGGTAGCTGTAGGACGCCGATCCCCCCACCACGCGGATTTTAAACAGCACTCGCTCGTTGTTCTGATAGGGGACAGAGACAGCACAAGGTCAGGGAGACACGACGGGAAGAGCTTCTTAAAGGAGAGGATGGGCCCTCTGGGGGGTGATAACTCCCTAAACCATGTATCAGAGCCTCAGGTGGCCCAACAGGATTCAACTGAGTGTGAGGAGAAAGATGCCGGACTAGTAATGGCTGCCATAGAAAAGAAAAGCGCCAATTCCACAGCTGAAGAGTCTGAAGTTAGCGCTGTGGCTAGCGCTGCGACTGGCACTTCTGGACTGGGGCCATACCAGTTAAGGGCCTCAAACTTACTACAGCCAGGCACAGGTTTGCTGTTTTTGCCTCCCCCCATGTGGTGGATGTTTATGGTCAACAGGGGGTCCCCAAACTAGGTTATTACTGAAATGCAAGGCTCCCCACCCCCCCGACACAATCCAGCCATACCTGAGCTGCTATGATTAGGTCGGAAATGGGTCACAGATGAACAGCCTGGACAACAACACTCAAACCAGTTAAACCTGAAGAGCTCCTTCAGAGACGGATGCATTTAGGAGGATTCTGAAACAGGTGGGGCCTTATCACACGCCTGTCGACACGCGGCGTGAAGGCGCGCTGAGAGAGAGCGGGGCTGTGGGAGACCGGCCCGCGCCAGGTGACGGCAAGATCAGCACATGCCTGTGAATGCTCTGAAAAGCAGGACGGGGTCTGTCACAGAAACCTGTAAGGTGACAGGCACATTCACTAAGGTCGTCACAGAATGGTAGCCTGACATCCTTAAACTCAGCCCTCAAGCGTGGAATAATGAGACTCTGTAAATAGCTTGAATACATATTTATTTTGGTTTATGAAGATAAGGATCAGGTCAGTAAACAGGATCAACAGGGAAGTGAAGTTTGTGACACTGGCTGGGAGTTTCTGCTTGGGTAAGATGCTGTGGCCACAGGGAGGTGACCGATGCTGCTGGGTAGACGTCACTGTGTTCCTGGGCTCTGCAGGGGGGGCCAGGTCTCCGGACTTCACACATGAGGCGGCTGGAATGAAGGGGCCATAACTCAGCTGATGATAATGTCATTCGCACCATCTCAAGGCTGCCCAAAGACATGGATAGAATAGTTTGATCCTGAGAAAAATCCATCGTCCTGTACCATCGTGCCTTCATCTTCTTGCGAACCATAAGCGGTGGCCGGCAGACCATCTTGAAGCAGGTGGTGGTGTGAAAACCTCATATCGCGCACCGCCGTTGTGGAAATGGAAGGAGGGAGGAAGCAGACCAGTGTGAAGGTAGAGTTCAGGTGGAGGGAGCCAGAAATCGCATGATCTTGGGGGTCACGCATGGTTATGGCGATGCGTTATGCAAATAAGTTACGTTGCAGCGGGGGACACGAGTCTTCATGGGGGGGTCGCTCTGAGCAGGGTGCTGAGTCCAGGGTGCTTTCCCATACAGGAAGCGCAATGGCCAGTCAGGGGCGGTGTAAAGGGTGTGAAGTTGGGACAATTCCAAGGGCCCTGAATGACAGGGGCCGTAAAAAATTTAGAATACTGCTGGATTTGTATTAGTTTGGGGGCCCAATATGATATGTTTTCATAGGACCCAAAGTCTCTAGTGGCACCACTCTATATAGTCTAAAGTACAAAATTCAGGCTTGCTGGTTCTGAACGCGAGGCGGGCTCCATCCTGAACACAGGGTCCGTCAGTCGTGATCCCCACCTTGTGGGTCCAGGGCTGCCTTCAGACACCAGGGTTTGGCCCGGCCAGGGCTCTCGGGTCCACCATCGCAGCCTGAGGTCCAGGTATTACGGTATCTGCAGGACCCCCCACTCCATCTGCCTGGTCTTCAGCAGTCAACGCAAACGCCAGATGGGTAAAGTAACCCCCCGCCCTTCATCCCCTTACAGATGTGTTTGAGCGGTCTGTGACTCACCAAGGCGGCTTTTCGCCAGTAGCAGGCGTGTCCCGTGTGAGCGTGGCAGACCTCCCAGAGAGCCGGCAGTGGGGGCGGGGGCTTGGGAGGGACACTTCAAAAAGCAGCATGATCCAGCAGGCCCCCTACCCGAGTGCAGCTCCATCATTCCTCCCCTTTTCATTTTCCGCCAGTTCACCACCTGCTCCATCAGGAGGAGCCGGCGGAACCACAGACACCAGCAGAGGGACGGGATCCCAAATCCTCTGCAGTCACTTATCTTCCGCAAATAGCTCGCCGCTCCCTTGCAGTGACCCCCGCGAGCTGGGTGGGCGGGTATCAGACGGGGGGGATAATATGAGCCATTTTGCCATCTATATTCAGCACATACTCGTGTTCACATGGTCGTTTGGCGTATTTATTACATTCACCAGTTTGTACACTATGTATTAGTACAGTGCTGCATAGTACCGCTTCCTGCGTTCTCCCTGTTGCATCTATTTTCTCGTCTTGTTTCACGTTTTCTTGTATTACTTCACTGCTGCTGTGTGACTTTGCACACGACTTTCTAACTCCCTTCTGCTTATCAAGTGTCAAGCGATTTGACAAAGTGACTTGACTAGATTTGATTTAAAAACACACGCAAACATCCTTTTAGACCGTGAATATGACTGAGACTGATAATACAGGTGATCTTTGCGTGAATCCTTGGAGGTTATAGCTCAGTAAAGTGACAGCAGTGACGGAGAATGCGTGACGTGAACATGCTGAGACGCCTGCGTGTGTTGGCGGGGGGGGGGGGGGGGGCGGTGGGGTGCAGGGGGTGCAACCCGTAAAAAAGACAAGTTCTG
>JAODKC010000095.1:8982983-8995979 GCA_026777985.1 Mormyrops attenuatus | reverse complement strand
GCCCTGTGGGTTGTCTTCCACGCCCTTTTTTTTCCAGAACCCCCCCCCCCCCCCCCACCCCCACAGACCAATCTGGAAACCTACCCCAGAGCCTGCACTTGACAAACCTCCGACTGATCTGTCAGACACACTCTATATACCATCTAAACTTTTGACTTTACAACTGAAGATTGGGAGGGTGGGGGACACGTGAAGATCATTGGGTGGAAAATCTTCTGAGGGAGGAGGGAATGCAGAGGCCGTGAGTTTCTGAGCAACACTGCACTTTGACAAAGGCCTCGCTTCAACCCCAGAGGTACGTTGAGAACTCTGCTCAACACTGCACTTTGACAAAGGCCTCACTTCTCCACATACCTCTGGGGTGGAACTCAAGCTCAGACAGACTCCATCTTACGGTTTACTTAAAAAAATAAAAATAAAAAAAACAGCAAAACTATTCTTTGCTGAATGGCACTTTTTTAATTAGTGCACATTTATCCTGCTATTATGAAGCTCAAAATTACACCAGCTACTCTCAAAAGCCATCTAGCTGACCCAAAAATAAAAAAAATAAAGTGTGAAATGTCTTCATTTGCCTAGAAACAGGAACCACACTGAGGATTTCTACTCTACTGTTTTCTGTGTTCGTTTGCTCTCCATCCAATATAGAAAGCAGGTCTTTCCTACAGCAGTGTTCCATGCAAGATGCTCAGATCCTCCAACCCTGGAGAAGCAGCCAGCTCTCCGAGGGCGTGAGGAAATGGCGAACCAAATTCTGGATTTCAATTCCGCCAGTTATGAGGCCTGAGACCGAGCTGCCCGAACCGCTGAGGTGCCACCTGGAAATTGCCACACCAAAGGCGGACGATAATACACAGAGTATAGAATGAGATTACATTTCTGGGAGCATTACTCGATATTACGAAGCCAGCCGGGCTGCGGGATGGGTCTGCAGACGATCTGGAGACGCACTCTACTCCCAGGACCTTCTGGAATGTATTCTGAAGTCTGGCTCACTCAGACGCCAATTCTGACACCATTCTGACGCACATACAAGAGTAAACAAAAAAAAAAAGACGTGTGAGGTTTGTCTGTCGGGCCAAGGTGCCGTTCAATTTCCAGTTCCGTGTTTTTCGGGTGAGGTAGGGAAGAGCTGGTCAACATGTTGTCTTCCTACAAACAATGCAAATTCACACCCTGTTACACGTGTCAACATAATCGAAAGGTAAAGGGCGGGGAATAAAACACCTCAGCTATTTCATGCATTTTATGAATTCTGAGGCCATATTCTAATTAGCTCCGACTAAGACGAATCGTTTGTACTCTGTGCATGTGATCTTACTTCCCGATTCCCCTGCCGAGGAAGGAAATAGCATGCATTTTGCTTCCTCACGCTCGCTCGCTCGCACGCACACGCAGGCAGATACATGGAGATTTTGAATGTTGATGACCTGGTGAGTGGCAGGATGAAGATTTGATGGTGTAATTTGAGTAAATATTACCAAAGTAGTTTAAGAGAACATCATCTGCGTCCAGCTGATGGAACCCAAACTCTGCTTTAACATGCAGTTCTCCATCCATCCATCCATCCATCCATCCATCCATCCATCCATCAATCAACCCAACCATCCATCCATTTGATTTTTGGGATGTCTCCTCCACAGAGCCAGGCTGAGCCCCATGTAAGCTTGGCTGTCATCTCGACACACAGAGACAGAGAAAGGAAAACTTGAGGCGCTAACTACATTTAGGGTAAGGATTTTTAATGGTGAACTTATGACTCTAGCAGCCGGAGAAGATGTCGTGCTGAGGTAAGCAGATGGACAGGCTTGATGGTGCCAATAAATAAGCATGCAAGCATTGATCTGGGCTCATGGAAAGCCACGGTGCCCAATTCTTCTGAAGGCTCAGATGAGAGATGGTGAGCTGAGGGAAATACATCACATCACTACTAAATACCATGTAATTGGCTCACCTCACATTGGTCTTACCCCTTCCAAAATTTATTACAAAAGTGAACAGCAGGGGGAGTAGTCCTTGAGGAACCAGAGGTACAAATGCAAAGTTAAACTCAAAGAAGAATAACACTTGGAAAGTACTTAACTTGCTGCCTCAGTGAGCACCCAGTTATATTAAATTGTAAGACAATTTGTATAAAGGCATCTGTCATGCAAGTGAATTATAATTAATGTTATGCAGACATCTTGCAGCCGAGGAACAGATGGTTGGTCCATTTTGGGCATGTTCGGCTACACAAGCATGCAAACAAAGGCTCCCGTAACTCTGCCGAGAGATGAGTCATCGGTCACATGATGTGGCTGTCACCGGGAATGGAGTATCGCTTTCCTGTTATCACCCGGTGCCATTCCCGCTGCAGGAAACCCATTCATACTTGCTGTATTAATGAACCAGGGGCCAGGGCGCAAAACGGTATCAGATTCATGCCAGCATTAAAGTTCATGGTGCGTGAGCCACAGGGCCCGATTACGCAGGCCTAACGACAGTCAATTAAAAAAGCTGAGAAGCTTTCAAAATGACGCATTTAAAAGCAGACAAACTGTCCTCACTCCCCCTGCAGGACCAACTCAGGACCCCCCCGTGGTGGTGAGATGGGCTCCCCCCTCCCAGCTCTGGAGACCACGAACCGCACGACAACTCGGTTCTTTCACAACGATGTCATCGCACACTCTTTGATGATTAAGCTGCTAGTATAATGACACAGGATTAACACTAGGGGGCGAGAGTGCGCTGAGGGAACTGCAGCCAATCAGACGCACCTCTGGCTGGCTTCGATTGGAGAGCTATTATCCCTCTGGGCCGTTATCAAAGCAGGAACAGTCACACTGCTACACTGCTGGCCTGTTTCCGTGTGTGGGGGTATTTTCCTGAAAGGCAGCTCATCGAAAGCAAATCCCCACCAGCTCCACACCGGGCCGCCGCCCACATGAGACAGCTGATTGGAGCACGGCCAAGAGGAAGGACACTGGGGCACGCCCAGGCCGAGGCGGGCAACCCGACGCCACCCGAAACTGGGCGTACAGGACGATCTGCCTCTCCGGCTGCTCTCCGTAATTGGCGGCCGCTCCAGCCACTCTCCGTAACTGACGGCTGCTCTCCGTAACTGGCGGCCGCTCCAGCCGCTCTCCATAACTGGCGGCCGCTCCGGCCACTTTTTGTAACTGGCAGCCGCTCTCCGTAACTGACGGCTGCTCTCCGTAACTGGCAGCCGCTCCAGCCGCTCTCCATAACTGGCGGCCGCTCTGGCCACTTTTTGTAACTGGCAGCCGCTCTCCGTAACTGGTGGCTGCTCTGGCCGCTCTCCGTAACTGACGGCTGCTCTCCGTAACTGGCGGCTGCTCCAGCCGCTCTCCATAACTGGCGGCTGCTCTCCGTAATTGGAGGCTGCTCCGGCCAGTCTCCGTAACTGGCAGCCGCTCTCCGTAACTGGTGGCTGCTCTGGCCGCTCTCCGTAACTGGCGGCTGCTCACCGTAATTGGAGGCTGCTCCGGCCAGTCTCCGTAACTCTTCCTCCACTTAGCTCCATGGAAAACACAGCTGTCTGTGCCCTGCTGCTCACACAAGTCTTCACCTCTCTAGCACATGTTTCACTTTCATGTTTTATCTATTTAGCCGACACATTTATCCAAAGCAGCATACAAGTGAGACAGTAGGGTCAGCCATTCCCTGGCACAACTGGGGTTAAGGGCCTTGCTCTAGGGCCCAATGGTGGGACCACTCTGCCCACCCTAGGATTTGAGCCAGCAACCTTCTGATTACGGGCACAGTGTCCTAACCCACTGAGCTACACACCAGCACCAAAATAAGCCAACTTAGTTCCAGGCATCTGTGGAGGACTAGCCCCAGTCCAGCAGCGCTTCTGAGTTCAGGCACCTCCGCGGGAATCCCTGGCAGACCACGGTCCGCGGTCACATCCACCGCATCTGTATGGATCCTCTTCTGCGGATCCCTGGCCATGTCTTCCCGGGACGGTGCAGACGGGGGCCTAGAAACAGCCAGACCCGTCCGCCCTCAATGCCCACATCCGCCTCAGTTGAAAGCACCGAGTCTGCTCCCTGGCTATACGATTTAAGGATGCGCTGCCCTGTAACGGGGAGTCAGGAGTGATTAACTAAAGCTTCGGTCACACTCAGGCTATGCGTTCGGTTCAAATCTGCATAACGTTCTGCTTTAATGGTCAAATGCTGCCACTTGTCATTCCCGGGGGCCACATAAGACGTGTAACTCTGCCGCCTGAAGTTGGTGCGTTTGTGCAAGGCGCTTGCCCCCATGCATTTATATGCCAGCCATCTGCCCGGAGACATCTGCCAGAGAGGCGGGGGTGGGGGGGCGTGACATCCGGCCTGCATACATTTCCCTTAGTCCATGTTTTACACAAGGTATTCCATATTCCATATTGAACACAATGGTGCTGGTGATGGTAAGGTTTAGGGCCCTGCAGCACTGCATCTTGGGTAAAGTGTACAACAATTGTGAGTTGACTCTCAGCGGCTCAGACACGCCGGCCCAATTACCTGAGATTCGCATGGAGCCCCCCCTCCCATAGAGGGGCGGGGCCTGGAAGGCGTAGATGACGTCGCTCTCCGCGATGGCGGTCAGGTCGTCCTCGTCGAAGAAGGAGCGCTGGAATCCGGTGGTATAGACCTCCGTCAGGATCACCTAGGCGACCGGGAGAGACGACTCAACTGAGCCAAAGAGTCCTGGGTGCCAGTTAACAGCTCAGCAAAAAAGAATCATATGAAGTACAGGTAAAAGAATTAACCACGATCCACAAAGAATTGACAGCCACAGAAGGGCAACAGCAGCGTCAGTATACGGAAGAATCATGGGGAGGCTGTTTCTGGCTACAGACTCTTACAACTGTTAACATAAGACATGACAAATACAGAAACCCCTGAGGGGAAAAACGCTGGCGTTCAGCAAGTGACTGAGTCACTGGGAGGTCACCGAGACTGGGAATGACGAGCTCATCTCTGCCCTGGGGTGGCTCACACAGACGCAACCTGAAAAACAGATTCCCATGTGCCACCGCAACCCTAATGACTGCGAGTTGTAAATCAAAAGAGCTTTATCACTGTGGCTTGACTGTTGCTAGGGCAACAATACCCAAGCAAAGGTCTAGAACACATAGCTGGGAACACAGATGGAACCAGGAGAGACGAGTGTCTGTTTACGTCCACGATGCACTGTCAACATTTTACCAGCTGAGCTTACCGAAATGTAATTATAGAAACTGGAAATGCAGCCGTCATTTTGGCTGGAAAGCCGGGCTCTGCTCCCAAATATTTCTGAGACAAAGAGTGGTGTGTCCTTCCATGTAGAATCTCTATGGGGGGGGCGGCCAGCAGCAGTATCGGAATGAAAGCGAAGCTGAAACACCTGCATTCTTGGAAGGGCAGGAGAAAAAATAACTCCCCCCTAATCCCCAAATTTTTCATCTTGCCAGATATGTACCACTTCTGAGTCCGTTTTCGCATGCATAATTTAGAGATTTTTCCATGCACCCTCCCTCATTTGTACAGAGGTAAAAAAATAAAATATTAAAAAAACACAGAAGACACAGACGGGGCCCGTTCTATTCTTCCACCCAGCATGACGAACCATCGGGCCCAGCGGCTGCTCTGACACAAGCGTCTCTCGGCCCGTTTCATCCTGACTGACAGCGGCAGACTTGGCACTTGCAGTTCCATCTGTTAACACCAGGGGGACACTACCCATGCTGAACAGATGGGCTGGAGCGGTAAATGAAACGCATCCTGTCACTGTCTACGGCCGTCTGCTTCTGCGGTCTATTTTTAACCACCCCGTTGCCGTTTTTAAACGTGGGATGAGGGCAGTTGAGGTACCATTGGTCGATCAGCCCAGAATTGGGAAGAGATTCATTACCCCTCCAGCCATTGGAATTTGAACCTACAACCTTCCGGCTATGGGTACAGATCCTTAACTTGTTCAGCTGGACAACGTGGATCACAGTCCTTCACTGTCAGAAATCACTTTCAGAACCCTGAAAATGACTCCAAAACAGAAAAATAAACATTAAACCTAAACAGAAAAGCTAACATTGAGTGTGGAACATTAAAAGTCAGTGCAGAAGGGGTTTACTGGTCTGCTGAATGTTCACCTGAAGACACCAATCCCCTGTGGACTTTTACGATTCCCCCACTAAACACCCCCCCCCTTTACTGGCTGCTCGTAATGCTGATGGCAAAGTGTTTTTATGGGCACCGGTGAGCATTTAAATTAGTCTACACCCCATTGAGGTTGATGAACAAAGGAATCATGCTGGTTTTACCGATACAACCTGCTCCAGACATCCCAGCAAAGGCTATTTATCAATTAACGCCAAGGCAATAAACATCCTTTTCAGGTTAACGCAAGCAGCAAATCTTGAGAGAGATTAGAAACTCTAACCCTGTTAGGTGATACTTCAAAGTCAGATCACAGACACGTCAATCTCAGACATCGCACAACAAGTACAGAACATGTGCGGGGTTCATTTAAACGCTACTTCCATAAAAAATTCCAACAAACACAATCCATGATAAGAAACTAAGTCGCTCCCAGGATTCTGCACAGAGGAGTTATTTATGGACGGAGAGTGAGGGAGACAGCAGCTGCAGAGACATTGAACAAAAGACACGGAGGCAGAGGGTGGTCAGTGTACCCGTGCGGACCAGCTGCACATCAGTGGCTCAGACACACGCACGCAGGGTCAATCTGTCAAGAGAGCCTACCGATGGCCTTGCTGATGCAAGAGGGGACACAAGGGGGGCTGAGAGGGACCACAAGGGGGGAGCCGAGAGGGGCCACAAGGGGGGAGCCGAGAGGGACCACAAGGGGGAGCCCAAGAGGCTCGCAAGAGGCCTTTAAATATTCATTAGTCTCCAAGGCAACACCCCCCCAGCCTCACCACTGACACGAGGCCAACCTGCATGGACAAAGCATGAAAATCGACAGGCATGCATTATTGAGCAGGACTAGGGCGTGTATGGAGGACATTACTGTGTGTGTGTGTGTGTGTGTGTGTGTGTGTGTGTGTGTCTACTTGTGCACATACACATCTGGGTGTGGAAACCAACCTGATCTGGCGGAAGCTTGCCCTCCTCAGACACCATCTCCCGCAGCACGGCCACCGTGCCAAATAGTGGCACCGCCAGCCCGATGCGGACGTACCTCTGGCCTTTGGTGTTGAAGATGAGAGTGACATAGAGAGGCCTGCTCAACGAGGAAGGGGGGAGGGGGACAAGACACAGGATATATGGATCAGTCACAAGTCTGTTTTTACCAGAGTGAGAGACACATGCAATTCAACAACACAAGTGTATCCCAGGTGAACATTACCCAGAATGCCCTGCTCTGTCTGGCAGATAGGGCATTACCCAGAATGCCTGGCTCCGTCTGGCAGCCTCACAGTTGAGCCCTATCCTGTCACGAACTGCTACGAGTTTTCTAGGAAACAATGGAGCCGCATGCATCATCGACTTAAACCGTCGCCAAGCAGCAGCCGGCGATTTAAAAACACACGGCTAGTGTCCGCCACGCCGCGCCCGTTGCCCGGACAACGAGGCCAGCTTCCATGCCGTAATCTGGGTCAGCACGCAGGTCCGCAGACCCCCAGGCACCCTCCCTGGCTACAGCTCCTCATTGCTTCTCAGTTCCTGAGAAAACATGGTTATGGCCATGTTTCACCTTGAGAGTGTATATTGGCGGCAGGCTGGGCAGGGTCACCAGGACCCCAAGAGACCGAGACCCCAGCCAGCGGTGCCCTGTCACAGCTCAGACAAAGCAGCAGCAGTGGGCTCTCATACCCCCCCCTTGCTTCCGTGCGGATGCGTCCTCCTTATGCTGACACTCTCTCTCTCTTTTCTTTACCCGCAGCTCTCATCCTGGTTTCAGGTGACGGTGACAGAGGCTGCATCCTGGGATGTGACAATGACACGCAGAGACAGCCACACCGGCTGCCCTCCTCAGCACCCCCCCTGTGTCCCTGTCGGCAGAGGAGCACCACGTGGGTGAGACCTCTACCCACAAGCGCCCCCTAGAGGGCTGCCTGACCTGCTGTCAGGTGGGGGGGGTCATTCACACATCCGGCTCATTCTTTCTGACCCATCTGTGAGCATAATGGGACACCATCAGGCAAATGGACTTTCAGTTTTAAAAACACAGAAAAAAAATGTTCTTCGTTCCTTAAAGTAACCTGCCATGCATCTGAAATCACTTTTTAATGCAAAAATTGATTCGCATTAACATTTCCTCACCAACGTTCTCTCTCTGCGTACTGCTATAAAATGACTGTGTAGGATCTTCCTGGTCATCAATCTGTCAAGCTTTTCATTCACCTCTGGTCCGGCACTGTAAGGAATTTACAGTTTTCTTCTTTGCAGAAAAAAAGCTGCAGCTTCAGGGCAACTCAAGGATTGGAGGTGAGATACAGCTGAGAGACGGATTCAGGCGAAGGCGTCTAATGACTGCAGTCTATTGCCTTTGTTGGCAGACTCGCCCTGCTCTGCAGCGCTCCACCGCCCTGGGGACGCCGGTCAGGTCAAAATCATCAATACTGTTTGAAAGGTGACACGTGCGTCTGACATACCCTGAGAGCGCCACTGGGGGGGGCTCTAGGGAAGGGGAGGGGCATGCCCACACAAGCTGACGGGGTCTCAGCCTAGGTGAACATGCCACTCTGGGGTCCCGTCGAGCCAGAACAAGATGAGTGGCCTCCTCAAAAACATCATCTTTCCTTCTGAGAGTCCTGCTCTCCACAAAGGCAAACACATCAGCTGTCCCGCAAAGACACGCTTTTTGGGCGACGAGCCGTTCTTTGTCATTGGCTTTTTTTTCCTAGCCCTCCCCCACAATCCAAGACCCCCGCAGGCTGAGACAGACGTGCACAACTGCCCAGGAGCGGCATGTCAAATCATGCGGTTATTTTGTGGGTAAATGGGCAAAAATGACATTTTTAAAACTTCAAAACTGAGATCTCAGACCAAGCACTGATTCTGAGACTGATTCCAGCCAAACACAGAATTGCAGCTCAACCTCCCCTCACTGACCCAGGGTCAGCTGTTGGAACCTCAGTGTTGCTAAGGTAACTTCGCCACATTTGTGCCAGACAGCACCGCAACATGTGAACAAGGCCCCAGCACTAAAACCCATTCAACAGGACTGGACATTGAACTGGTGCTGCGACTGATGATTATGGTGGACCTGGATGTAACTGGTTTCATCTTTGATGGACGAGTGGAGGGGCCGGACTCACCTGGTCTGACGCAGAGGGATGGGCAGGGAGATGCAGAGGAAGGGGTCGAAGGTGTTGCTCTGTTTAAGGCAATGCGGGCAGGTCAGGGAGGACCTTCAGAGAGAGAGGGGGTGGGGGGGAGAAAGGGATTTAATATGGGAAGAGCGACTTCCTCATATAACTGGCGGGGGATCCAAAGCACTCCCACTTTACAAACAAGCAAACACAGTCAGAAGTGCTTGTCATAAACGCAAACAGGTTACAGAGACCTGAAAGGCGTGATGGCCTCCAGAAACGGCTGGGGGGGGCTCACTATCCGGCACGGTCTTGGGGGGGATGTACAGGGAGGATGGACCGGGGGGGTGGGCACCTGCTCCAGCTGGTCTGTTTTTATCTCTGTCTGACTCATCGTCAGCGGGGGGCGGGAGGGATTCCTGCCTCCCGCTGAGGTGCCCCCTCCCAGAATGCGGCTGGACTTCTTCACTTCCGCAGCTCAGTTCCGGAAGCCTCTGAATTACCACCCCCCCCCCAAGGACGCAGAGCCCTTGTCACTCAACAGCGGCCCCTTGGCGAGTTTTCTGCATCTGACGTGCAGTCATGCCAACTCCTGGGCTCTTCCAAGCACCTGGGGGGGTGGGGTGGGCGTGATGCTGGAAGCAGCATGCCACACCCAGGCAAACCTATGACATCATTGGCAGGTGACACAGCGGGTGACACAGCAGGTGAGAAAGCATGTGAGACAGTGATCCCAAAGAGAGCCTGTGCCAACTGAGTCACCTGGGTGGGGAGGTGGGGCGTGACTGACATAAGTGGAAGGTGGGAAAAAAGGGTTTGATTGAGACAACAGTCCCGTCCCCCCCCCAACAAACAGGAGACAGACTGTCCCTCACTGGAACATCAGGGGCCTCACAGCAGTGTCAGTATCACACAGCTGGGAACACTAGGATCCATCTTTTAGCATGTTAGCATAGCATAACACATGCAACTCCCTTTTCATGATGGAAAACAAACAGGGAAAACACAAAAGAAGCACACACACACACACACACACACACACACACACACACACACACACACACACACAGGTGTCATTCCCGTCAGCTGCCAGCGGGCGGAGTCTGATTTCTGACATCTCGCTTTGAAAAATGCTTTAATTTTGATTGGAGCTTAACAACAGTAGTGATGTTGGCTTTCCTTCCAGACACAGTTAATGCGGAGTTTCACTGGAAGCAAACAAACGCAAGTGGTAACAGACCTGTCATCTCAATGAGGCTGACCTAAACAAGATATGCGATTACAGAAGTATGCATCCCTAAATTAGATTGCAGCAAAAATAAGTGCTAAGATAATATTACATCTATCTTGAATTTCATCTGCCTGTATGGCGGTGTATGGTGGTCATACAGTGTGAAAAAGACACAAAAAAATTGTGCAATAAAAACAGATAATCTAAAATGTAAAAAAGATACAACTGCATTTGTCTTCCATAATTGTAAAACTAGTACAGGGTAATAGTGAGTCCAGGAAGCAGAGTACACACACACACACACACACACACACACACACACACATAACCAAACAATGGGCAATTCAAAGGCGATAATTCAACCTTGTGATTTTGGTGCAGGAGGAAACCCAGACAGACACAGGGACAGCATGCCTACCCCACCCACAACCCTGGAGATGTGAAGCGATGATCCTACTCACTGCAGACCCCCACGCAGCCAACATATCACGTCTCTGTAATTAATAAAACGTTAAAATCCCTTTGAACGGCGGAACACAAAGCGGCAGCATTCACGTGAGACACCCAGCCTGAAGCAGTGTGTACACACAGGTTGTTTAAACAAGCTTGAATCCCTGAAGTGAGTGTGTGTCACAGAGACGGCCGTGCTGTGCAGCCCTTACTGCATGTTCCTTGGTAGCAGGACACAGAGACAGGGAGCCGATCTAATGCCAACATTGGCCGTTCTAAACGGCCAAGGATCCAACAACCCACTGTAGCACTCAATGATGGAGGAGGAAGATTTAAAAGAGAAAAAGAAAAGAAGATTTAAAATTAGATTAATCATTCTGGTCATAAATCATGTGAAGGACGAGTTGAAGCCGGGATTTATTTAATAACCTCTTCGGCTTTGCACTTGGCGCACCAGTCATCCGCGTAAATCGCCGAGCCTCATCACCTGGTAGCCCACATATTCTGCAGCTCACATCCACAGAACATACCTCCCTCTCCCCCCCTTGAGAAAATCATCCCCAGCAAACGTCCACTAAAGCCATCAGCCTCATTAAACACTGTACAGTTTGAGTCCTGCCTGTGACCTCTGCCTCATCAATATGCAAACCGTCCCCGTGTCAAGCCATTCCACAAACCAGTAGAGAAACATGTGTCAAGCTCAAGGTCTTGCAGACGCATGTTCACAAGCTGATGCCGCATGGATAGTGTGTATCTGTGATCGTCTGCTGGATTTCTAAGACATCGCGAGCTTAATGCCAATCAGTGCCCAGGGAGTATAAGGGCCTTGCTGAAAGACCTGCAGACATGCCCAGGCTGGGGCTTGAACCAGCAACCTTCTGATCACAGGCACAGAGGCTTAGCCCACTGAAGCACATGCTGCCCCTGTGACTCGGCCTGTTTTCCAGAATATCCCCCTAGGATCAATGAAGTTTCTCTCATCAGCTATGCAGCATAACATAAGTAGATGTGCTTATTCACTATTTAGGGGTTAAGCCTCTCCCCATCACCCTTAACCCAAAATATTCCCTCGCACAATTACAAGCACCGCCAGTGTGAGGCTGTCCTGTCGCTCGCCTGGCATTTTTTATTATATGTTTTTTTAAACCGAGTCGATATGGCAGCCCCTCGTTGTCTCAGGCCGTATGCAGGGAGCCTGTAGGCTGGTCTCCCGCCATGGGAAATTAAAGCGTTGCCGAGCTGGTTAAAAGGCTTTACAGCATGTGAGACACAGCCAGACAGGCATGGAAAAGGGGCGGGGAGGGGCGGGACCGGGGGAGGGACAGCTGATGTGAGAGTACAGTGTTTGGGGAAGAAAAAACAGAAAGCCAATTTACAGGGGTGTGAGGGCCATACTACCAGCAGGGGTCCAGGTGGCATAGCTAGAGCTCAAAGTGGTCAGATGGGGTAATGCAGCCTCCTTTTCCTGACAAAAAGCTAGAACAACATGCCGTATGTCTCTGTGTGTGCCCTGCGGTGTGTTGATGACTGCCCAGGGATGGTTCCTGCCTGCGCCCATTGTTCCCAGTTGGGTTTAAGTGGTTACGGTGATGGATGAATGGATGGATGGAAGATGCCCCATGTGGCAGGTGTGGAGAATTACATCAGTCAGGGCGATGACTAGGGCCAGGGGACCTGAGGAGAAGATGAGTCTCTGTATCAGCGAATGCGGAAAAAAGACACAAACTGTAGAGTCTCAGTCTCGCATGGGTCTTCTGGACCAAGACTACTCATTTCAAGATGGGCGCTCCAGCATGAGGGCGACACAGTACGGTCCATCCACTGTACTGTATTACAGTACAGTAACTGAGACAGAGCATGAAATATCACTATCCTACCAAAGAGCCGGGTCACACGGACACAAGAGGGGAATGCTGTATCTTTGCTGCATTATTCTATAATTTCCCTAATTCCCAGAATAGCTGCAGGGCTTCTAAGGTGAAACGAGGACGGGATGTCACCCCTCCCCGGCGCGGCCCGGGGGGGGGGGGGGGGGGGCCGGCGCCGGCCGCGGCGGGGGCGCCGGCGG
>JAODKC010000095.1:8961010-8973645 GCA_026777985.1 Mormyrops attenuatus | reverse complement strand
CCCCCCCCCCCCCCCCCGCCGCCCCCCCCCCCCCCGGGGCGGGCCCCCCCAGTAGGTACGTGGCCACCATCAGTGTTATTTATGGGTAAAGAAAATGACACACATCCTAAGTACAGCTGCTCGACTCCCATACTCCACCCATAGGAGAAGCAGCAGCTGTCAGCAAGGCACAATGCACTTTGCGGAAAACACCTTCATATCTGGAAAAGATGAAATTATCTGCTGTGCGGACTAATTAACAAAGAGTGTCTCTGTCAAGGAGGCTTTTCAGAGGAGGATCTCAGCATTACAGGCCGAGAGCGCACCAACCTGGGGGGGAGGGGCTCACCGCTCTCCATGACCCTCCGCCCCTCCCCCGTTCGGTGGTCCTGAAGGGCTCGTTTAGGGAGCCCGGGAATGAAGGTAGGGCCCACCCTGAATCAAGCAGCTCTGTCTCCTAATCGCACACATTCTGCAAAAAGTGGTCCAGGTTCACGGCAAACAGGGCAGCATGTGTACTAGGTGAACCCAGACTAGGAAAGAAAAACAAACAAATAAAGAGACAAATAAACAAACGCAGAAAACACACAGCGGCGACGTGACCTCCCAGAGGCAATGGGGGTGCAGCCTGTGCCAGACATTAAAAGCGAAACGCACACAGTGCACGTTCTGCCGAGGAGAACGGGCCCATTGTTGAGCACACACTGATCCCAGTGACCGCGGGGGGGGGTAAGAAAACGTGCTCGGAGGCCACAGGGAACCTGAAGCGAGGCACCACCAAAGGGCCCATTGAAGGCCCTAAGCCCATCCTCACCACCTCCAGCGTGGGAGGGAGAGGCTACAATCTGGGAGCAGAACTCAGGGGAAAAAACAGAAAAGAAAATCCCCAGATAGGTGCAGGCGTACTGCGGGACGGTGCATTGGTGGGCAGTTCCGCCAAACCTAAGGCTAGCTGTCCCGATGACATACCGGAAAACGCCAAAGACCAGCATTTAAGATCAGCCACTTTATGAGCATTGAATGTCTTCCCATTCCTGAAGGCGGTTTCACACGCCCTTTCAGAGAGCTCTTCAAATCTTCAGTGCCAGGGACATGCTAAGAGTTCCTTTGGTTCGCTTAGAGTGTGAGCCACAAGAGTTTTCCGACATGACGACTCAGAAAAGACAACACACTTCTCAGAATCAACCAACACAAACGCCGATTCCCTCCCAATCCTGTTCCAGGATCCATGATTAATTTCTCGCTCCTCCCAGTGAAATTGCTTCAGGGTTTGTGTACTTCACGAACCTTAAATAATGTTATAAAATCAGGACAGATAAATCCACACTCCAAAACCTTGCCAATAAAATATTTTCCGCAGTATTTCTCTGCTTGTGATATAAATAAAATGTGACTGCGAGCTTATGCTGAAAAACAACTTTTCAAATATCTGTTTTTCTGTTAGTTAAACGACACTGCTACGGGAACAGGAGGCAAAAGAGCGAGAAAAACAGAGCGCGGTGAAAAGGATGGACCAAAGCAGGCGGGTAATGGGACTGTACTGTGGGAAATTCAGCGCTGCTTCCTAACCAGACATCAGCAATATCGATATTGGTGTGCAATGGTCAGTGCAGTACCGGTCAATATATTAGCATCAGGCACAATCGTACGGGGGAAAAGATGAGCATTGATGGCTTTGAGATTAACTCATTAATTCGATTTCATTCAATCATTGGAAATCATTTTGTTTCCAGGATGTTAGCGGAACATTCTAGCAATTATTATTTTGAAGTATGGCTCCCCAACTATTTTTCCCTGAGGGCCAAATTCCATTAGGGACACAAAGCTAAAGTTCACTGCGTGCGATTATAATTTTATTTATTTTTTATTTTTAATCGCCAACTGGGATTGGTCCCCCGATGAAAACATTTGGTGACCGGGGGGGGGGGGTAATAAAAGTTTTCCCCACCTGCAATGATAACATTTTGGGAAATTACAATGATATTTTGCCCAGATGCAGACACACGTCAGCATGTTGGTGAGCGCTGTTGTGTTTCCAAGCTTAAGAGGCATCATTCACTTTCACGACCGGCCCTGAAGGGACACTGGGCTCACACTGCACTGCTCTAACTTATGGTACTTGTACCCAGGGCAAGAAAAACCCCAGACCGACCACACACCTCCAGCAAAGCACTGACACATTCAGACACATTCAACATACAGTGATGAGATACATAGGCAGCTCTAAGTCCTCTGTTTCCTGTTTGACCAAAGACCATGTTGAACATCACTGGAGTTATTGCTTATCGCAGAACTGAACAACCGAAGACCAAACCAGCTACATAGCCCCTGTCAGTCAGATTTCAACTCTAAGATGCTAAAGTTCTGATGCAGATCTTCTTGGGGGGGTTAGGGTTAGGGCTGATTATTAACGGACCACATTTTCTGCACGCGAAGTCGTGAGACGGCAGCACAACAGTCCTGCTCTTCACTTGTTTTATTTTCGGAAAATGCCATGAAGCCGATTTCGCCAAGGCTCCCAAACACAGAATTGTATCGTCCACGCAGCGGCTGTCCCCTTTATCTGCCCGTTCTCTTCTTTTTTTTTTTTTTTTTAAAACCACCAAAGCAATTCTGTCGTCGATAATAAGCGGAACGCACGGAACGTTTCTCGCCGCCTTTGAATCCGCGAAGCAATTTAAGTCTGCTGACACAACTAAAGATCAAGCAGGGGGACTTAAGCCAAGTCCTCGGAGGGAATGATAGCGGACCACAGCAGTGGGGCGATTAAATTTTGGTCGGCTTATCAAAAAGACGAGGTCTGTTTCTGTGTGGAGGGAGGTGCAATTATCCTGCAAGGAAGGAAGGCTTCCTCTGAATGGGTGGATGTGAGGAGGAGGTTCCCAACTCCAACGGACTATGAAGTAAGCCCATGATGCTATGCTAATGTTAACAGACTAAGCGGTATGCCCTTAGAAGGCAACTTTGAGGCCCAACCAAAACCTTCCCTTGAAAAGCTTTAGCTTGAGAGCTTTCATTAGCAGTTTTACAAGCCAAGGATAGGGCCTGCTTACAGAGGCGGGACCGCAGTGCTAATGGCCATCTGCCATTCTCTCTGATAGGTCAGCAGAGTGATGGGGGGGAGGTCTGAAATTTGGGATTGAAAGAGCCATCATTTACTCCTCTTTTACTGCAAATGAGGCCAAGGCTGACTGTAGCTTTAGGCATGTCCAGCGACAATTAATTTTAACTGCGCAGACAGACAGGTAACAAGTCCCATGCATCTTACGGGCCAACCTGCAGGGGGCGCTGGTCTTCTCATCAACAGCAGCCGTGCTGTAACAGGCAGACGGAACAGGAATGCTGGGGGCCCCTCTTCCCTTCCCCCACCTATTATTTACGAGTATACCACGAGGGGGGGCATGGGCTCCCTCGAACAAGCGCTGATCGTCCTCATTAATGCCAAGCACCAATCGCACTATGAGTCTTCGTGAGGCTCATGACCTACAGTCCTGCTCTATATGAGGCACGGCGCCATTCCCCTCACGCAGCACTTCTTACCGAAGAGCTATCAGCCAATGAGGCACAGCCTTAGCCGAACATCCGGAAAACAGTGGTCTGAAACTAACCAGCAAACAGAGGCTGAAATTACAGCAACTGGCACAACGCTATCAGACACGAGAATCACTCCCGGTGTGTTCCAGCCGGCCCCTTTCACAAAGACGACATCTTCGGGCGAGATTTTCTCTGTCTTTGGTGAAACCATCACACCTATAAAATATGTCAAAAGGCACTCAAGCTACACCCTGAACGAGAGAGCAGCGGGTTCGGATCATATATAGGATTTCACAAACCAGAATGAAAAGGATGACTGCTGCATTATTCAACCCCCCACCCCACACCCCTACCCAACCCATTGTCAGCTCAGTCGGCCCAAAATAGAAAACCAGTCAGGTACAATAATACACTAGTAACAGTAAGCTGTTCAATTTCCATAGATTCACGGCCGACTTCGGCTGGCCGGCGTAATTGATTTCAGGGATTTAGATAAATAGTCCACGGTGAGGAACTCAGTGGCGAAGTTCTGTGACCTGTGGGCCGGGGGACGAATGTCTACATTTATGTTTCCAAAGCTATTTTCCTCCAGATTTGAACTGCTTTTCTGTCTCCGGGGTGCGATTACAGTTAACCCCGCTACCTGTCAGGAGGGATCAAAATAGGAGGACAGCCAAAATCGCTCGGCATTCACCGAAACAGAAGGACTAGATCTGTACAGGATCACACAACACCAGGGTCGGCTCTTCAGCCATGACTGGAGAGGAGCTGCACATGCCAAACTCTGAAGCGGACTTGACGATATTTTTGTATTTGGAAAGAGAGACAAACACTCTTTTCCCGTTTTGACCCCCCCCTCACAGCAATAATGAAAAGCAAGAGAATGTGCTCAAAAGAACATCATAAGACCAAATGATTTTCTGCATTACCCGCATGCTCAGAGCACTGCGGACGTGGGGTGGGTGGGACAGGATATCGTGGGGAGGTCATCGCACCAAGGCTGCTCTTGGAAGATTCCTCCAGAGTAAACACTAAAAGGGGTGGTGTCACTGGAAGGGGGCGTGGCTTCTCACACAGACACCCAATGATTGACAACGAATCACCAGGGAGGGACCACTAATTTCCTGCCCTATAGCCCGGGTGACACAGGATGGCACACGCCTTGACACCTGAGACCCAGAAAGTGCTGGTTGCCCTGTTAGGCTCGAGAGAGTTACAACGCGGAACAGAAGCGGCGACGGTTTGAAGAAATGCCAGACTTTTAGGGGCGTTATTAAACGATGGCCTACATGGGGATGAATATAGTTTAAAGCTCTCAGCCCTGAAATGAAACATCATGACAAACGCCACACACTACGGAACAAATGAAAAACCGGTAATAGTTATAACTCACTTTCAGAGCCCCTGCTCGGGGACTACAGCTGCGAATGAACAGTTACTGCGTCTGAGAGATCGTACAGGTGTGCATAGCATCTGTCAAAGAACAAAGAAAATTTATTTTTAACGACATGAAATTAAATACGTAAAGGGTGGAAGGAGGGACTGTGGTTAGCAGATTATGAGGGGAACTTAATAGCTTACGCTGAGCTGATCAAAATTGTCAATTAGCTGCCCCTCCCAAGAATATGCCTTCCAGGTCACCAACGTAATATAATATGGGGACTGCAGATCGAAGCAGGGTGCTGAGTAATTCTGGATTGTTAGGACTCCGCCCTGGTGAAGATGCAGCACAGTGAGAGGGCTGGATCTTAAAGGGACGGCGCGTGAATCGCACAATCGTCACGGGGAGAGGTCATCGAGGTCGCGTTCGACTGGCCAATGAGAAGGCAGAGGTTCCACATCACAGACTGTACACCCTCGACTTGAATAAAGACCCCCGACTGCGGCACCAAAAGCCTCCCAGCGCCGACTCTCCTGAGAGCTGGTTATGAAGTATAAGCCGCGGAAGAGAGCGCGACGGGGGCTCGCTGAGCTTCATACCCAGCACTCCCCCTTTCTGCGAGCACCCTTCCCCTTGGCCAGTTCCCAGCTCCAAATAATAAATCCTTTCTACACTGTTATTACACTGCAATTAACAGCGTAATCATGGGAACGGATTATTTGAGTTCCGTGCCTGATTTTTGGACTAGAAACTGGGAATTAAGAATAACTGGTAGTGTGTCACTTTTGTTCGAACGCTCAGGCTTGACTCAATTGTACAGTCACCTGACCTCCTGACTTACAGTTTAGCAGACCAAAGCAATGTACAACCGAGACAGCAGGGTCAGACAGTCCCTAGAGCAAGGTGTTAAGGTCCAAATGGTAGCACCACTCTGCTGACCATGGGATTTGAACAAACGACCTTCCAATCATAAACAGGACGCCATAACCATCATACCACACTCTGAGGGCCGCTCTGGCCCACTGGCACCACACTAGGCACTGAACACACACACCACCAATGCTCACTGCATGATGCTTATCTTCCCGACAGGGCTTCCCTCGCCAGATTGCATAACAAGCTGACAATTAAAAACCGGGCTTCAGATTTGCCAGTCTGGAGCAGAGCCCCCCCCGGCTGCCCCGCAGATCGCCTGAGTCAGCTGTTTATCCAAGCCGGACTCCTTTGAAAGAAAAACTTTAATTAAATTCCTGTGTCCGGTGTTCAGGATGCCAGCGCATCTATTCATGGCGATATGGCGGGGGCAAGAACAGGACGTGCAGGCAGACCGTGCTGGGGGTTTAATTTCGAATTGCTGTGCATCGTATCGGTAGGTTGATAGTTTAAAATAAAAGGGATTTTTTTTTATTTATTTTTTTTAATGCAGTCGCAGTGAGAAGCCAGGATACAACGAACCCACCAAAAGCAAAGCTAACTAGCTGAAATGACAGCACTTACTTAACTGGCCCCAACCATAATCTGGGGGGGTCCCCTGCCCTGCTCCAAAAAAGGCTTCATACAGGAATTGGCCTAGAGTTCTGTGGCAATGTTATGTGAAGGTAGCTGAAAGCAGCCCCCCCCGCCGCCACACACCCCACAGCCTGGTCTACAGAGGCAGTGTGTTATACAGGCAGCGCTGTAACAAGAAAAAAAAAAAAATTAACAAGACCGGCCTTTCTTATTTCCTGTATGATTTGGGGGGGGGGGGCTGCACTAAAAAAAAACAAGAGTGCTGCATGTGGATGGCATGGCAGGGGCTGAATGGAGAGAGGTCAGCAGAAACCAGGAGGGTGGGGGCATCAAAACGTTACCCAGGCGGCAAAGCAGCTGACTCAACCCCCCTGATCTCACCCGCGGACCCCGACGGACTAATTTGGGCGATTCAGCAAAAGCTCAGGGGATCACATCAGCCGGGGTGCCTGCAGGAGCCAAAGGCATCTGCTCACTCCGCTCCCCCCCCCCCGAAGCTGGACATGCCCCACCCCCACATCACCTTGAGCGGCACGGGCCCCGGCCAGGAGTCCTCCTCCGCGGAGGAGTGTAGATCCGGACCTGCTATCCTCGGCTCGTTTCTATGGAGATGCCGGTGGGGCCAGAGCATGCAGAGGAGAAAAAAAATACCCCCCACCCCCATAAGGGCTCTTGGCAGTCGCAGAGAAGACTTGGCACAGCCGGGGAGATGAGAGGCACCTTTCATTTGCAAACGGCAGCCGTTCATCGGCCATGAATAACAGACACGGGCATCAAACAAGAGCAGCAATAATAACAGCAATAAGACAAACATTTGCCAGAAGAACGGAGAAAATGATGATACTTATTCTGGAACCTGCAGGTGACCAGGAGGTCATCGTGTGCCAGGGCCGTGTGACACGTCCCCAAAGACCCGGCAAACCACATCAGGTATCGAAAGAAGCCGCTCACATCCAATGCGCCTCTGACAGGCCTCATTCCTGTACTGCAAGGTGCAGTTTTCAACGAGCACGCCAGGAACAGCGCGGTATGAGCGATGCAGTGATGCCATCCCGCCGCGGCGAGACTGAAAAAAGCGGAACCGTGTCGTCATCTTCAGTCTGCCACGGGCCTTCGGGGTTAAGAACAAACCGGAAAAAAAACATGCTTTCAGGACAAGCCAGCGCTGGCTGCAGCTGATACTTATATATTTTTTTATATAAAAATTATATATAAAATAAAAACACACCTACACAAACAGAAATGCTGCCACGAGGCAGCAAGCCCAGCACTTGGGCTACATGAATCACGTCTAGCCTGTTTCTCATACAGCTCATCAACTCCCTTAGGTTGGTGAAAACGGCCGGGGCCGAGAACAGCGACCCAAGAGGCACAGAAGGTCGTCCCGACACAGAAATGGATAAGTGCGTCAAACAGAAAAACCTCAAACCTCTCAGATCCATGACCAAGTGGGCCTTAGATACAGTGCAGGGGAGATGCAGACTTAACCTGGGCCATAGATTTATGTTTCCATAGCTTTCAGACAAGAGGAAGACACTATCAACTCATCTAGTCTGGAGCATGTTGTTAGTCTTATAGCTATTAGCTGAAGCTCATTAGCTGACCGCAAAGTTCATCTGCATCGCGCCACAAGGCGCGCGGTGCTGTGAGTGCAGAGCAGTAGTGCAGCGGGTGGGAGGCAGAGCTGCAGTCCAGCTCCTATGTCTCACTGTGCCAGTGGCCTGTAGCAAACCAACAAAAGGGATCTTGTTTCTGTGGTTTGTCTTCCCCTAGATGCTGGCGACGAGCCAGAAAACCAGGCCAATCACCTCCTCGGCCCGGTCAATAGGGACTGAGCAGACAATGGCAAAGGTTTCGGTGGGGGGGTGGAAACCAAGTTACTCCAACGCTCAAAATCTCACCCCTCATGTGGCTCCTGTACAAAATTTTAATCTGATAAGGCTTTTCCTCGATATTAATTCTACTTCCTGGACTCCCTTAGTGCTCTATAGCTTTACTCATTTAACCAGCTCAACATTTCACAAAAGTATCTAGATACATGGATCTCAGTCCTGTTCCTGGTGCCCCCCCCCGAATGCTTTCATCCAAACCCATATACCTTAATCAGGTTTATATTGTCCTTAATAGACTAACAAAGAATGTGGAAGGTTGAAAGCAGTGTGGGTAGGAATGAAAACATTCTGGTGGGGGGGGGTGGACAGGATTGAGAACTTCTGACCGATGTTGTTCAGAAGTTTGCACCCCTCAATTGGGTACAAACCAAAAACCTTCCAGTTCTCCTGTAATTATGAGGACTAGCCACTACTCCATTCGGGACTTGCAAAAAAGAAAAGTTGCGGGGGTGGGGCAATTGCCCATCATTGAATATTTCACAAAGGAAGGAAGCCCCACCCCGGTACAGCACATTGGGTGGGGGGCTTTTTCCACAGCAGGCTCAACTGGCCGGGCTGGGGGGGTGGGGAGGCACCACTCTGCTGTGGAGCAGAAACTAGACCTTCCAGCAGGAAATAGGCGGCGCCACGAGGGATTAAAGATGATGTTGGATAAGGTGGGGGGGGGGGTCTTCAAAAGTGGGTTTTTTTTCAGGTTTCCAGGAATGACCATTACGCACTGCCACCAAAAGACGACAGACAGAAAAACCAGTTCTCCTATCAAATGTTACTCTCGCTACATATCTGCTTGACCCCATCTAGGGTGTGATTCTCAGAAAACTGCCGTCACGCACGGAACCAGATCTGAAATGTGGGGACAGAACATTATGGAATATATAATAATTGCCACTAGGTCTTCTATATGTCCACGCAAACAGCAACAGATGTTTTTACACTACATATACACTCAATAGTCACTATATTTGGCAAACCTAGCTGGTACTGGGTAGGACCCACTTTTGTGTACGGAACCGCTTCAAGGGCAGATGAGTTCTGTGCCCAGCGCAGCCAGTCTGCACATCACTGTTGCACTGAGCTGCTATTTTTGCACTTGCAGCCTTTCCGTTAGCTTTAGTAAGTCAGCCCAATCTCCTCTCTCCTGTCTCCATTTAACGAGGTGTTTTGCTGACTGAACTGCAACTGATTTGGACGAATCACACAAAACTCTCTGTAGACACTGTGTTGTGATCCCAGGAAGGTCTGGCACAGACAATCACACCACGTCTAGAACGGTTTCGATAACGTGTCTCAGCCACTGTTCCGCTTAACCAAACAGTACACGAACCACTCGCTGGACCTGTACTCAAATGCAGGCACGATTGGCTAACGTGAGGAGTGGGTCATTTGCATTAACGAGACGGTGTACTAGGATATATGACGGTCACTAGAAGGGGCCGGAAAACACATGTGCCATATGTCAGTTTATACTATACATATTTTAAATTTGTTCTCATTATGAGGTCCAAACACTCCAGTCACTAAAGAGAAGAAAATACAAAACTAACAAACCGTATAAAAATAATGAAAGCGACACTTCTGAATGATTAAAGTCCTTTCTGAACTATTTAAAGGCACTTTGAAATATTTACGAACTTAATCAAATGTTTCCTAAGAAAAGTGTTAAATATTTAAGAGCAGAATGAAATGCATTAGATCCCTTTAAGCGGCGTCTGGGGGCCACGCCAGTGAGGTGACCTCACAGATGGGGGGGGGTTAGACAGGACGCAGCCCCGCAGTCGGCAGCGTCAGGATCGCTCGCGCAGTCCAACGGTGTGATGCGGCTCACGGCGTAAAATATTCATGTGCCGGGTCGCCGGGAACGAGGACGCCTCGCCCGCGGGACGCGCCTTCCTGCCCTCTCAGCTGATCGATGTCTGCGACTCATGCTGCTAAGTACCCCCATGAGGTTCAGGGGCTTTTCAGCCCCCCTGCTCATCACCCCAACGGGGCCCTTTAATTATTCACACACACAACCCCCCCCCCCCCGACAGCTCAACAAACTCTGAGGCTGCAGATCTGCATTCAGTGCACCCCCCCCCAACAATGGTCCTGCCGATTTCCGTGAAATTAGGCAGGGGGAGAGACCACAAGGGTGTACAGTGTACAGTGGTGAAAGGGCAGGATTTGGGGCCAATAAGGGACAACTTCACCTTCCAAGATAGGAGGTAACCAAGCTGTGTACATACTGTGTGCTGGTCAACGCTGGCAGGTCACTGAGCAGCAGTGTAGCTCCGCACCTCAAGGGCCAGGTGTTAAATCCGATCTCCACCTTACCGGCCCCATATTGACCAGATAAGCCGTTATGGATGTAGGCATTTTAATGAAAAGGGGTTTTCCGAGAGCAACTCTCTGCTCTGTTGTGCCATCGAGTTTCTGTCTGAGCGTGCAGCTCTCACGACCTCCAGCAATCTGCAGACCCTCTAGCGCTCACCCCGACGCACATGGGCCAAAATCTCCCGCCACTCCTCCTCCAGACCAGCGGCGGATACTCCAGCAACATAACCTGACCACCTGAAGCTTACCGCTTTTGGTCCTGGTGCTGTACCAGCGAGGGAGAGTCCTCAGAGAGTACCTAATCTCCTTCCGCAAACTGGTTGCTCATTTAAGACCAAATCTGGATCAAGCAGCCTCATAAATCCATCAGAGATCAGAGAAAATCTGAAAATGGCAACAATCGATGAGCTGCCATAAGGATTTAGGAATGAAGTTGTTTTCGGATGTGCCAAGAGATACATGGTAATTAATCAGCCAGCTGTCATTTATACAGCTGAAGAATGGATGCATCAGTGTATACAAACAAACATCTGGGAACATGAGAAACAAAGTAACATTTCGGCAAGAAAGGAAACTGTCCCTCCCAAAAAAAACACAGTAACTAATCAATCATTTATGGCTGAATACCTAGCAAACAGCATCTCGATGTGCAAGGGCCTTAAAAGACACTTAAACGGATCCGACTGAATAAAATATGAGGCAGACTGAGAGAAGGGATGCATTTTGAGGAATGTTTTATAAAGAAGGGATCTGAAAGTCTCTGGGGTAAATGAAGGCTATTAAGAGCTACAAAGTCTAGGGTTATTCCTCTAGCATTGCTTACAAAATGATGAAAATAATTATTAGAATTTTATACACACATTGTATTATACATCCTATTATACATGCACACACACACACACACACACACACCTATAGCCCGACAGCTCCTGCTGAGACGTCCGAGGCGGTCTGTACGGCCGCTCGGTCAGGCCTCTGCGTCCTGTCCGCTTTCATCCAGACAGATGTTTTACTACCCTCGCCTTACCAATTCCTCTTCCGGGAGACATTTTCTGTGCGGGTGACAGGAAAGGGTGAACAGGTGCATATTTCCGTGCTTGCCTGGCCGCATAGAATTCCGAGTATTCCAAAAAAATGTGGCAGGGTTCTAATCAGATTGTGACGTCGATAGAAAAGTGACAGGGGGTGTGGTGAGTACACCAGGGCCCCCCCTGCTGACCCTCCCGGTACGCAAGCTCCCTCCCTCCAGTAGTCGAGTTAAAAACAGTAGTGTGACTGATTAGTTACTTGCTCACCTCAACCTGGTTAAGCACAAGAGCAGGCAGAGAATATCCCTGAGAAACATCTCACAGCACAGGGATGGACATCCACCTGGAGAACTGAAGGGGGGGGGGGGTAATTGCTATGGGAAATGTATTTATCCCTTCTTAAACTGCCTGAATGCCCATCAAGGTTGCAGCACCATAAACAAACATGCTAATCCGCGATGGATTATCAATTTTCAGATCGTGTTACTCGAAACTACTAGTGCAGCTTAATCCAGGGTCAATAGGCTGCTTGCTACCAGTGGGGTGAGCCATGCATGGCCGAGAGCAAAGATGTCGAGCTGCTCAGTCGCAGGATCAGTTGGGGGAGGATGGCCTCCACAGCCGGATGCCATGAGAAAGGAAGGATCAGCGAAGCAGAAAGCAGGAGTGGGGGTTTGTGTCCCGTGTCGCGTCCTATGGCCTGCATCCGGGCCAAGAGCGCAGTGCTGAAAAAGTCGCCATACCTCCTTAGCGGAACAGACTCTGCAGTGTCAGTAAACAGAACACCTGAGCCACTCCTCCAGCCCCCCCACGGCGTCGCTCACTCACGCCTTATCAGGCAGCCTAACAGCTGTAACGCTCGCCATGTCTAGTCCAGCCTCACCCGGGGGAGCATAGACACAAAGCAGGCCCAACACTCCAGTCAGTAAGGTCAGACCCCCTGGTGTGAGGCGTTCGGGGGGGGGGGGGGGGGGGGGGGGGGGGGGGGGGGGGGGGGGG
>JAODKC010000095.1:8922098-8945140 GCA_026777985.1 Mormyrops attenuatus | reverse complement strand
TGTACCCCCACACCTTAACCAGCTTCTCATCACCCCCTGCAGAGACACCCCCCCCCACACACACACACACACTTTGAATCAAAATAAATTTCTGATAAGATAAACAGTGTGTTTACTTTCATAAAATGTAGAATGATGATGCATGATGATACATTTTAAGTCACGTTTACATATGATGATTTATGATTTATTTAGTGATTTTAAAAACACTAGGTAAAAGGCCTTGTCCATATTTTTCATAGAGCTGTGCTGGTGAATCTTCATGTTAAATGTATCGGTGCTAACTGAAGTATCAATCCACATTCATGTTAATGTAAAATGAATGTTACAAGTCCGATCTCATTGTGCACACAGCAAAGCTACAAACATACCTGTGACAAAGTGTTTTCCCTCGAGTGAAATATGCATGCCGTTTACAGACCCCGAGAGTGACCCCTCCAGCTCCCTGATGGCAGACCCGTCATACACCTCCCAGTAGGTAATCTAATCCAGAGAGACAAGAAAATCCTCCTAAAATACTCTTTGCCAATAATGTTTGTGAATGACACACATAACTTGGCCTCATGTTTATTCTCATTAACTTAATCTTCATTAATATCCCCGATTAAGGAAACTAAAGTTTCGGCTAAAATGACCATCATACCAATTTCTTGTGTAACTAGAATCACCAGTTCCTCCCTAAACATTCCTAACTATAAATATCTCCATTAAGTAAGTTAGGATGGTCCATCTGCATGTTCACACCATAACAGAAAATGTCTGTGGGGTCATGTGACTTCTGCCTATACAGCATTCAGGAGTGACTGTAACTTTCAGTTATTTATAGCTCGGGGTAACAACACTCTCCACAATATCAATATCATTTCCATGAGAATAAAAACATCCATATTTTAATACTGCACATTCAGGTCTTCTTGGTCAGTTTGAGCTGTGCTTGATGGTGAATGTAGAGTTTGCATTATGTTGTGCATGTGTTTGTGCCAGTTGCTATTCATTTCTGAATTAGCTGTAAGCTGAATTTTCTCTATTCCCTGAAAGGTGATGACATATAGAAATATGAAGAAGATCAACAAGCAGACTGGAAATTCTGTAGCTGGTTATGGCCCATGGGTTCGATTCAAATTATTAAACATTGTATTGGCTTATTTTTTAAATAATAGATGAGGAGACAGGCCAATATATCCATTCATCTATCTTCTAAATTATGTATCTACGTGACAAATGTAGTCATGGACCTTCTGTGAATTAACCATAATGAGAAAGCTAAATATTTTAAGGGAAATATCAACAGGAGAAACTCTAAGTCCAGAGGATCCTGGGTCACTTTGAGACAGGCATCCTGTAGGGGGGAGCGTACCCCATTTTGGCTGCCTGTGACTGGCTGAAGGCCACCACATGACCCTGACCTGGCTAAGTGGTCAGAAGATGAAAGGATGGATGGATGGATTTATGGATGGATGGATGGATACTGCTCCAGTGTTCATACAACAACACTATAGCCACAGTTAAGACATGCACTTACAGTCAGAAGATGTTTTTTAATTGTCATTTAAAAAAATTGCCAAGCAGATCCTACCTCCCTGGAAGACTCAATTAAGGAGAATGAAGATTAATAGTAATTCAGCAGTATGTATGTGGGTGAGCGTGGACAAATATGTTGCTCAATCGAAGAACAAGGTAAAGAGAAAGTTTAATTCCCTTTAAAGTGGTTAATTCCCACAGTTACCCTTATGATAAATTACCCCAACATTCAGGTATGACAAAAAATACAACATGAATACAACAGCATTAATTTACCATCCTTACCTTTTATGGCTGCAATGGGTTTCTATTATTTTTATGCATTTATACATTTTTACCATTGTAGGAAGAATCACAAAAATCCAGAACTTCTAAAATATGCCTTTGCCCAAAATGTCGTGTAAGCATGTGCAGAAGGGCCCCTCACACAGTGACCGGTCCAGGATACCCCCACTCCAGTCGGGTGCTTACACGACCCCGCCGTCAGGCCGTCACATGGCCATGCCGCTCCTATCAGAGAGCGAGAGACGGCGGCAGGTGCCCATACTGGCACCATCTGTGTTCTGCTCCACCTGCACGACTGCAGGCTGCCTTGCCGCACAGCGGCAATCAGAAATGAATCAAAGACGGCGCTGAACACATTGCTTCGGATTGCGCTGCTGTTAGGGCTACCTGCACCGCCTAGCTGCACCGCCGGGTATCACATTCGTAATTCTGTATCCGTCTCGGGCTGGAGTGATATATCACAGAGGAAACTAGGATTCAAAACTCTGCTGCAAAAGCATCCTAATATACTCTATTCCGTTTGTGCTGTTCCTTCACTTAGCAACTTATTTTCCTACAGTAATCCACTTATATAGTCCTTGAGTAAAAATGATCCCCTTGGTTAATGGATCCCTCAAAAAGTATATGCGAGGCATGACGTGTATTTCGAACCCCTCCCTGCTGCTACTGACACAGATGCTTGTATTGTGTTTATCATGACAGTAGATTCAAGTGTGAAAATCTGAAGCAGACATCAAATGTTCACATCTGCACACTTAACAGATGCTTTTGGCCACGGCAGTATATATGTTGGGGTTAGGATAAATGGTCAGACAGTGTCCCTAGAGCGGGTTAAGGACCTGACCCAGCAGTGATATGATGATTCAGTTAGTGATGGGATTGGAACCCACAACCAAACTCCTTAAGCTATGGTGGAATCTAAGCTGTGAGGCCTAGATAGGCCACTGTGCAAAAGCAGTATTATCTCATTTGACCTCTAGTTGAAACCAAACTCAATAAGGTGTGAGCGCCAGTATACACGCTCACCTCTGAAGAGGCAATGCAAGCTGGTCAATGAATGTCTGTCTAGAGGTGCTGACCGTGATTGGAGCCAAGACCACTGTCCCTCATGTCGACATCTTCACTAGGCTGTGACACAGAGACGCTCAGATCCGTTCGATGAATTTAATTATGGACAATGTTTGTCCTTAGGCAGACAGCGCGGCCACTCCTCAAACGAGCAGATGGTGCTCCTGGCACGCCGCCACCTGGCTGGCACAACCGCGACCGTGGGGCGGCGGCGAGCCAGAGCCTCTTAGCAGCTCCGTCCCCAGGGTGGGCCCAGCATCCGGCAGGCCCACGCCAGCCAATCAGCAGCCATTCTCAGTTTGCCGTTTGCCACACGCCCTAACGGTCTGGAGACATCCGTTTGATTCTGTCCACTACCTTAGCTCCACCCGTCCGCACATCAGACACGGGCATCTCTGCTTGCCTGAAGAGCTGGTGCACACCATGGAGGACAGCTGACCTAGATAAATATCGCTTGGCGCCCTCCTTGTTTACTCTCCCTGGTGATCTGTTGAGCTTCTTTCAAACCCTTGTAAGCCCCGTCTGCTCTCAGTTTTTCTCAGTTTCCTACTGCACCACCCCCCCACCCCCCCGACACTCTGTCTAACGCCCCCGGGGTGCTCAGAGACTCTTCCTCCCCTTGCATCTGCCCCCACCACACCTTGTTTAAGTATCAAACTTCCTGAAGTCCACTAGTGGTGCCTCTGATCCATCCTTACCAGTCCCGCTGTGCTAACCACTCTCTCACTGTTTAATTCATTTCTCTTCACTTGGACCATTTCCATCAGAGTTCAGGATTGGCCGTATATTTCCACTGCTTCGCCCCTGCCTCCTTTACTCCTTTTCCTGGTTAAAAGTCTTGGCGCTTGCTGCCCACTTCTCTGGTCTCCAGGAGTTCTTATCGCATAGCAGCCCACCGGATCACTAACTGCGTAGCTTTCATCTTGGTGACCCCATCGAACCTGCCAGTCTATCATGCTGCTCGCTACCCGTCCCCTTGATCTTCCATACCTCTGGCACTGTGGGCCTAGTTAACCACTCAGTTCTCCCATCATGCCATAGGGGCCTTGGAAACTATCAAATGGAGCTTTTCTGGTTTGCCTTATTCCTGTATGGCCGCACGTTTCGGTCTCTTAGCAGGATGTCTGTCAGGGGTCAGTCCTGAGAGATTTAGTCTTTTCAATATACACGTTTCTTAATATGTCTTAAGGAAAATCCTATTAAGTTCACGTTGACAGTATGAGACCTCCTTTGTCACCCCCTCCTATAACTCTCATGTGTTTCGTATTCTGGGAAGTAAAAAAGTTCTCTGATGGTCTTACAAGGCTAACATTCAATTAATCGCAGAAAAGGCAAAGAGTGCAAATATTAAATTCATAGAAAAATGCAATAAGCTGAAAGATACTGAATTTAAACTGGATTTTAAAGCACCTTTATAACCTTTTGCTGAATCTTGTACAATTTGTTACCTTGTGTTTCACTTTACTGAGGCTTGGATTTCTTAAAGCAAATAATTTGCCAAATGCCACAACAATATGCTGTAATGGGTGACAATGACAGCCACATAAGACCTATTAACCATCAGCTGAAGGCACACCTTTCCCAAATAACTCATCCCTAATCTAGGAACCAAATCACGTGTGCTGCTTTCATTTCCACATCAAGGTTTTGCGTTACTTGTTACTGAGCCGGCCATTCTATTTTTGACTCTGTGTAGCAGATTTACACTTCGGTATATCCGAAAAACTCTTTCTCAGATTCTGGAAGGGGTGTAAATGTCATGTCTGACTTCGAGGTCAGAGTCGTAACTGCAGAGAGAAGGGTTATTCGCAGGAATCACCAGCCGAATGGGCTCTCGTCATGTGAAGATGAATCTCTTTAAATGTATCCCACTTATCTCCTGCGGTCTGCAAGCCTAGACAGCTCCACAATCTTCCCTTGTGAGTCTGTGAGATACCTTTGTGTCACAGTGCACCCTGCCCTCCATTACCCATTTTGTCCACCTGCCGTTTTCACTTAAGCTGCTAGCTTAGTTCAGACATGATTGCTGGACAGTACAGAGACTAAACAAAACTGTTGAATCGAATCTTCCAAAGAGTACAATGACACTAACAGGTTTTCAAAAACAAGTACTAAAGTGGTTAAATGAATAGACCAAACTGTAAGGGATAGTTACCCCGACCCCAATTAGCTGAAGACTCAATGCCCCAGCTCAGGAAACTCCAGAGTGTAATGTTACTCTTATAGCAGGTTGGAAATTCATCCAGTAGATTCATTCATCCAATGAAATTCTTCATACCACTCTGGAAACTTAACTGTTAAATCGTAATTCAATAATAATCAGGGGTGGAAATTCTAGGTCCAGAAAATAAAAATCCAGACCAAGATTTTGTTTCAACCAACCAGCTGAGTATTCTGAGTACTGTGACTGTGACTGTGACTGTATGCGCAACTGGTTGGTTGAAACAAAATTTTGGTCCAGATTTTTGCTTTCTGGACCTGAACTATCCACCTCTGCTAATAATAATCACATTACATCCATAATAGCCATAAATGAGTGAAGACAATCGGGTGAGCAAATGACTAAGGAGCCAAATGGGGCTAGAGACTGGCGATGAACTCAGAATGTTAGCAGGACGCGTGTCACAGGATGATAAAACGGCGGAAATCGAATCCAGGTCCCATAGTGACCCAAAAGAAGCCATGTGTTGTAAAAGCTGCACTTCTGTGGTTTAGTGCTAAGCCCAGCGCTGGCCCCATGCTGACAGACGCCCTACCTTTCTGTCGGTCCCGCTGGTGATGATCTGGTACTCCTCGGGGTGGTAGCACACAGCCCTGAAGAGCGTGTTGGCCAGGACCATCTGATATCTCACAAAGCGGCTGCCAAGAGAGGGACATGAACGTTCTGACCCTGCAGGCCTGCGGGCTACCAGCAGGTGGCGCCACACGTTTCCGGTGATGGGGGGGCGGGTGTCAGACGAGAAGGAGAGGTGTCCGAACTCACACCAGGTCCCAGACGATGCAGGCCCCGTCCGAGCTGGCCGTGACGCACTCCTTGTCGTCGCTCTTCACCCTGATGCAGGTGATGGTCGCCTTGTGCTCCTTCATGGTCTCCACCAGCTGGTGGGACCCTGGAAAGATCTGCCAGACCCGCACCTAGACACAGAGTCCACAGAGCGTCTCGCACCTTAAATCAACTTAACCCTGGATAGCATTTATAGCATTTTTACCAGCTGTGCTGATACCTCAGTTTTTAAATTGACATTTAATTGCTGGTTCACAGTAACTTATATGACCTGTTCTTACCATTTATACAGGTAGACGTGTGGCAAGAAGTGAAAAAGTAAGATTATTCTGTGAATCTAAACCTGCATGTATATAAACATCCTTTTCATTGATGTATAGCTACTATGAATACTACTGTATTGTATATGTTTTGTGTTTTTTTTTCTTTCTATTTTGCCCAAGCAGCGTTACCTGGCCCTCCCCTCCCCCACTGACTATCCTCTGGCAGTCTCTGGTGCCCGCGATAGCCGTCACACTCATGCTGTGGGCGTCGTGGATGATGCCACTCAGGGTGCCACTCTCAGGCGTGAAAATACGAATTTTCCCATCATTCCAAGCTGGAAAACAAAACATACTACATGAATTGTATTTTACTGATTTATACTATACACAGTGGTAAACTGTGAATAATATGAGATCAAATATAGACAACTCCTTTTTTTGGACACTATTTTATGCATTGTGTCTTACAAACGAAATGCATCCTCTGTGAATCACAGGTCTTGGAAACATCATCTTTACAGACGTTTCTCTTAAATTAAATAGGTTTGACTCAGGCCTTGACTGATGTGGCTAAATGTTTTTTTGAAATTCAGAAATTTCCAAATCCTTTATGTGAGATTTTGTGATATGATATAGAGACCAAAAACATGGTTGCACCATAAAAGTACTATACTTGTTCTTAGTGAAGTACTTATATACTTCACTAAGATGTATATACTAATATATACTTCTATTTTCCATACTTCTTACGCAGTACAGGGACAGAAGACTTGAATGTATTAACATTTAAATGATTTTGTCACAACTGCACAAATTAATGAACTTTTGTTCCACATACAGTATTTGACACCATGTGACCCTTCTACAAGCATGCTTGACTTCACAGTCACACTGACACAACCCAAGGTCAGATCGTCCCAGTCTGGAGAAGCAGGTGAGATGTTCTCCATACAATGAGGGCTAACCCACATGAGTCACTGGCCTGGCGTCAGTTTGAGGAAGGTCATATTCCATCCCACAGCAACAGACACTCGCACATCAGTCCCCGATGCGTCTAACCCACCGCTAATGATGCTCTTTCCGTCCCTCATAAAATCCACAGCATTACAGGTCATGTTGGGCACCGTGATGCGCAGCAGTTCCTTGGAAGTCTCTGAGTGCCACACCCTGATGTCATCCTGAGAGCATGTGGCAAACAGCTCAGACGTGGCGCTGAGAGAGAGACATAACAAGTGATACTTTTCCATTTTAAGGTGGGCTAATGATTGTTTGACTAACAAATCCTTTAAGTGTAACCATAGGACAGTCAATCAAGTGGATCAAGTAAAGTTGACTTATAACGCCCCCTGGTGGCATGAATGCAAAACACTACACAAGGAGATACAAAGTAGTGCACGTGTTTTCCATGGCTGCCTGCTCACACTGGTTAATTTAATGTGAATTCCATGTGTCATTTGGTGTGTCACTCACAAGGGGAAGACGATGCCTTTCACAGTGCTGTTGTGGCTGGTAGCGATGAGCTCCTCTTTGAAATCCATATAGTTGCAGCGATAGATCTGTGCCGCGTCCGTACCGACGAAGAACTGGTGGCCCTCACCCCGGAGAGCAACTGAAGTGACCCCTCCCTTCAGCTGCACTTTCCTGTCAGAGAACCGAATGATGCATGTATGGTCCATATCCATGTCTATACTGTAAATCATCAACAGGTGGTGCTGCAGTGAAGGAACTGGTGCAAAATGCATGAAGGTTCATGTCACAGGAGGACTGGTTCCTTTGGCCCAGGCACATTTAAACTCAGCTGCTGGACTTTTAAACGTGGAGGAGGGCGTACATGAAGGTAGATGAAGAAGCTGTCCATGCTGAATGTGCACCTGTAAACTCACCTGAGCGTTTTAAAGTTAGACCCTGAGCACAGGGTGCACATGCCGTCGCCTGAGCCGACCATGATGTTCCCCGTCTTCAGCATGCTAAGGGAGTTCACTCCCTGCACAAATGACAGGGTGTCACTTCACGCTACGCCAGTCAGCACCACCACAGCAGAGAACAGCACTACCTGATATAACATGTCATGGAGAGGAAGGTGGCACATGCAAAAACTGCACAATTTCCCCAGAGGGGTGAACAAAGTATCACTATTATACTCTACAAAAACTACCACAGGCAAAATTCCATCCATCCATCCATCCATCCGTCTATCCATCCATCCATCTTCTGTAACCGTTTGTCCTATTCAGGGTCACGGGCGGCCCGGAGACTATCCCAGAGCCTATGGGCGCAAGGCAGGGAACAACCCAGGATGGGGCGCCAACTCATCACAGGGCACACGCACACACACGCACACACACACATTCACACACCATTCTCTCACACCTACAGGCAATCTGGTGACTCCAATTAGCCTCAGCATGTGTTTGGACTGTGGGGGGGGGGAACCAGAGAACCCAGAGGAAATCCCACAATAACACGGAGAGAACATGCAAACTCCACACACATGGAACCAGTGTTTTTATTATCAATGTAAATTATACCTCTTATACAATAATGTCAAATACGGTCTCCTTCTAAACTTTAATGGGAAAACATTTAAACTTGTATTATCTAAAGAGACAAATTTAGAAAATATCAGCTTTATTTACTGTTGCATATATTATTTTCATTACTTTAATGATGTACTATTTCGGTGGTAATGAATATAAAGCCCACTTAAAACCAATCATTTCCAGAGTTTGCCTCAGACCTATTGACTACCAATGAACATTGTCTATCTGAATTAATGCTGAGGGCGTTTCCGTTCATCACATTAATACCATTTTCTGTTCTCTTTCTGAGACAAAACGAGCATGTCTTTGACAAGGGCTGAACCGATTAACAGCTGAGGAGAGAACCCCAGATTTTACCAACCTTGCTAAATTTCTGTTTTACCGGCCAGCAGCTGTTGAGGAGTTTGGTCTTGAGATTGACTTTGAGAACATCACCGCTGCTCGTACCACAGTAGAAGAAATCGTCATCTTCTGCAATCTGCGATACACCATGTCAATAAAAGCCACACTCTCAGAAGGACTCTATTCAAGTCTGCATCTGTTTCACTTTACAGATGTTCAAACCGAGCCTCTCGTCAGCTTTTAAGAGCACTGCACAGCCCAGATTTAAAATCGCAAAAATTGTCGGGCACATTTGTGAGACATTCAAGCAGCATGACTTCTGGAAGGTAACCTTACCTCCACGCATTTCACTACCCTCTTCAGCTGTCCTGTCTGGCATTCTGTGGGACGTATCTTCCTGTTGGGAAGGTCAAGTTCCCAGACGCGGAGAGTACCACTGCCGAAAACACGTCATCGCCATGGTTAATATCCAAGCCATCACTAGCCACGTTTAAATGTCATTATAAAAAGTCTGAATCTTGATTAGCAGCTGTGATTTAATTCAACTTAAGCACAGACATTAAGGAATACAGATTTATGGCTTAAACAAAATGTAATTACCATTGTAGTCTAAATAAATCTAATCACCTTGTATATTGTTAGACAAAGGCTACTGCTGTTTGTATCTAGTTTAGAAGACACGAAGAATCTACATCACTAAAATCTACAATGGTGAGGGCAAAAGAAATGAAAACAATACAAATATGTATAGAATTGTTTGTGATCGTTTTCTGTTTGGGTTTTAGATTTTTTTCTACTGCTATTTTTCTAGATGGTTTGGGATTTGACAGTATGACCAACACTGATTAAAGTCATAATCGGGTCCGCTTGCAATAAATGACCTACTTCCCAGCAGACACAAACACATCATCACTCTTGTTGGAGAACTGAACTGCCAGACAGTGACCGGCACTCTGTGCTGAAGCTGGACTCCCACAAATAGCTTCCTTCTTTTCAATATTCCACACGACGATACTGAAAAAACACAATATTTGAGCATAAGTCACATGCATGACAGGACCACAAATAGACCACACCATCTTTAAATCTTAAGTGTCTATCAGTGTCTTGGTTTTATGCATCTCTTGCTCTTTGCTTCTTCAGGGTAAACATACCTGTCATCATCCTGACCCCCCAGAGATACAAGATACTTGTCATTAGGTGAGAATGCAAGGTCCTCTACTTTGACCTTGTGGAGCTGCAGCCTGGCATGGATTGTCCTTTGAGGAAAATCCCAAATTATGATATCTGCCTGTTGGGAGAAGAAAAAAACACAAGGAAACACAAAACAGGTTTCCATATTTATCCGATGAGTATGGTAGCAGTAGCTGTAGCTGTAAAAATCACGGCAAACAACACAGGAACATGACCACTGCATCATGAATCTTTGATCTTCCTTATATATTAATAAAAAAGTTAAAAAAAATTCCCTGTTTGACTTCGTGTTTTGTTATGCAGTATACACGAGATACACTAAGACAAGACGTTTTGGAGGATGCGGGCATCGATCCCGCTACCTCTCGCATGCTAAGCGAGCGCTCTACCATTTGAGCTAATCCCCCACCCACGCATGTCCCAAAATAACACGCTCCTGAGAGGCAATGTTTGTGGATGATTCGTCTAATGGGTTTCGGTGTAATTAATGAGTACGTACCCTAAAGCCCATGAAGGTGACTTGGCCGGATGCAATGTATCGTCCACTTTTGGAGACTGCTACACAAGAGATGTTATTGGTGTGTCCATGCAGGAACTGCTGTTTGCCGTTTGTGAGACTCTTAAGTATAACTGTGGAGCCCAAGGGATAAATAAGATGTTCCCGATTGGGGTGCACTTGAAGACCAGAAAAGACATGTCCTGCAAAAGCGAAGGGCGCGGTTTAACGAAGAATTACGGCACGAATATGTGGTACATCGCTAGTATGATTTTTAAAAGTCTGCAATTACAGCACCATCCAAACTGTTAAGTGCTAGCATTAATGGCATCAAATATCGCAAAATGTTCTTGGTTAACAGAAATACAGTATGTTGGTGTTCTAAACACACATTTCTGAAATTTCAAGAAATGTTTGCAGCATAAAGTTACCATATAGCCTTATTTTTTAGTTACATGTATAGTGTATATGTAGCTACCGAAAACATGTTATAATTATAAAACGGTTATAACTAGTCTCAATAGTGCTAACTAGCAGGGAACACAAGTTTACCATTAAATCCAATGACCGCTTGAAGTTCAAGCTGTGGTACTTCTTGCGCGTCTCCAGACATGATTTTGTTTTCCATTAATCAGCAATATGTCCACCTTTCAGCGCTCGATTGCTCGTTTAAAGTTTTTCTCACGTTTTTTTCTCAGTGTAAAATGAACTGTAACACAGCAACGGATGCATTTGTTTGGGTCCGTTTCTAGGAGACGACCACGTGGGGCCGGGGGTAAATAATCTATCTGTTCCCTTCTTGTGGCACGGGTCTGTCTGATCAAAATCCAGGCAATGTCGATGATTAATTTAAATATGGCACGATGAAGTTTATCATTCATAACTGCCAGTCATACGTCTTTAACCTTAATAATGATTGCCCCTTAACTGCTGTATACAACCGAAGGAATTTTATTTGAAAACAACGTCAACTGAAGATAATATCCTCGTCAGTATAAATTGATAGAGGATAATTCAAATATTGACATTTTCACCTATTTAACAAGAAAAAAGAAACAGAAGATAAAGGCTATAATAGACAGATGATACATGAATAGGATAGATAGATAGATAGATAGGCTGCTCTCCCAAAGATGGGCCGCTCTGAGAGCAGCTAAAAACACACTCTCTCTTCCATGGCTCAGGTGTTCACTCACCATTTCACTTTTCACTGCATTTTTTTTGCCACATGGCCCACAACAAGAATCAAGCAGGACCTGTCTGACTGAATACTGATCATCATCTCACCTGAGCAGTCACACCATGAGTGTTTACCATCTCCAGTTCGAAAGTATGTGATGCTGGGTTCAGGAATGCGCCACATACCCACAGAGTCAAATAAGTTACTATGGTAACTTTCATAAGGCATTAACATTTGTATCATATTATTTACACCAAGACTCCTTATCCGCTGTTTTCAGGAGGACAGTTACCTCATATCCCACAAGACAGAATGTAAACCTGTAGAATTAAAATATATAATCTGTTTTTACCATGTAACTTTTATTTACATTCCTCTCCTTGCGCAGCCCAAAGGAAAGTGGTGACATTTCTTTTCCAGGCCAAAAGTAAAGACTTCAAATTCTTGATTACTAAAAGTAACTTTTACTAAAAGTTATTTTCTTGTCATCATACTGTATATTTTAGGTTATAATACAGAGTAAATAGCAGCATGTTTTACACAGAATACAAACACCTCACAAACAGTCTTCTTCAGTAGAATATTCTGACATATATAAGAGGTTCTTGTTACATACAAACAGACTATTCATGATAATCCTATTTTTAATAGGGTTGTGCCCGTTGTACGTTTTATTGCAAGATGTGGGTTGCTGACCTTTTCAGCCTTTTAAGAGGTGAAAGTTCTCGCAAGGGTCAGGTCCATCTTGGAGCTATTCAGTGCCTAAGTTTTAATTGGGGTCGCATCGCATAAAGACCACCCAGCTCAGTGACAGGTGTCCATTCATGAAATGTCTTTAGCGAAACAAGGACACATTGGACAAGTGGATGCAAATGGGGGGAAATTCATAATAAGGCTTTTATGAGTCATCTGGCCCTGACCTGAAACAAAGTTATGTTTCAGAAACCTGTTACTGCCCTCTTGACTTTCCCCAGAAGGGAGCTTTGTACTTTTTAAACCATTAACTAAAGGAGGTTACATATTCCATAATATGAGGCTTTCTATACACCATAACCTTTAAAGATGATTAATTGATTACTGCAGAACCTTTAAGAGAGATTTCTATTAAACAAGTTTAACAAAATGAATGTAGATTGTACAGATCAAGCAGGAATAATATAATACTCGTAATATGAGGTTCCTGATATAGAAAGAGTTTTGTATGTCCTCCAGACTCTTAGTGATGCCTTTCATTTGAACTGCATTTGCAAGTTAATGGGAGTGTATATGGAAGTCATGTCACACAGCCGGTGAATATTTTTGGTTGTATAAGGGGATAGAATTATCTGAACCAATATTAATTTAAGGCATTAATTTAAAGCTATACAGGCGACTGAAATGACAGGAGTGTCCCGATTTTGTGGTATTTCTAAATTTATCTACATATGTTCCATTAAAATGTTTAAGTGCTGAATTTAAGTTGCAATTACTGGATAGCTGTATTCCAGAATCAAAATGAGATTTAATTCCATTTTCCCCTTTAGTGTGAGTATCTATTTCCCATCCATCCACGGCTCTTCACCACCGGCTGGGCAGCAGGTGACTGTTGACTTGTGCTCCTCTGACTCAGGAAATATTAACATGGTGCTTGTATAGCGTCCCTGTTGCCTGGTTTCTGTTGAGCTCCTTTATATTTTTGCTATGAAGTCAATCTAGCACTTTGACAGCATTGCGGGCACATCCTAAATACACTGTGTAGTTTTTGAACTTTGTCTTTTTTTTTGCATATTTTGCAGAAGTGGAAAGTTCAGGTTCAGAAAGTACAAATCTTCACTAAGAGTTTGCTTCAACCAACCAGTTGATCATAAAGCAGAGCTGACCAATCTGATCCGCAAAGTTTTTGGGATGCCTTTTAGGTCAGCTGTTCAAACACAGGTGTAAGTCCTCTAGTAATCTAATTAGGGAGTTGCAGTGAAAACCCGCATACACCATGGCCCTGTCTTGATTAGCCACCCGTGGTATAAAGATTCAAATTCGCAAAGTACTCAGCTTCCCTGCTGCCTGTGACATCCATCCGGCCTACTCGCCCTTCTGCTTTGACGTCTCTCCTGCCTACCCTGCTCGCCCTTCTGCTTTGACGTCTCTCCTGCCTACCCTGCTCGCCCTTCTGCTTTGACGTCTCTCCTGCCTACCCTGCTCGCCCTTCTGCTTTGACGTCTCTCCTGCCTGCCCTCCAGATTTAGACTCAATTGTAAAAATTTTGACTGCGTAGATTAGGGTTTTGCCATCTTGTTCATTTGACTTCCCTGGAGGACAAGTTCCACCTTTGAGTCTGGTTCCTCCCAAGTTTTCTAGAAAGTTTTTCCTTGCTTCTGTCGCCTCTGGCTTGCTTGCTGGGGGCTTTGGACAGGGATAATGTAAAGTGTTTTGAGACAATGTAATGTGAATATGCATCATACCAGTGTTTCCCAATCTGGTCCTCGGGGACCCACAGTTGGTCTATATTTTTGCTCCCTCCAAGATCCCTGCCACACAGTCTACATTTTGCTCCCTCCCAGCTCCCTACTGTGAACTAGGATGTCAAGGAAGTTGGGTCAGATGGCCTGATGTAGGGGAAGTGCTTCCCAGCCCAGAGTGGAATCTTCCTTATGGGTTTCAGGCCGGCTTTGCTGAGGGAACCCCTGGGGGCTATCCCCTTCTCCCTCTATCAGGCTGGCTTTGTGGAGAGAATCCCTGGGGATTGTCCCCTTCTCCCTGCTCCTAGGGGATGGATGTTGACCAATAGCTGCTGTTGAGCTCCAGTTTACCGCCCCTGTCTAGGGCAACAGAACTGTAGCTAATACTGTGGATACTATGATGGCTGGCCTTGTCTTTGAGTGTGTGGTGGGTCCACCAGAGGCCAGATGGACCCATGGCCTTCGGTTCACTGTGATCGCTCCATAAGATCTCCTAATTACCAGCTGCAGCCTCGGGGTAGATCCTCTTCCAGTCCACAAACTGTCCATATTTCCTTTTAAATATGCTAAAATGTGCCCTGCCATGGGTTGGCGCCCCATCCGGGGTCATTCCCTACATCGCGCCTGAAGCTTCCAGGGTGGGCTCCGGACCCTCTGTGACCCTGAATAGGAAAAGCGGGTTCAGAAAATTGAGTCAGTGGGGTTTTTCTGTCAGACACTAAATTAAAGTGTAATTCCACATGCACTTCATTTAAATCAAATTTAAATGTAAAATGGAATATAGGAAAGCATTATTTATGGTAGATAATATAATTTAGAGTAAATAAAAATACGGAAATTACAGTAATGTTTAGAAAGACTCAGGGGTGACTTTGGTGGAACTGTAATTTAAATGAATTCCCCTAGGAAGGTTCCCCCTAAGAGCTGATCTTGTGGCTATATTTTATATGCCATTCATTGTTAATTTTTTCATCAGTGTACAAATGGGAGGATGTGGACTTTAATAGAGAGAAAAACAGACACAGATATAAACAATGTTTTTTTCATTTTGATTTAGCATAAATTGAAAATGCAATATTGGGTGCTAAAGTCGTCGTGAGAATTAAGTACTGTTGCACTTATAATAAACAAAATGAAATGAAGGACAATGGGTGACGCCGCAAACTGCATTCATTTCCAAAAACAGCACAGATAGCTATGAGAGCATGGTAGTATAATGGTTCTTAATTAATATATACATACCAATAGCAGCAATGGATGTAGCCTTGACTCTTGTAAAAATTAGCCAGACTTTGGCCTTATCACGATCTTTTTTGTCTGTTGACTTCTTCTTCCTGCAGGGATGAACATGATCTAACTCTCACAGGTGAAATTTTCATCACTGGAGCCTGAATCCATCACTGGCATGTTCTCATTCACATACATGTTGTTGGAAATCTTCGATTTACATGCATCTCTTGAAGCCCTTGGTTAATGAGCTGATGGATTATTTGGTTGTGTTTCCATTTCCTGTACTCAGCAGAGGTGTCTTGTTTGTGTGCGGATCTTGATGGGGATTCATGCTGGAGCTCACACGAAGCCACAGGCAGTAGCAGCGGAAGAGCTTTTGTGATTTGTTTGATCTTGATGGAAAATTCCAGCATCTGAAACTGCAGTAGCTACAATTGATGCCTTTTCTGGTTCAGAAGAGAACAGATCAGGAATGAATGAGATGCTGATTATAACTAGGATGCGTCAGCTATCACAAAATAGTGGTAAATAATACATGCAAAAATAAGAATGGATAAATGATTTTTAGTCTGTTCATTTGCAAACAATTCTATTATCTTTATTATTAATAATAATAAATCAGTACAAGTCAATATTTATTATAAATTGCTGGCATGTTTGCGGCATGTGCACTGTAATCTCACCACTCCCGGGTTGTGGGCTCGATTTGCACAGCTCCGTGTTCTTTGTTTACGTGAATCATCGCCTCCAGATCGCCCGAGGCGTGTGTTTGCAGGTGTATCCATGTACCCTGTGATGGGCTGGCCCCCCGGGCAGGGTGACCCCCGCCTTTCGCCCCGTGTTTCCTTATATAAGGCTTCAGGCTCAGCGCTAAGGGCATAGCTTTGGTTTTAGCAAATCAGCCCTGAACCCCCCACCCCCTGAACCACACATGGTACTCCGACGATATTGGGAGGGACATGTCCAGAGGTGGAAAGTTCATATCCAGAAAGTACAAATCCAGAGCAAGGTTTTGTTTCAACCAACCAGCTGAGTACTCTGTGACTGTGACTCTTTATATTCACGGGGTTGGTTGAAACAAAACCTTGCTCTGGATTTGTACTTTCTGGATATGAACTTTCCACCTCTGGATGTGCCAATACCCAAATCTACACACTTGCTCACCACAACCCTGTACTGAATAACTGTTGGCCAGTGTTGGGCATTTCAGGTGCAGAAGCTACAAATCCAGACCAAGATTTTGTTTCTACCAGCCAGGTGAATGCTCTCTGACTGTGACTCTATATACTCCACTGGTTGATAGAAACAAAATCTTGATCTTGATTTGTAGCTTCTGGACCTGAAATGCCCAACACTGCTGTTGGCTGAGGAACTATGAATCTCTTTTTAGAAGGTTATATATATATAAGATATTTTTATTTGCAAAAGTAATCACATTGTCTTATAAATATCTGTATTCACAGAATGTAGTCTGTCCCTCCATCCATCCATTCATCCATCCATCCATCCATCCATCTTCTAACCACTTATCTGGGTCAGAGTTACGGAGGAGGCCCTGGAGCCGATCGCAGGCAGCACAGATCACAAGGCTGTAAAACAACCTAGACAGGATGTCAGCCAGAATGTAATACAGTTGTTTTTTTTAAATCATTTTAATTTTTACCCAGCACAAACTGTTTTGTTTTATAACCCAAGACTCACAGAGAACTAATATGAAATAAGGGCGTAGAGATTTTTCTTTTCCAGGGTTACTGGGGTCAGTCTTAATCATAAAACAACGCTGTAACGCCCGGTGGCGTTTCAGGTCCCGCTGCTCTGTTTATCCCTCACAGGACACCGTAGCCGTATGACGCCAGTGAAAATAGGAAGTGTGTTTGCAGTACTTTTCAGTTTCTCGGCGGATGTTTAGGTCTTCATAAAACAAACGAAACTGGGAGAGAAATAAGCAACGTTTTCACAGAGACCATGTCTCAGGATCCCTGGTAAGTGTCAAATAACGTGCACTATCTTACACGCTTGTGCCATGCTTAGTGTAAGCTTGGCATGAACTCGATGTACTTTCTAGTCGTTGATCAAGAAGATAAATCAGACCCGTGTTTTAATCGCTCTTCTCTGATCACTGAAACCTGTTGGGATATTCACTTACACACGATGTTAAATATTTAGTTTGGCCGAAAAGCATATTGTAGCTTCTCGCTTCAGCGCCTGCCTAATGAGGCAGTGTCACGGGGTATTTCATCTAGGTAATATGCTTACATGGGTTGACATACGAACGGATTATTTTTGCTTTAAGATATCAGACGGGCAGTGGCCGGATTAGCCAAACACTGAGCTAGTTTAAACTGATCGAGGACTAGTACTCGTCGAAAAGGAGAGGATAAGTATTACTGGATCAGTTATATGACAGTATCTCTGAAATCTACGTTGTGGACAGAAGCAAGTCGGGAAATAGACTCTGCGTAGAAATGAGCTGGGCCGGGTCTTTGAGCAACTGGTGAACAAACGTTTCTTTATAACACGCTGAGCCTGGGGGAGGCTTAAAAGAGACTAAATCTCAGTCCTTTATTCTAGGCTGCAGAATTACGATGCTACTTGTCGTCTTGCCCAAGAAATTGCGGAAAATATTCATGAGAGGAACAGGCAACAGAGGACTGGTGGGAACCCAGCGAAGGTGAACGACAGTTTGTGAAATCAGTAAATGAAAGAGTCCTTACAGTCCTGTAGGTGGTATTAACGCAGTGATTTGTTCTCGATGTCCATCCCCAGATGAACATGACGCTTAGAGCCTCTCTGCAGAAACTCAAGCAGCAGATTGTGCAACTCAGAGAGACTTTGCTGAGAGCAGCATCTTCGCGCCGAATGTATCCTTTAGTAATTCTGATATTTTTACCCAGGGCTTTTCCAGGGACCTACTTTGACCGTTTTACAGAGGTGATTATTTGCATTAGTAATAGTGCCTAATAATGCATCTTTGTCTAATGATGAACCTGAGATTGACCTTGTAATGTCTCATTCGGGATCGTTCCTAACTGTACCCCATTCTTTCCAAACTACTCTGGCATCAGATCCCCCCTCCCCACCTTAAGTTACGCTTTTGAGGCTGGAAACGTCAGAAGTGTATTTCCCCCAACTTCCTTAAGGTGGCAGTGTGCTGTAATTAATCCAGTGAAGCACCGCCACCTTGTTGTATCTCATCCCGATTTTATGTATTTTAATGATGAATAAATTGTTTGTTGGGGTTAGGGGGAGTAATACAGTGTTGTATGAAGAGCCTTAATGTAAAAAAAATCCTGCAGTATGCAGTCTGAAGCAGACAGAAGGCAGAACCTTGTGGATGACCTGGTCACACGGGAAAAACAGCTTAATTCCATATTCAGAGGGGATACAGCGGAGCCGTCAAGGTGAGTCTGGCAAAACTCTGTTTGGGTGAGTTGATGGTCAACATGATTTTCTGTATGTATTGTTCTTTTCTGTATTCCGAATGTGAAATAGTTGACATGGTATTATGATTCTCATCTGTTCCGAGCTGATCCATACTTTCCTGCATGGATTTCCACGGTATTTAATAAACATGTCATCGGTGATTGCTGTGGACAGCTGCAGAAGTTGCCTACTGGTGCGGCCCCTCACTGCTGACCTGCCGTGACCTGCTCTACGGGGGATGTGCTCCCTGAATGGTTTCATTCATTAGGTGTCCTGGTCTGACGATCACACGTTCAGAGCCTTCTGGAATTCTGGGGGTCATAAGCACTGGGCCTTTCTGGAAAAACACTGGGGCTGTACCCAATAGGGTCTGCCAACTGTACCCTTAGCTGTAGCTGTAGGTACCTTTTAAGGTACTGAAATGGACTCTAAGGAACATTTCTGTACCATTGATGGTGTATTAATGTTGCTTGTACCTTTGGGATGTTCCTCAGAGTCAATTTTTTTGTACCTTAAAAGGTACAATTACAAGGATACAGTCCCAGTGACAAGCAAAAGTACAAATTTTGACCTTTTTTCTAAGGGTGCAGAGATCGGCATGCTCCCTGCTAGGCCTACATGTGCTCTGTAAATGTTGTTTATCAAAGAGGCAGTTTTGAACTGTTGATAGGCAGCAGATGGTCTATATTCTCTAGGACTGCTTAGATTATGATATTGGACAGGAAGGGAAGCTCTTACAATGCTGCCTTAGATATCTGCTGCTATTCTTGGTCTGCACCGTTTGATCTAAGCAGAGCGCCCCCGCTGAAGGCACTAATGTGTGGCCCCCCAGGCCCATAGCACATCAGTGCATGCTGTGTGAAGTGTGCCAAAACGAGTATTAAGTGCCTTTTCCCTAATAAAGCACCATTATTCTTCAATTTTATAATACTTGAACATTTTAAAATAACCTTTTATTAGGCTGGAGGGGCGACTGCTTCTGCACTTTTTATTGCCTTTCTTGTGTGGACCAGTCCGCTTGTTTCTTTAATGTGGTGTAAAGCTTTATTCTTCACTAAGCCTCATACCTGTTTTACTATTCTAGTATAATGAAGTGGAATTCCATCTCGTTAATGAAATGGCAATTGTTTATTATGCACTTGAAACGTTTTACGACGTATATATATTTTTAAAACGTTCTGTGTGGTATTTGGGGGAAGGAAGACTCCGTGTGTGTGGTCTTTGTCTGATGCCGGGGCAGTTGGATTGAGCTGCCTGAATAATCTAAGCTGTTTAATTTTTTTTTCACTGGGTGGGGGAAGGAGCTTTTGCCATATTTGTGAAGCGGTGTATTTGTATAAGAAATATTTTTTTTTATCGCGCTAAAGACGTTTGAGAGAGACGCCTTTTCGGGGCTGCCTTAATAATTTCCGAACACCACATACTCCGTGCCTGATAGTAGCGCTAGGAGTTTTAAGAAGCGCGATATCTGCTTCAGATCCGGGCCCCTGGTCTGCTGGTGACCGTGCCCCCTTCTCTCTATCTAATTTAATTCGGTCCTTACGGTTAATTGGATCAGGTTTAATCTTCACGCCGCAAACCTTGCTAGGTCAGCGGGGCCGGAATGCGGAGAGCCGCCCCCCAGCCGCCGGCTAGTTACCGAGCGTAGCGGGGAGATTAGCGCTCCGTGTCAGCCCCTCGTTGTGGCCTTTGCTGGATTAATTGCGGCTCGGCCCGGGAGAAAGACAGCCCTCCAAACAGACATAAATTACCTTAACCGGTCTTTGCTCCAGGAAAGAAAAAAAAATCCACCTCTATTAGTACCAACTGGCACAGCCTGCTCAAAACCAACGGGAGGAAATACTTAATCAGTTTTAATTAAGAACTGTGAAATATTAATCTGCCTGGCTCTTTCTAAAATGTCCTCATAATGCCTTCCCCTGTACAGGTCAGCGCTGGTGTGTCTTTCATAAATCATTTTAATTGGGCAATGTCGGGTTTGAAAATGTATCCTTCCTGTGAGCCTCAAGTTGAAATTTTAGTCGGGATTTTATTATGAACGTATTTGAACATAAAATGTTCCGTATTTAGTGTTTTCACACCTTTGACATTACATCAATTTTAGTGGCTATGCCTATCTATAAATGCTGTTTCTATATGAACTCTAGTTCGCTTTACCTAAAATAGGCCTACATGCACGGAATAGTTTTAGTAGCAGTTTTAAGCACTTTAAACACATTTGACATTTTTCGACACTTTGATTTGTGCGCACACCTTCGAAACTAGTTAGGAGATTACTTTTGTAGGATTTATTTAGAATGCAATGCACATTAGCAGCTAATGGGAAGATAAAAATATGGATATAATATCATCAGTTTCTGTTCCTCTGGGCTTTGATACAGCATTCTAGAGAAAGAGGAATTATGAAACACGGAATGTGTCGCCGCTGCTGTAACTGTATGGCGGGCAACACATAGACCTGTAACTTCCTTAACGCGAACATGATTTTGCATCCCAGTCAGACTGGGTGCAGGTCACGTCAGGAATGTGGGAGCTCTGGGCCAGCCCCATTAGATGGGCTCGCAGGAGAGGTGGAGTGTGATACCGTCAGCTGTCTGCCGGAGGAATGCCGCCTGAAGCGCTAACCATCTTAGCAAATTAATTTATAACTGCAGATGTCCGGCGATTCTGGTTCTGCGCGGCACGATCCCGCCGCCGCCCGTGCGATGTGTTACCGCGGTCTTTTCACACCCAGCGCCGTAACCCCTCCCTCTCGATTGTCAGCAGCTTATTATTATGTAAATGATGCTCTGTAAATATTTGAGGTTCTGTATAGCGGTGATACAGAATGTCGATTTGTATAGACAAACACGGTACATTTAGGACAGAATTCCTGCGATGCGTCTGAAGAAGGGGGAACTCGGGCATGCAGGCGTCTGTGTGAATAATTTACACCTTCGGTATGTGTCTGTTCTGTTCCGAAGCATTCAGCAGTGAAAGAGTTGAATGACAACTTTTGCTGCATTGTTTTTATCGTTTATTTTAATCTTTATTATGTCTGGGTGTTTTTGTATTGTGTGTGTTATTAAGCATGTCCGTTATGAAGGATCGAGTGTTGTGATTTTTGCTGAAATTATTGTTGTCTATATTTGTGTGTTTGCTGGCTTAATGTGCTTACACTCAGTTGAACTCTTTTCCCCTGATGTACCGTTAGCCGCCTTTGATTTCCGCCATATTTCCAAGGCGCCTCTTCTGTCTGACCAGCAGGTGGGGCTGTATTCATTGGTGGACGCTATTTATTTTCTCTCTTTGAAGTGTTTCCTTGCCTCAGAAAAGAACCTTGAGACTGCTGGCGAGACAGCTTCAAGGTTTGCATGCAGCTTTTCTCAATTAACATAAGAATAGCATAAAACCGCATAACATTCTTAATACAACACAAGGGAGCCGCCCCATCAGTGTGAGAAGCCATGGGGTTGGCAGATGATTATCCAACGCTGTTTACACCATGCTCTTCATTTTCGATGCATAAAAACTCACCAGGCCTTTATGAAATGCTGAGACACATAAATAAACATCATTTGATCTGCAGGGTGGGGGGGCAGGTTTATTCGTTATTATAAAAGTAGGAGATATAGGCTGTCTAACCCACCCTCAGAGTGTCACAGATGTGATGCGGCGGGTCCCTTGTTTTAGGCATAATGCCTGAGGTGATGTCTTATAGGTCAAGCCTGATGACAGGGGGCGGGGCTCAGGGCCCACCGGCCAATCCGTGGTTGATCGACGAGCCGGAGGAGACGCGGGGCCTTGGCTTTGGGGAGATCAAGCAGCAGCAGCAGAGCATCATCGAAGGTGAGCTGGTCCTGGGGCGTCTACTCATCTGCCCGGGACCGGTGCCCATCCTTCCATGAGACTTGGGTTTAATACAGTGGACACAGTTCCTGACGGATTCCCGAGCTGCCCCCAGAATGTCTGCGTGGCGCCCCCATTGACGCCCAATGTCAGTTACTGCCGGGCCGCGACTGGCCTTCCAGGGGGGGGGGGGGCGGGCCCGGCCGGGGGGGGGCGGGGGGGGGGGGGGGGGG
>JAODKC010000095.1:8833833-8848318 GCA_026777985.1 Mormyrops attenuatus | reverse complement strand
AAACACGACAATAAACGCTATCTTTCATCGGGTCTGATAAAACACCTGCCGTCCTGGGATACAAACACGCATTGCCACTTGCACTCATGATATCTTTGATGGACGGCTGCGCTGATAGCCGAAGCTCCAGTCGGAAACACCGCGACCGTCTGCCCGTGTATTTCCTTCTATGCTCGCTCCCGATTGCCCGCCTCGGTGTGATTAGATAATTTCCTCCGCTTTAAACTTCATATCATGAATGGGGGCGTGCAGGGGAGTATATTCATGCTGTTCCGTTGACATCAAACAGGCCCAGCCTTTGAAGAAAACTGCCTAATCAGCGCCTTAATTATGTGAACACGGATTATAAATATACTCGACTAATATTTTATGGTCACTATCAGCAACAATATCAACGAGGGGGACATTTACGAGTTTGCGGATGGAAGTGTTTTAAACTAATGCGTTCTTCGTCTGATTAACGATTACTATTATTCCAGTAGCAGTAGCAGCCGCAACAGTAGTAGCCGTCGTAGTAGAGGTAATAGTAATAATAATTATTATTATAATATCAATAATAATAATGATAATAAACTAACGACATATGTTCAGTTGTTCCTGTATTACATTTTCAAAAAGACCAAATGAAAATTCTGTCATTGGCCTATAGTTTAATTTATAACGTCCTATAGATTTTTAAACTGCTACAGAACCTAGGTTTATAACCGATAAATGTTTCCGTAGTGTGAATAATTAGATAGTTAACTTGTTTTAATGCAGAGGAAATTATATGCTTCAAGGGATATTGGGACACACCGTAGGCTGAACTGCTAGATCCCACCGATCCGATTCGCTGCCGGTGCATGTGGGCGAATATGGTCAATTAAACCGCATTCAAATCAACTTCAAACACAAAATATTACAGACCTAAATTAAACCGAATGAACTATTTAGTAGCATAAAATTCATTAATATTCTTGATCGTAGAATTAATTCCAAGAACAACTGTTTCAGATTAGCCCTAAGCAGAACAATTTTATTCGTAGAACTATTGTGGTTTTAACATAATTAGGCCTATACAAATTCGACATGTGCCGTATTAGTGATTAATAGGCTAGTTGATAATTAATAAGGTAATAAGTAAAATATTTGCAAAAACGTTGATACAACCAAAGTTAGGCCTATATTTTCTATCCTTTATTGTGTTTTATGGGTCTATTTATTTGTTCTTCGTGGATAGAAATCAAACAAAACATTTTAAAACATAAAATCAGAGTATATTCACCTTAAAATATACCTATATGTAGGCCTACTTTTTGTGATATACGGTGGTTTTTTTGTTTTTTTGCATTATTTAATATATGTTTTTAGATTCAGGTTTTAAAAATACAGAAATTATTTTTAATTATTTTAAAGTATGAACCTGTTCCGGATGTTGGCTATCATTATCTTTACAGCTACTTTAAACGGCGACCCAACAGCTTGGCGTGAGCTCCTGGGGACGCTACCAGGTAAAGACGGTGTGAAGGAATCGCTTTTGTTTCAGTTTTCAGAAGTTGTTCTTTTTAAGGTTAAAACTTAAAAGTTTAAAAAACGCCACGTTTAAATCGCACTCGCTGATTTTACAAAAAATTCGCACGGCTATAGGTGGCAAAATAGCATTATTCACTGTATCCCCTGTCGGTGGCTTTTCCTTCGATTCCATTTCTGTTAGCCTATTCATTGCTACTTACCTCTTTATCTATGTATTTATTTTTTTAGAGAACTAACTTGTTTCCTATTTTATTATTTTTATTACTGTTGTTATTTGTTACTGTTTCTAATAACAGGCCACGATGTCAGCTTTCTACTCGTTCAATTATCACTGCTTCTGATGCCACTGTTATGCAGGACTGACTGTTAATTACGGATTCTCAGTGTTAATATGAGCACACCATTACTTAGGCTACATTATCACTGTTCGTGCTAAATTAGCAGGGTCCGTTTTTGTGTCCCACTGTGTTGATGGCGGTGACGAAAAATATACTTTTTGATAATATTTTTATTGTTGATATCAATAGTATAAATAATTCTGCTTCACATCAGGTCATGGCCCCTGTGGTGAAAGTACGGTGTGCCGCTTAAGATGTACAATTTTGGGTCAAAAGTAGTAACCTTAATAAGTAAAAAAAATAATAAAAAAATACAGTGATGCCTAAATACATCACCCATTTTGAAATACATATATTTAGCAACTATGTGTTAGGCCTAATAAAATGCTGCCTGATATAATTTAATATTAACAGCGTTTAAATATGAAACGCTGTTTTTTTGTGATTATATTTCAGAAACGAAGCTTTCGATTTTTTTATTATTGCTAATGAAACCTGCGCCAGTTACTTTGGTCATGAGGGTGCGCATATTGATCCGCTATACGCACAAACCTATACTGACGAGAAGTTATTTTTAAAGTGTATTTGTTCTCCCTGTCTCTCTTGTGCGGTAATATACGTGTGTATATATATTTTTCTAATAAGCAACAGATGATCATACAACTCTGGACATATATTTCGTATTAGGTTACATAAACGGTGAATATAAACGTAAACATGAACTCACCGACACACTCGTTGGCTTCTCGGGCTGTAGCGCGCTGCCAAGGTCGATCGTAATGAAACGGTTTACATCTGTCACACTCCGGGCCCGCAGTGTTGTGCTTGCATTCGCAAACAAGGTTTCCTTCCCGGTCTTTAACACACCTCGACGCGTGGCCATTGCACTTGCAGCGACCGCCAACCTGCAAGTCCGAGACCGCGTAGAAATAGGAGTCGCGCGCGAGCTCCGAGTCGTCCTCGTTCTCGTCCCCAAAAGTGTGCAGTCGGCTGAATGTCACTTTGATATCGGTAGCGGTGACCCAGTCCTGAAGCACAGGCGAGTTATCAAAGTCATGTGCCGAGGGTCTACCATCCAAGGTGCTGAACGCAATAAGACCCCCGGAGAGGGGATGCATATCCGTGTGAGAGTCTGTGCAGATGGCTTCTTGTTCGTTCTGCTTGGTGATAGCTGCCTTGTTTTGTTTATTATACATTTTCCTGCACTGGGTGGAATAAAACTGGAAAGGGACCCAGGTTTTTCCGTAGTCCATTGACTTAAATATCGCCATAGATTCGGGTCGCGGGGAGCAAAACTGCAAGCTCACGTAAGTCACTTCAAATTTTTTACCCAGGGACAGTGTCAACGTGACATTTTGCGGGTACTGGACGTAGTTTTCCGACTGCCAACAAGTGAGGTTATGAGGGTTGTTAAGATCTGTCAAATATGCCGGTGGGTGATGCTTCTTAGGGTCACCGGCATCGCAAATGTGACAGTTCCTGTTCCTCTCGTCTCCTTTTTCCGTCACTACGCAGTACCTAGCGGGAGGTTTTCCGCAGGTGCTGGAAACACGCACTTCCTTCCCGAACGCGGAGTTCACGAAATCGGGGATGCATCTCCTGGGGTTGCCATTCTCGTCGTAGCACGGATCCGGCGGAGAGGTCTGAGCTGCGAACATGCTCATCCCATAACCGCAATGAACCCTTTCAACCATGAAGGAGAGAACCACTAAAGTGGCCAAAACCTCAAAAATCCTGAACATTGTAATCCGCTGTCTTCAGTGTCTCCTGCGCTGAAATATATAGGCGATCCCTAGCAGAGAACGGCATTCATAGGTAAACTTGAGAAATTTTCTAAACGCAGAAAGCTGCAGAAGAAGAGAAAAACACACTTAAACGAGTAAAAAAATATACAGTGATATGACGATTTTCAGGTTTAAGCAAATACTTGTTTATACGCTTCGATAATTTTTTAATACGTCAACTGTCACAGAGACGAATCTTTATTATTCCAAAACTTACTGTTATATTTGAACACCCTGTCTAAACAATTACGCATATAAACGTATCATGCATACGTTCTGTGAATTAAATATGCTTACGAGGTAAAGAAATCTCCACATAGGACACGGTACCTCGAAATAACAGTTCAGCCTGGCAGAAAAGTAATAAAACGCTTCTCAGCGTGCTCTCTCACTTTTACTCTTTCGGAGTATATTACAAACGTTTTTGTGTTCTTGTTTGTTTCTTGGAACCCTGAAGCAAAAAAATACAGTGTAAGACAGTTGTCGGCTTTCTCTCTCCCTTTCTCTCTCCTTCGATCTCTCTTTCTCGCCCTCTGTCTCTCACTGTCTCCCTCACTCTCTCACACTCTCTTGTGCCGCATTCACTGTCCGTATAGAAAGTGAAGGACGACTTAAGATTCTGCCGCGCTTGAGGTCATCTTAAAAGGGTGACACTCACTGCGAGAGAGAACAACGACATCCACTGGTAGATCATCAAGGCAGGAATATATCGTATATTAACGTAATTATGGGTCGAAATGAACATTAAAAGCGGAAAACTTCCTTTTACCTTATAGGTATCACGCTTTCTGGGAACTATGTATTTTAGTTGTGATGAACTTCGAAAGAAATAACATTATTTTCCAATGGATAATATTCGTTGCAGTTACCCTTACTGCGCTCGACCCTTACTCACCGCCTCTTGTTGATTCGAGTTTTTAAATTATACAGAGCCGCTTATCACCTGTCTAACATACCACTTTGTTTAGTTCTAGTTTTAAAGTGCAAATAAAGCGCTTGAAGCGCAGCCGTGTTCTTCGTATTAGTGGCAACACTTGGTCTGTTGGAAAAAAGGCCCTGCGGGTTACATGGAGTCACACAGTAAGAGAGCGGAACGCAAAAATCGATTTGGCCAAGTTTTGCGGACAAATTTACAAACGACTGCTGGAAGGAAAGACTGCACTTAATATGGGGGAAGAAACTATATATATTGCGTACAAAAACAAATTTCATAAAAATTAGTTCCTCATCTACAAAATAAAAAAAGTGTTTTATTATTTCGTTACTGTAACACAAGTACCCCAACAATACTACAAGTACCACTATACTACTACTACTATACGACTACTACTAATAATAATGATAATTAATGTGATAAAATTGGTATGCTTCCGTTTTTGTTTCTCTGTATTTCAGCGTATTAGTTCCTTCGGTTCATCCGTTTTTCATTCGGGTATCTCCAAGTTGTAGTTTGCTTAAGAGAAATATTACAAAAGATTTGACAGTGTGTAACTGATACCCCCTTTCTGTTGCGTTTTACAGGCACACAGTCCCTATCAGCGTCCTGGCAGATGTCGTGTCACATCTTCGATTGAGTAAGACGCATTTTTAAAACCCAGTTGCGTCTTAGTAAGGTTCTGTAAATTCAAATTCATGAAAGAAATGACATAGATGTATGAAAGGCAGGATACACGCGGATCATTTTACGCCTTTTCTGTCGTCCCCAATTCGCGTTAATAAATCCCCATGGAAAGTATAGAAGTGAAAATTGGGAACGGAGATAAAGAAATGTTATTTCTGACAGAGCATTTGCGGTATGCGCAGCAAAGTAATTATTTTCGAAAGTTAGATTTTACCCTAGAATATTAGCGTGTGTATGTTTAATTAATTAAGTCGTCTGTCATAAATGATTCACTTTGAGTTTTATAACTGCTCTGTCGGTCGGCTAGGGTCCTTATCCATGTGTTCTCAAACTTAGCAAAGTCTCTGGCCTTATAGTTCATTTTAGGGGATGAATTTCCGAGGCCTGCTCTTCAGCAATATTTGTGTAAACTACTATTTGGACAATAATTAAAATGTCTAAAGCCCAAATTTAGGCTATACTGGAACTGTGGTAGCACCGTAAGACGTGATCGAATGTGTTTGTACCTGGATATGCTGGGCTCGCTTCGGTCCCTATGGACTGATCCAGATGTGATTCTTGGACATTTATTGGACCATGGAAATGTATTCGCTCTACGGGATACTGTCATATTCCCTTATCAAGAGTTTCTGCTGGAAGCCCCGCAGCTTATTGCAAAACCAAACGTCGGGATTGGATCTTTACATGAGCTCGCTTTTTTATTCGACACGCTTTGGGCCCAGCAGTCGAGGTGTAGAAATGGGCTCTATGCAAATTCCCCACTCTGAATGCCCCTGGAGTCGAAAGCAAAGGTAAATGGCCTGCTGTAAATTGAATTAGAGCTTGATTAATCTGTTCCAGGACGTGGTTGCCCAGCGGGACGTCTTTGGCACTGCTGACGGTCGCCCAACAAGACAGTGGGCTATCACCAGGCTTCATTTAGCCTCTTTTCTCCAGTTCCCGTGTCCATCATTGACAGAGTCGTCAGGAGAAAATGGCCACTGTACAGTGGGGGGGAAAAGCCGCTAAGTGCTCTTCCAACACATTTTAAAACAGGTACAAAAATGTAACTGAATCAAATTTAAATAACATAATAAAATTTAAATCCACAACATTATTGTGTAAACGCAAAATAAATGATAGTATGATGAAGTGTATTTTTATATGATAATTAATTAATCGACACCTTTATTGGTACAGTGATATACGTCTCCATCTATTAAATATGCAACATTATAGCGAAAATCTGCCATGTTTTTATCACGGAAACCTAATTCTTCAATATTTCATCTAGGAATTCAGTTAATTGAAACAATTTGTGTAATTTCATGGTAGTTTATATGGTAGTTTACTTGACAAAAATGTTACATTATACGCCATTTTCCCTCCTTAAACCCCCCGAATTTTCCATTGTTCGCATGTAAAACATAACTTTTTGGATTTGGGAAATAGGCGCAAAAAACTACGGCTGCCGGAGACAAACTCTGTTAATTGTCCGGCTAAATTTGTCAGGTAACTGTGCTTCCTGAAATGAGATATATAGCTGAGGTTCAGATTTTTTATGTCAAATCGGAAAAATCACTTAGCACAGAAAATGACCGTGCGAGGAAATCGTTGAGAAAAGTGTCTAAATCTAGGTAGCAATAGCCCGCTGCAGGTCTTATGGAAATCCGCGAAGAACCGAGTGAAATAATCAGGAGCGATTTATTCCTGCGGAGTGACAGCTCTTTAGAAACATAGACGAATGGCATTTTCTTGCCTTAGAAGCGCCTTTCTACCAGATTTTGTTCAGATTAGGCTGGTCGATGAATGCGGCCATTATTCGCGCTAGTTTCTCCCCTGAAATGCCAAATTAATTACCGAGGTTTGATTCAGGGTGAGAAAAGCCGTGAAAGAGCAGCTAAAGATAATGTGTATGGAGGGCACACACGTATAACGCTATACACTTGTGTGTCTTTTGATTAGTAATTAGATATTTATGTTACATATGCATATAAAGTTATTAATGTGTGGGAGGTAGAAAATTAGTAGTTATAACCGTTGCCTGTATGTCGTTAGTTGTTCCAAAATAGTGAAATCCGTTTTGTTATCCATCCATCCATAAAAACATACATACTTAAATAAATTCAAAAACAATTATTATTATTATTATTATTAAGAGAATTGAGAATGCTGATTAGGTCTCATATTTCATTTTACATGTATGAAATTGAACCTGGATGCATTTTTTCATTATGCTGTAAAAAACAGGTGTTTTATTAATATCACATTGCAAAAGTACATGATTCAGACCTGCTCTCCGTGGTGCAACGACAGAAACCGTTGGAAGACGTTGTGGTACTCTGACACTTTACTACTAGGTTGTAATTTTTTGTAATATTTGATTAGGCCTATTTTGATATTTTGGAAAATAGATGGGCTGTTATGTTACATATATGATATTTTTATATTTTCATTTATATTCAACTTTCGTTCTTCAACTTTAGGTCACACTGTCAGGAACAAAAAGAGTACCAATTTGTACCTTTGCTTGTCACTGGGTGCTGTATCCTCAAGGGTCTGCCAATTGTACCCTAGCTGTAGGTAAATGTATCTTTTAGTGTAATTTAAGGTAGAGAAATGAACTCTGAGGAACATCCCCGAGGTACAAACGACATCAATGTACCATCAACGGTACAAATGTATTCCTCACAGTCCATTTCTGTGTCTTAAAAGGTACATTTACCTACATCTATGGTACAATTGGCAGACCATTGTGGATACAGCCCTATTGTCAAGCAAAGGCACAAATTGGTACAATTTTTTTTATCTGACAGTGCACTACCTCTTCAACATTTACACTGTTGTATAATATTAATATTATAATTTTAAATATAGCTGTAAACCGTAAGTTAGATACAACGTATATATTCTTCTGTTTTCCTATTTTAGGTTTGGTCACTATCGTAAGAGCGACATCTTGTGGCTGAAAATTATAAATATTGCACGTGCCGTAGCAGCTAAGGTTCGTTTACATAGAGTGCGATTTACATAAACCATTCATTATAAGCGAATGAGTTATTAACAGTATTGTATAATGTAACCACAAATGTTCAATCTATTGACCACGAGAATCGCTGTAAATAAGTGTGATAGACATTATCCTCATTTAAGCTCCAGATGAGAAGCTTCATGGTATCAGTAAGTCCGAAAATCACAGAGCAGGTATGTGGTAAATGTATGTGAAATTAAGAAAACATTACATTCCCAATAACATATTTGATTTTAATATAAAACGATTTATATGTATTTCTTCTTAATTGTTGGTATGTAAAGAAATATTTTATATTTAATTATACTTGAATTTCCCCACGGGATAAATTAAGTATTTCTATTCTATTCCATTCTAAATATACTTTTTAATGTAGTGCTTTACTCATTTTGTCAAATGTATGTTTTTTATATGATTGTTTTGACACAGGCGTGTTAGCGTCGGTTAACTATTGCTTACGAAGGATGAGAAATCTTCAGGGTTTATATGCAAGTAAAAGGCATGCGTGGTCTTATAATAGTATATGCGTAGTAATGTCAGTATAACGCCGAGGAGTGAATAAACGAGAAATAAAATGACACTTCCCTCCATAATAACCCCTCCAAGTTTGTCACGCCACAATGACTAATTCTCTCATTACGCTTCAAACAGAAATGTTTATCACGCGACTGTAGAACCTGTTTTTTTTTTTTTTAAAAAAAAAGAAAAGTTCCTTGTCTGCTGAAATCTGAAACATTTTATTTAAATGTCATCACAGTGACGGGCAATAGAATGATCATGTGCGTCACCTTACCAAATCAATTAACTTTTAAAATAACAGAATTATTGTTTAGAATAACACGGATGCGATCATTTGCTGATATGATGTACCCATCCGACCGTGTTTATAGCCATTATTTCAATGAGTCTTGCGTTGTGAATACAAGCTAGAGTGTCTGTTTTGACTTTTTAAAACTTACGGATTGCCACCGCACGTCATTATTACACGTTTTTATCGTGTTGCTTCAACCTACGTTACGTTTACTACATAATACCATGGTTCCGTTGTTACTCTACTTTGTAACAGGCGGGCGGCAGTATTCCCTTTTCCAGTTTTGCGCAAAGTGCGGCTAATAGCCGGTCAAGTGTCCCAACTTGTAAAGGACTTGTAGGTATTTTGTTTAAATAATCTATACCTTAGTACTGTATCTGGCAGCGCTTCCCACGACTACTACGCCTTTGGATCTGCAGCAGAATCTTTTTTCTGGTCAGTGGATGGACAATGAATGATGCTTATCAGACCGTTTTCAGGAGACTGTACGTCTTTCCTACGATAAGATGAACTTCATCGATCTCAGAGGGAACTTCTGTGATTAATATTCTTTCTCGCTGATCCAGTAAATGCGTTACGTGTATATAGACTTAATCTTAGACAGAAGTCAGGTTCCCTCCCACCTTTTCTCCAAATTGCGTCTAAATACCTGGATGAAAACGCGTAGCTGTTTTTTTTGCATTTGAGGGGGAAAAAAAACAAAGAAAAACAGAATTGTATGCTTACTCCCCACAGGGCACGCGAACGCCACGCTATTCGCTACATATTTTATATATGATTTGACTTATACAAGAGCTTACAAAATTTTCATGTATGCACGCATGTTTACATTTATGCACACGTCTTATTTAACAGTCACCTTACCCCATACAGAGCCGCTTTCTGGCACAAGGACAGAAGCGTTACATTACAGTATGCAATGCAAATTTCATGTAAAATAGCTGCAAAGGAAGTAAGAACACGCTGTTGCGCTGGGCGACAATTTTTTTGTTTGTTATGAGTCAGGAACTATATAAAACGTGTTTTGTTTGTATTATAGCTTAGATGGCATCTGAAACGATTAATACTTTGTACATTACATAGCCTTGGTGAACGGGTCGTTCATGATATGCATGATTTACATGAAATACATACAAACGATATTAAAATTATATGTAACAGATCAGTGTGGCTGATAGTTTGTGGTGTTTCTAAGTGAGATACAGTATTTTTCTGTCAGTTCCGTGACCGACGCACCGGCTCCCTGAGTCACCCAGGAAAAAGGAGAATGTTCCCCAGATTATTAAAATATTTAGATAGTACGTCTCTAAACGTCATGCGCTCAGACCTCAATGCTAAATCGCTGATGTAGCTGAATACTCCATCTCCTCTGCCGACTTTTCAGTAAATAGCTTGGTAAGCTATTGGTTGTAAGTAGTGGCTTGAAATCAAATCCCATGGGTTGACTGCTATACTAACTAGTGATGTAATTCAAGATTTTTTTTATTGGAGGTTGTTCTTTAAGGGAAAAAAATTGTTACTGAATACCAGCTTCATCTTGTATTCACCTGATTTAAGCAGCTCAGTGATGTCAACTTCCTGTATATTTTGTGCGTCACATTGTCACATCTTGCACCTCTAACAGTTACAACAGGTTTAAAATCCTTGCTTTTGTTATCCTTCCTCTCCCTTACTCACCTTAATGGTAGCTCATTTCCCCTCTGTTCCTCTTAACTACTCTATTAAAGTTCCTCAGCAACACAATGGAAACAATGTTTGTTTTACTTCTCCAAATTACCTCAACACACCAAATAGTGAGGCCATGTAAAATCTATAAGAAAAACTGAACAGGAATATGAATGAATCAAAATCAGCACAAAAGAACATTTTGCAAAAGTTATGCCCCTCCTTTTATTACCACATGTCCTGCCTTCCTCATTGTGCTTTCGTGCACCTTTCTTTCAGTTCCTGTTTTGTCGCACAGAAGTTCAGCAGACAATTCGCGTGGAAGGCTGTTTTGCCAAATTTGTAAGCGCCGTAACCGAAGGATGTGGTCGCACTGCTAGTCTGCATGCTACAAATGAAAAGACAACTGGATTTGGCCTGGAAGAGCAGCAGAAGACAACTGAGCTGAAGATCCTTTCTGACTCGAAGGTCATGAATCAAATCACGAGACATCTAGGATAGCCTGGGGTAAGATGTCACGGCGGATCTCTTGTATGCTTTCCACTGTTGCTGTAAATGTTGTATTTGCCTGAGGGACAAATGCAGTTTGACCAGCTGTTTATCAGTTTGTGTCATTTATCTGTTCAAATGCTTAAAAATTAATGTGTCTTGGGTTACCATGCTTTACTGTACCGTGCTGTGGTTCTTGGGATCGTAAACAAATTGCACATCCACGTAGCTGCACATCTACAGAGTACCAACTAGTAATCGCAGTTGTTTGATCTCACTGTATGTCTTCGTGTTACCACTTGTCATCTTAGCAAAAGCAACACTGGAGAATTGCTGTCCAGTGAAATGCATAATTGTAGCCTTCATGGATATGGGAACTGAATGTATTTATAGGCTAGTTCGTGCTTTTACCTGATACCCTAAAGTTGCACAGGTACAAGCTGAGCATAACATGTCACAGATGCAAAGCATTCTGTAAAACGGCAGGCCGGTATGCACGGATTTGTGAGTGACCCCCCTGGTTCTGTGTTAGAGGAACCTGAGCAGTGACAAAAAGGTCGATGAATATAATACACATCTGTAAAAATGGACGTAAACGTACAGATTTTGCACCGGTTTTCTTGTAAAAACACAAACCACTCTGCCTGAAGCATATGTGTGAAAACTAGGTCTTTCTGAGGCCGGCTCTGTCAAAATACCACAGTTTGGTGGTGGAGGTTCTAGAAGAACAAACATGATTTGAAAGTGAAATCTGATAAACAGGGTGGAGTGGAGTCATTTCAGCAGAATCTGTTACAGTCTTCGTACACTGAGCTAAGCCTTTGTAGGGTGATCAGTCCAATGAGCAGGACTGCAGGGCAGCTGCACGCTACGAGAAGTGTTTCATGAAACTAGATCAATGGCATAAATCAGCAGAAAAGTCTACAGGGAGGATTGGCTTCTGCTTCTCTGTTGTTTTACAAGGGTCTTTCGTTAAATATTGTACGGCGTGGTATATTGTTACCTGACTGATGAATAATGAGGAATATACTGATAATTCTGTTGTAAACAGTTTTTAAGACAGTGCAGATGATACTGAAAGCAGTTATTGAACTGCCTGCACAGCATCTTGTGTTGTGACCAGGTGGGTAGCTAGAAATACTGGGGCCCCTGACAAAATGTCACCTTGGGGCCCCCACTGGAGTTGGCACTCTCGATTTGGGGTCCCCCTCCAGTAGATTTTGTCAAAGGGGGGGGATGTCAGGGTATCCATGTCTGACACTGCATCCTGCATTTATTTTAACTCCAAAGCCATGCAAAAGCCAGATTTCTGTTTAAAAGCAGGATGTTGCCTGGTGGGTCGTGTTTGTCTCACATCTGCACCCCCTGCCCTGGATTAGCTGTCTCATCCATCTAAATGGTCAGCAACCTCATGTCTGGATTTCACCTGATTTCTCATTACTCTGATTGAACACTTAGTAAAATTAAAATTTTAAAGCGATCGTGCAATGTGGATAGTGATGGTCCATATATATTCTTTGAAGTTCAGAAATGCCCAGTGTGTGAAATACCCATCAATATTCGGGGGGGAGGCTTTTGTTGCGCAATACCAATCTTGAGACCCCCTTAAAATTTTGCTTTTCAGGCTTTCGGGGGGTCTCATGGATTAATCGGGGGTGACGGACCCTCCCCCATATTTCACACACTGGAAATGCATCCAAATGCATGCCTGAACCAAAATAAAAACCTACACAGTTACAGATACAATAGGTCATAACCGAATAATTACATTCATTGTAAATACAATGAACGTGATTAAAAAGTAGCTGCATTAATGGAGAGCATTGCAATTAATGACTTAACTGGGGGTGATGGAGCAGACTAGTTGATGTCACTGAAAGAAAAGGAAGTCGATCCTGCACAGTTTCCTCCGCAGCAATGTAACTTCTTCTTTGGAACTGACCATCACTTGCACAGTTCATAGTCAGGAAAGACTAAAAAGATAAGATGGACGTATACTTGTACGTCATGAGCCTTTTTATATGGCAAGAAAGTGTGTCTCTGGGATAGCAGGAATGTGGCATGTACCTGCCAAAGCCATTTGGGATTCAGGTATAGTTTATGGTTTGAACATGACTTGCACTCATTACTACTTAAACTGACATCAGTAATTTAATGTGACAACAAAGAACATCTTAGGTGATCTGGCAATTATTACTAATGCTGGATACAATTACTCCATAAAAATGGGTGAAAATGGCAGGCAAGTATACATATTCTTCATGGTCTCAGGCCCATGACGGTACCTGTCTTTTTGTTTCTTAGCATCCTTTCAGGGTTTACATGACCATTAAGTCGGTTAAACCCAAACTGGAAAGTCCCAGTCACCAGGACTTTCCTAACACGTTGATGGAGCCACACGTCAATGAGTGAATCACACCCCTCTGTTGCTTTAACTTACTACAACCAGCCTACTAAACAATACGCATAAACATAGGTATATAGCCCAATGACTTCAGAGAGCTTGTTGCCGTAAACTGCAAACTCCTGCAGGACTGAAAATAGGTTTGTTTGCTGAAATAGGTTTGTTTGTGAATGTAAACTGATTTTCTCTGGTCCAGAAATACGTGGAGGAATTATTCAGCCTATACTATATATCTGGCCATATGCTCTTATTTTCTGAAAGAATCATAATAAATTCCACTGATAATGATGGTTGTGATAATACAATGAATACAATGCAACTCACATTTGGAAGATGGGTGTATTTGCACAGATGATATTGATCTAAAAGGAATACGAAATTGGTCACCATCGAGGCACATGAGAGGGATTTATTTTCGGAAATGAAAGCTGATTTCTCTGGAACTTGTTTGCCTAGTAAAGCCTGTGGTCTGTGTCCTGGTTTTAAGCTGTTGTAAAATATACTGATAAGTCGTGCTTACCGCACACTGTACATAATGCTTCTTTTCATTTCCAGTTGTTCTTCATTCTGCAAATGCGTTTTGTTATTAATTTCACCTGTTTGGCAGCACACATTATCGTATGTTTCCACACTTCCTGTCAAGTTTTAAAAATTTTCATTTCTTCTTTTAAGTATTTCACATTTGATTGCTTTATTAGAATAGACGTGATAGACAATGTTATGTCATAAGCCCAAAGGTCCTCGTTAACCCTACCGAGTGATACCATAGCTCAGCTTAACCAGATGGATGGACACCTGCGTCTTGATCTAGGTCAGTGGGGGGGGGGGGGGGGGGGGGGGGGGGGGGGGGG
>JAODKC010000095.1:8803145-8833809 GCA_026777985.1 Mormyrops attenuatus | reverse complement strand
GCAATTTTACTACTTGTAGATGAAAATGTTGTAAAATTAAATTGAATTGTAAATTGTGACTTTATTTTTGAAAATGTGGCTTGTTTCAGTCATGTCGATGTGTGATAATAATTTATTGTAAATGTATTAGGTGTTTTTTTTTTACCGCCTATCCATGTCAGGGGGGAGACTGCCCCCTCCAGCCAGCCCCACGGCTTCCACAGTAACACCACCAGTGACTCCACACCTCCCCAAACGAATATTCAGTCGTCCAGAATTCAGCATAATAACACGCGGTGAGCTTCTCACGATCTCACGGGAAGTTAATGGCCCATTGTCTGGAAGCCTTTTCACACGAAGTAGCAAAGATTAATTCAGGATCTTTACAGAGGGGGGCTTACCTGAAGCTTTCTTTGGCAAGGGGGGTGTGGTCCGTATATTTTAAATCTTTTGGTTTTGTGCTTTGTCAGTAAGCTCTAATATAAGAAACCATTACAGGGCAACAGTGGCATTACGGATGTGTCATATAAACTCAAATTGGCAAAGAAAATGTTGCAGAACATGGACAGACTTAGTGTCAATGTCTCAGATTTTTGTCATGTAACCTCTTGGGTTGACTATAGACAAGTCTTTGAAATTCTTTTATTAATTTACATATTAGAAATATATAGTATATTTTTCAACATTACAGATATGACATCAGTCGGGCCTTTGCATGGAATTGCCCGGCAACAGTTTCCCCAAACGTAATCCTGCAGGGTTTCCGAATCGTTGTTTGGTACCTCACTTTGGCTTTGACGTGTCTCGCCTTTCCCGTACCGCCAATCCCCTTCAAAGGGACTTCGCCGACCCCTGCGTTTCCGTGCACACGCCACAGTCGCGTCTGGCTGATCAGCATTACAGTTCGAGGCTTGGCTGTTTGCGCATTTCACAAACAGGTTTACTACACGGGCTCGGCTCCGCTTTGCCGCGCGTCTGCATTTTCATCGCTGTGAAATTGCGGCTTTCGGTAAACTGTCAGAGTAACCTTTTGCCTCAAGAAAAACACTTTCTCTGTCCTCAGAGTGTACATTTTTTTTCCCCCCGGTTTGCATGCATCACCCCTCCATCTGACTACCTTCAACCTTCAGCACGTCAAGATGTGCTTGCATCACTCTTAAACAGTGAACAGTCAACTTTAGTATTCTTTGCCGTAAGCCGAAGCTTCCATTAATGATGGCCTTTGCTATAAAAAGGGCTGGAGTAACTCCTCTGAACATCAGGACCCTGAGATTTCGACTACCTTTTCCACAGCACCGGAAATGCCACCTTCACCATCGGTGACCCGTTTCCGCCACCAGTTCTTTGAAGGCTCTACCTAGTTGCCTCTTAGAAATAAGACGGCACGATTTCACAGCTATAGAAAGACGTGGTAAGCGGAAGCCGAAAGCGAGTGTATTTTTGTGTCTGAATGTGTGCTTATCTCACCACACTGATCTCTGGGCTGGGGTCGCTAAGCTACAGAGCATCAACACCTACTTTAATCGGGCTTGAAGCCTTTTCAACTTCTTTAGCATTGTAGCTACAGAAGCTACTGTGGTGCAATTGGAAGAGTGTGTCTGCCCTTCCTCTTTATGTCTATGCACACTTATTATCTGCAGTAATCCTTATCATCGTAACTCCACTCCAATTTTAAAGAACAGAGCTTTCTACTCTCTTTTCGATATTATTACCAGTATGATTCTTATTGCCCCATACAGTACCAGTCAAAAGTCTACACACACCTTCTGGAAATCGTTTGTTTTTCAAAAAGATAACGAACCTAAGAACGCCTCGAGATTATGCAGTAAGTATTATCGTATGAACAAGGAAACAGATGGAGTGCTGCGACACATGAGCTGCCCCACAATCCTAAACCATGTGGAGCAGGCTTAGCATGAGCTGGATCGATGAGTAAGAGCAAGGTGGCCAACATGTGCCCAGAACTTCTGGAAACTCCTTCAGGACTGTGGGAGAAGCCATTCCAGGTGGCTGCATCTGCAAGCTTTTTGAAAGAATGCCAAAAGTCTGCAACGTTGTCACCATAGCAAAAGGTGGTATTTTGAAGAGTGTACAATTTGAGAAAATTTTGAAATGTTGAACACTTGGCCACTTGGTCATAGCAGTATTTCATATATATGATAAAACTTTAACTGAATAACATAGCTAAAATCGAGACGAAAGCATTCGTTGTATAGACAGCATAATAGGATAACTTAAGGCTTAGAAATGAATACCAAACCAGTTATAGGAAGGGTTAACCCCAGTAACCACGGACTGGTTTGGATTGCTCCTGAGTTGATGTTATCTTGGTTGAAGTTTATTTGTGTTCCATGCTGCAGTTGCCTGAATCCAGTCTTACTTAAACCAGAGTGAGTTTGCACTTGTGCTTTTTGGAATCCAACAGCATAATCATTGGTCAGCCCCTGCACATAACTTTTTGTCCAAAGTCTTCTTCACCCTCAGCCTTAACCTCACCCTGACTTGGCATGACCCTGGCATCCATGAGTCATCTATCCATCTATCAATCCATCTCTTTCTACTTAACCAGTTTACCCCGGGGTGTTGGTCAGCTTCTGCCATCCCAGGCTTATCCCAGGAAGCAGAAGACATAAAACTGTGGATACGAACTCACACGACAGGAAATGTGCTGTAGAGAAACCAGTTCACCTGACTGCAAAGTTTTGGACTTTCAGGGGAAAGCTGGAGAAAGTCTACATGGGCACAGAGAGAACATGAGAACTTCACACATGGCCAGAGCAGTTACTGTAAATGCACAAGCAGTCTAAGAGGGAAACACTGGTCACATACAAGAAAGTGCAAATGAACACCCGCTGCCCACTGGGTAGCCATAAATAAGTATTTTTTCTTTGAATTTATTTAAAAGCAGGAGATGGTAAAAAAAAAGATCATCTAACCAGAATTTTCACCCTCTGATATCTCTAATTACAGAACTGAAATGGTCTCTTTAGAAATGGTTACAATGTCTGTGGCATGGATAACCCCTTCCAAGGTTATGTATGTCTTGTACCAGTCTGGGCACCCCTACTGAAAATTATTTGTTTTTCAACAAGATAAGGGCCCTAAGCACACCTTGAGGTTATGTTGTTGTCTTATGAACAAGGAAAGAGATGGAGTGCTGTGACAGATGACCTGGCCCCCACAATCCCCCGACCTAAACCCAATGGAGTTGGTTTTACTATTAGGTGAATAACATAATTAAAATAGAGACAAATGCATTAAAAGCAGGTGTGTCCAGACTTTTGACTGGTCCTGTATAAATGATGGTTTTAGTGATAGTAGTGTACTTAACCCTTCCAAGATTATGTATGTATGTAGATATAAAGTATGATTCCAAGTCGAAAGAAAGATTTTAGAAAAACAGGAAATGAAAACGTTGTGATGACTTCTTAAATATAAAACTTCTTAAATATAAAACAGCAATAAATTTGCAATAAGACTTTTATATGTTTTCATGCAAAGTTAGCTTGTCTTTTATATTTGAGTGTTTTTTAAAATCACATTTCACTATCGCACTCACATATCAGTATTGAAATGCGTAAGAAATTGTACATTTTTGTGCGACCCATTTTCAAGCATGTTTAAGTCATATCTCAACACAGCAGTATATATTTGTTTTGTGCCCTGCTTGGCTAATCATTACTTTGACTCCTGTTTTATTATTTTTAATTTTTTTAGCTCAGTGTGCTATTGTTACATTTTATGTTAGATTTTCTCTCAAGAAGTTTCTGCCGTTAGCTTCTCAAGCAGATGCAAACAAATCAGTTTATTAAAAAAAAAAAAAGAAAAATGGGCCCAGAGTGGGGCCTTGAGGATCAGGACTTACTCCTTCAGCGAGGATGTTGGGGAGTAGCTCCTTATTGTTGTAAGACGCCAGTGGAATATTACTGATGATTAATTCTCATTATCCTCTCTGGCATAGGCCACTGGAAGGACCTGTGTTATTGGCAAGCACTGAATTAAAGGGAAGCACTCCATGTAGCGTGTTATTGTTTAACTCCTGTTATTTCCTAAAGCCATCAGCAGCTGTTTCTCATTGTGAACGTGAGTGTGTGTGTGTGTATGCATGAGTATGTGTGTGAGGTTAGGATCTTAATGTGTAGTCGGGAATAGGTGGTTGTATGATGTGAGACCCCCGCCGGCACAATGTAGTGCCCCGGCCGTTCTGTGGGAGTCCATCGGGTTGGTGGATCACAGACAATAGTGCCGCACCTGCTTCCTCCATGGACCCGGGGCAAGGTCTTCCTGTTTGGAGCTGCTGGGAGTTGCGAGGAGGCAGTGGGTGTCCTCTGAATCCTCCAACTCCAGTGTGGGTGACAGGTGGCAGAATGGCTGGGACTGTGAGAGGCACGCAAATGTCAGGACCGTTAATCCAAGCATTCAGTTAGCCTCCTTTGCGTCGTCACTGTGTCCTGAAATGTAAAATCCTAGAGCAGAACCACAGTCAGATGCGTAGATAACCAGGTTTTAAAATACTTACATGAAAATGCCTAAGCAGCTAAACTGATGCAGCTTCATAGATTAAGTGATGTGCCGTGTCATTAGAACAAATGTCACTGGTTTTCGATGTGACCGCACTATTGCCTGGAGCACCGCCCTGGAAACAGGAGTCAGCTGGCAGGAAAAAATGCAAATGTAAATAATCTGCGTCCAGACGAGATCCCAGGGCCTTAGCCACCATACATCACTATCAGTCGACAGTCTCCTTTACTGCCCAGATAAATCACTTCCATGTGTTATTGTGTCTTTATCCGTGTTTGGTATACCGGCCATTCTCTGCAGCCTTTGCCCGACGTGACCTGGGCGTTATCCGCGATTTTCACTTCATGAGTGTGGCTCCCTGGTGCCATCGAATCACGCGAAGCAATCGCTTCACAGCCCAGTTTCATGTTTGCACCCAGTGCCGTGCCCTTGAAAATCCCCTACGATTCCCGATTTGCATAAAGAAAAACGAGTTTTTTGAAAAGCTGCCACGGCTAATTCAGCACTAATAGTTCTATTCACCATGTCATGGCAACTTCTGGAGGTCAGGGGAGGTCAGGCCTGTTTCTGCCCGTAACATCAGCATGGCTGCTCAAAATTCTTGGGTCAAAATGGAAATAAGCTCGTCTTTCTGCCACCGACTTCCTGATGTTTCATATCCTGGGTTACAAAACATCAGAATGTGGAAGTAAACTTGTTGACATTAGAAAAGACGTGCGCACATCCCCTTATGAAGACATGTGATATGATTACAACACTCTTACTATGCAGAAAGGTACAAAATGTGGCCGTGTTTTCTTCAATAAATGTCATCAGTCTGAGAATCTAATGCAGACTGCACTCGAGGATTAGACTAATTATAGCTGTAATCTAAACCGATGATACTTGAATATATAAAAACCAATTATTTATTAGTAAGGCTTGAGTCGTATGCAATTATATTTCTGGATTTCCGTGAGCGGAGCGAATGTAATGAGGGTTTCTGCCATAGCGATTAAGGAAATCAAGCTGTAGACAGAAGTTGGTGGCACCCCCTGCTGTTCCCCCGGAGTAGGACGCCTTGCCCAAGTTGCCCCGCAGATGTCCGACTCCATGCAGGGACCTTGCAAGTCAGGGCACTTTGCAGAGAACCAGTAGCCATCCTAGGCGCCCGTGGGTGCGACCCCAACCCGGTAGCGTCACTCCAGCGGTTGCGGCGCGCGCTTCCTCTCCAGACCTTTCCAAGTGTCTTTAATGAGGGCCCTCGCTGCTGGCCGTCGCTGACCCCCCGGCTTCCTCATCCGCTGCTCACAGCGCGCTGACCCCAGCTGCACACAATGATACCTTCCTGTCTGTCCTTGCTAAGGAAAGCCCCCTTGTGACTAAATATAGGGGACCCCCCCGTGTTCAGTTGTCGTGCCAGCGTGAGGTTGGCACCATCAGAACTACTCTGATCCTGAGTCACATGTGGGCAGCTGGATCGCGTGCCAGCGTTCCGTGGTTACGTTTTTCTCATATGCCACATGATGCCGACCTGGGCTTTCGTCTCACTGATTTAGCCACAATGAAATAATTCAAAAATGCGAAAGAAAAATAAAGAAGTATGAGGGTGAATGTGACTGTTTGAAACGGGCTTGTTTGTGCTTGTGGATGTTCATTTAAGAATCAAGGATGCTCTTTTGTACATGATACTGAAATTAGGAAAACCATCATACTTTCTATATTTCATGCAAATTTATTTACACTTAGTTTATTTGATGAACTGTTGCGTAATTTTTAACAGTGATCTGTTAAAGAGTGATCTGTTAAAGAGTGATCTATTGTAAACGTGCATTAAAGTGTTTTTGGCAGGGTGTTTTTTAACATGCGGAATAAATTGCAAATTAGCCCGCCAGCCTGTTGCCTTTGTCCCAGCGTAATAGTCAAATTGACTTTTTCTCGTCACATATTACTAAGCCACAGGTCAGCTAGGAGGTAAACAAATTCATTTTCTTAGTCCGTTTTACAGTTTGACATCATAGCATTGAAGTGAAATCAGTCTGTCATGGGATATATCAAAATGTCAGTCTCCCTATTTCTTTCGGGTGTTTTCTGCAGTGCGATAGACTATTTTCTTGATAAAAAGGGCATGAACTTGGCTGTGGACGATCGGGACACCAATATTGTGGGGGTACCGTGTTTTTAGGGGTCCCTACCAATGTTGAAACCAACCCTACTCCCTTGCTCGCAAACCGCTCCCCATTTCAGCATGTTCCTGCATCCTGCTTACCAGATGCGGTCCTCTCAGGTCAACCTGCCAGTCAAATGTGGGAGGGACATCTGTTGACCGTCCAATCAGATTAAAACCTTGTCTTTTAACATCATCTGCCTCCCGAAGGGGAGTAGTTAACAACCTCATCTCAGCTGAGGTCCCTCCGATGACGCTTGATGTCGGCAACAAGAATATTCTGCGTCACCACATCCGGCCATCTTGGACTTTCTTATAACTTATTAGTAAAACACTTTGTTATTCTTAAAAGACCAAAATGGTTATTATTTATTTGTTTATCAGAAGGTTCCACTTTTTATACTCCACTATGATATAAAGTTTCGTTCTCGGTATGAAGCAACTCATGTTTAGTATTACGTGTGTCAAACTGTTTGACCTTTGGGTGTTTGAGTCACACTGAAAACAAACATATTACTATTATTACTGTTAAAGTGGTTGGGGACTTTTCTTACATTTCAGATAATTTATAACATGATTTTGATATGGCATAGAATGGATCTGCAGAAAAACGTGTTTCTCCTTAATATTGTTCTTCTGCTGGATGTAACATCTACTATTATATATATGGGAGCGGGGGGGCGACGTACAGGGTTTGGACACTGTACTTGTGATCCGTAGGTCAACAGTTCACATAAAACGTCAAATAAATGTAAAATGTAATTACACATCTGCATGTATATATTGTTTCAAGCAAATGCATTGTATCACATCAATCACTTAATTGTGAACTAACGTTGGTTTGTCGGTAAGGTAATTTTTTTTATTTTTGAGTTATGGAAACATTTTATGTCACAAGCGAGCGAATCACTGATTGCGGGCAAGCAGTCGCACTTTTTTTTTTTTTGATTATTGCCTTAAAAGTTGGTGCTGATTCTGAGCAAATTCCATGCTGTGGTGAGAGTAGGAAGTGGCAGGCGTCACCGCCAACCGTCACCGCATCCTGGCCTTTCCGTGTCACCTGAGCGTGGTCTGAAAGCCAGCGTACCTGAGCTTGGCCACAGTCACCCTGTTACAGAAAAACAGAACACTCATTAAAACCTTTTTGGCAGAAAATGCCAGTCGAGCAGTGATCAGCCAGTGTGTTTTTTGCCTTAATTCACTGCCCCGCTTGAGAGGAGATTTGCTCATCCGTCGAGTTTTCAGATGAATCTCATTTAATCTCATATTAAACCTTGGGTGACGGCATCAATACAGAAATGAAATGTACACATCTTGATAAACATTCCCATATCTGCATATATCAGCTTTTACAAAAAAAAATGGACCTTTAGTCCTGGTCTTCAAGAACCAGTGTAATTGTGAATCTTTCTCATAGTTAAAACTACCAATAGACAATTACGGACATCAAGGAATTCTCTGTGTGGACTAATTTGCAGTCATTTCTCTCAGGACCGAGGTGAATAGCAATGTAATAAGACCTAGAAGGCCGGCAGCCCTCCAGGATGAAAACAGGACATCCCCCTGTTTCAAAGCACATTGTTCTGTTTATTTTGTTTTTCGTTGGGTATTTCTTTGTGGAAGTTTGTCCTGAGTATCTTTCCCACAGGTTTAACAGCAGGTTGAAAACCTACCACTCTGGAGATGGGTCTCACTCTTTAATCTCAAGTAGTGTCGTCCACTTGACGCTTGTTCTTTCTCGCCAGGAGGTGAGCCAACATGCAGCACACCACATGCACAGAGGATCGTATCCACCACGCCCTGGAGAGGTGCCTGGATGGCCTGGGAACTGGCTCCTCCCTCTCACGGTCCTGGAATGGTAGGTGTCCCCAGGCCACCGTTCGTCGTCTGCTGTCAGACTCATCCATTTAATCTATTCTTTACTCTTCTTCATTCAGACATTGTATGCAGCCTCAGATATCCCTGTATAGGTATATTTTTGCTGTACGACACGGTTTTGTGGATTAGAACTCTGTGCTCATGGTTAGAAGGTCGCTGGGTCCAATCCCATGGCCGGCAGAGTGATCATATGATTGTCGGGCCCTTATCCAAGGCCCTTACCCCTGAAAATGGCTTCTGGGGCGCCAAATAAAAAGTGGACCCTACAGTCTAACCCCAGGCTTTGCTGCCTGCTCTCACCTGCATCTGTATGTCTCATAGTTGAGTAAGATGGGATATGCAAAATATAAAGAGTTCCTTAGCACCTGTGCTCATACAATTAGCAAATAAAGTATCGTTTTCACAGATCATTACCTAAGGTCAGCATTGGGAAAACCCACATCCTGTCAAAGGTTACTTTTTCCACTATTTTGCTTCTCCTCTGAGTGTTGTATTACACGAACAGCCGGAATAGCATCTGACACAGAAGAAACAATACAAATGGTTGCTGTAAAAGGTACAAGGCTGAAATAAGTCCATAAATCTTTATTTTGTGAAAATGGGCTGCAGATCTACATATGGCACATGACATGGGTGCTCATCTCATCTGCTCCCTAACACCCCCGGGCAGTTTTTCTCTGAAAAGCTCTCTTTCTCGCTCTGTCTCTCTCTCGCTCTCTCTCTTGCTCTCTCTCACTCTCTCTCTCTCTCTCTCTCACTCTCTGCTTCTGCCTTTGGTGCGGAAATCTTATAGTTAGCGTGTCAGCTAGGAAGGAAGCGGTGACCGCACATAGTCCCATGATGGGGGGGAGTGACGAGCGCACTGAGGCTGATGCCCACGCACAAAACCGTGCCGAGCGAGAGGCTGTTGCGGTGCAGAGAGCCACCACAGCGCCTTGTATGCACAGTGCAGGTGAGATTAAATATGGGACGCAGCACCAGGCACTTTTCAGCGGGATTTTGTAAGGCTGTAAAGTACCACAAAGCATCTTGTGAAACGTAACGGAAGGAACTGGGCTCAATTACTGATTTGAAGAATATCCTCAGCTGGGTTCGAAATTTGATTCCTGATCCTGCAGAAGCGCAGTTTAGGTTCATGACACTAACGTATTTTAGCCCTGGTTGGAACCAGTGGTGTTCCTAGCTATTGAAAAGATCAGGTTTACCTGGCATGGGGGGTAAAATTCTCGGGGCTGTAGCCTCAAGTGATCGGACTGAACGACGCCCATGGTGGCAGTCACACCACCTGTCTAGGCCGTAAAATCTTCCTCTACCCTGCTTGGCACTTTGACCATTGGCTTCTGTGAAGGGTTTAGTTTCTGCAGTTGGGTTCACCGGGATGATCATCCACAGCCCTTTCTTCCCCTGTGTTTTCCCCCGTTTTTAGCTGGGCTGTGCATGAACCGCTGGAGTCTGGAGGAGCTAGTGAAGAGGGACCCAGGAAACTTTCTCATTCTCCTCCACCAGATCCTCAGAAAAGCCAAAGAGGTACAAACTCCCCCTTCTATGGCCCCCATCGGCCATCACACCGTTCGTCAGCCTTCTGCAGTTGTCTCTTTCCCTGTAAACGCCTGAATAGCTTCCTTTAGTCAGCTGAATTGGTTAGTGAGCTGGACAGGTCATGTACCGTCTGGTATCTTCTGTAGGGAGACGTAAACCCAAAGCAGATGCCCAGCTTTGATGTTTCACCTGTCCCTCATGTCCGTAGGTCCAGGAAATGTCAGAGTATGAGCTGGTGGCCCCATTGGCTATCATGTTCTCCAACACCCTCCTGCAGGTAAGGGGGAAACACGAAACCCACACACTCAGCTTCTCACTCTGCATTCTTCATCTAACCATGTGGACCAATGGGAGGAGATTCCAAGTACCAGGACTTGCAAAGCCAGAAGGCCATTGTCTGGAGAGCCAAGGCAGTTCTCCTAGCATTTATTTTTTCTTGGAGCTCCTGTTTATAGAGAGCTACTTGTCTCATTCTGCTTCCACAAATGGCTAATCCCGGCACATTGTCCCCTTGTCCGCTACACCCTGAAAGGCTTGTATGTGTCTTTTTTTTAGACGCCCCATTTTCCTGTGGACTCCCAGCTACTAATGGAGGCCTACGCAGTGTTCCACCGCTTCCTGACGTGGCCGGAGCCATATTGCAGCGTATGCCGCAACCTGCTCTCCATTCTCTGCCTGGAGATGAAGGCCCCAGGTAACCAGTGCCCCGCCTTGATTATCTTCAAGAGCATAACTGAGTCACCTTAAAAACTCTTCCAGAAAGGTTAACTGTCGTTCTTGAAAAAAAAAAAATGCTGTATTTTATCTATTGCCATCTAGTGACAAACATAATTATTGCAGCAACTGCCAACTACAAACTTCCCTCTCTGTAACTGTGTTTGCTGAATTTTTTAAAGGAAATATGAACTGGAACAGGTGAACATTTTGCAACCAAAAAAAGAAAAATTTGAGTTAAGGCTGTTGTGCATCTAGTTGTAGCTATAAACAAAATTAAAGGCCTTTTCTCAACTGTTTCGAAGTTAGTGTATTATGTCTGTTCAGCCAGTAGGCAAAAACATATGGATTTTTTTTCTTTCCATGAATACATCTTTTGAACAGGTGATGAGTCTGTGTTCCTAGTTTTCTAAAATGCCGATCGATTTGTGTGTTTCAGGCATCTCCTACCATCGGCTGGTGAGACAAGAGCAAGGGTTAGTTACACCCATCCAGAGGTCAAAGACCATGTGAGTTCATGTTTTCACATCTATTATCCAACGCTCCTGTATTTCATTATAGAAACATTACTGCAGTAGTGAAGGTTATTCACTGAAGAGGAACTGAGTTTAGTTATAGTCTAAGTCATATATCATTTTCTTTGCATGCAGCTGACTTGATAAATGTACTTTGATGTACTTTGATTGGTGCATAAATGTGTTTCTTTAATCTACAATGCACATCTGGGTTTCACTGATTATATTTTAAATTTGTCTTATTTAAATACACAGACTTTAAGCCAACTTCTGCTTTTTGCTTCTCTTAAAAGAAGGAGGTGACGTTTGTAGGTCAAGTAATTGTTTTTGCATTTTTGCAAGTCAGAGCTACTGTGTACTGAACAGCCTTGTGTTGCGATAACCATTTTAAGATCATAGGAGTGCATACTTACGAGTATAATATGTGTCTAAACTACTGAAAACGCAAATGACAGGGATGGCTTAAGCACTGATGTTTTGTCAGATATCTTCTGTGGAACCAATCTGTTGCATCTACACATCATGCAGGATATTGGCTTCTGCAGAGCTTAGAACTTCTTACAAGGTTTTTCACAGGTCGTTGTCAAAGGAGCCGACAGCTGACTAATGTCATGCACGTGACGGTTGATGTGTTCCCCGGCCTGGTCCTTCAGAACGGTGCTCCTGATGAACCCGGTGGACGTCCCGCCAGAGTTCCTGTCCGTGGCTGAGCAGCTCAGCCAGACCCATCACTCCCAGAAAGAGGCCTACATCACCCTGATAAAGCATGCGTACCAGGCAGCCCTCGGCACCAAGTACTCACTCCCCTGCATGCAGAAGGCCCTGCAGGTACACGCCCCTACTGAGAGGGAAGGGGTCCACTTTGCACGGGGGAACTGGTGACCAAAATACCATAGATGGCTGTAGTTTCATATCCTGATGACTTTTCACTGCTCTGGATTTCCCCACACGAGTCTTTTAGTATGCACTTCAGTCCTTTTGAATCTTCTAGCATAGTGTTTCTCAGCCCAGTCTGTGGGGACCCCCAGACAGGCCACAACACTGTGGTCGTGTGGCGGTTTGACAGATGCGTAAATTAATGCCTCATGCATCTCCTGACAGGATAAAAGTTTGGAGGAGCTGGGTCAGATCTTCACTGCGGTTTCGGAGCTCATGGAGTCAGCTGCCTCCATGGAAGATCCGGATAAAGCCCGGGCCGACTTACTGCAAGGCCTGGAAGGACTGAAGGAGAGGGTTGGCATCCACGTGTCCAATGGCAAGAGATCAGAAGGTCAGGCAGCCTTTAAATTTACATGGAAAAGTTTCCAAATGTGACTTATTGCTTTGGGCTAGTCTCACTAACTATTCACTGTGTCGTTGGCCTAACCAGGACAGTTGCAGACTCTCCCTCTGCCAATCGCCAGAACTTACATGTATGAGTGGGACAAGGACAATTTTGGTAACGATCTTCAGTGCTTTTCCTGACATAAAGTATTCCTGTCTATCCATTTTCACATGTACATTATCTAATCGTGATTTTCTAGAACATACTTTCAGCATTACATTTAGGTATATTGTTGGATTTCTTTGACAGATATTTTGAACCAGATTCTGGAAGATGAGCTTGCACAAATTCCTCCTGAGGAAGGACTGGATGAGGATGATGATGAGGAGGAGAAAGGGGAGCAGGATGAAGAAGAGGTTTCGGAGGAAGACGATGTTGTGACAAATGGCTGTGTGGATCACAGAGCCTCCACCATCTCCACCATGTCCACACTATCCACAATCTCCAAGGACTCCATGTTCTCAACGATCTCGGTCGTTTCAAACTGCTCCGTGCCCTCCGTGTTGTCGGTGGCCTCTGGAGCAGACAGTGACTTCTGTGAGGACATGGAAGATACCCTGCCAGAGCGAGGCACCAAAACGAAACCTTGTTTAAGTCAACGTTTTTCCATGCTCTTTAAGCCAAGAAGCAGCCATTCCTTGTCCCGCGCCAAAAGTCTCGGCACTCCCGAAACCAAAGACTTCGTGGTGGTGCGATCAAAGCGTTCCAACTCTCTCCCCCAGCATGCCCAGCTGCACAAGCCAGCGCGGTTACCTCTCAAGCCCATCTGCTTCCGGAGAAGGCCCATCCTGAGCTGTGATGAGGACAGCAAGGCCACCACTCTCCGTGTGGTGGTGTTTGGTGCCGACCACGCTGCCGGAAAGGTGGCCCGGGCCTACAGCAGCCTGCAGCTGCGGGAGAGCACGAGCCCACACCTCACTCGGGTTTTTAAGCTGCAGTTCTTCTTTATTCCGGTGAGAAGAAGCAGCTGCAGTAGCAACAGCAGCAGCTCTTGGAAGATGTCCGAGAGCCCGCGTCGAGACTCCACCTGCGGGGTACGTATGGCTGCTCCTGAGCAAAACAGGGAGACAGACAACGTGTCGACTGTTGATTGTAGTACAGTAATTATCAAGGAGTTATGAAGATGGTTGATATATTTATGTTTCAGTTTTTAGATCAGTATTAACTGTTATACAGAAAAGTTTGATGGTGAAGTCTGTGTAAACACTGTGTAGACAGTGTAGACTGTAGTCTGTGTAGACTGTAGACACTGTGTAGACTGTGCAGTCTGTGTAGACTATATAGACACAGTGTAGACTGTGTAGACACTGTAGACTATGTAGACACTGTGTAGACTATGTTGTCTGTGTAGACCTGTGTAAGCCTTGTAGTCTTTGTAGACACTGTGTAGACTATGTTGTCTGTGTAGACCTATGTAAGCCTTATAGTCTTTGTAGACACTGTGTAGCCTGTGTAGACCTATGTAGACTGGTCCACAAAGGTTGTATAGGATTCAGGAGTCCATCAAAAGTGATCTGGAGATTTTGATTGACTCTCCTTCACAAACTGGCTGCTCTGTGAAAGACTTGGCTTGTCCTCACAGGAGCAGAGCTCGCCTGGCATGGAGGACAGCACGAATGACATCGCACGCTTCATCGGAATGCTGGACCCCTGGTACGAGCGCAACATGCTCAGCCTGCTCAGCCTGCCTATTGACGTCCTGTGCCAGGTGAGATCATGACCCCAGGTTCTGCTCAAGCACGAAATACTCACGGGCATGGCATGATGAAGCCCAAGTAATGGTCTACATTTGCTTTAGGGTGCACTAGCCGATCCATAGCATGCCCGATCATGTTCGACCCGCAAACTTCAGTTAATTTGCCTAGTGTTGTCACAATACCATGACCATGTACTTTCTTGCACATAGAACCCCCTGCTGATTCACTTGAAATCAGTACTGTAAATCAGTAAAGTCATTACTTTCACAGCAAACCTCAAAAACAGAAACTGACTTTGGTGGCTGCGGCGAACGTCTGTCCATCCTGGCAGATCTGGTCTTGTACTACTGTCGCAATGCTGTCCGACCGGTGCTGGTACAACTCTACCAGGCTGAGGTGAGTCATCCACTCTCCCTCCAAATAAGATAAGCAGACGAGCACGTAAATTGGCCCAGTATTAAAATGCTACAACTACTTGTTAACGTGTCAAAACTAGATCTGAATGAAATATAATTGCGATATATCCAATATGCCTGTGATACTCTTTGCACCATATTCAGTGCTCAATAAAAAAATAAATGCTGTACAAATAGCCTCTAGCCATGGTCTATATGAGTGACTGAGGGGTTTGTCCTGGTGCAGCTGACCCTGGTGGGAGGAGATAAGAGGACTGAGGTATTCATCCACTCCTTGGAGCTGGGCCATGCTGCTGGTACCCGTGCCATTAAGGCCTTGGGTAAGTCTTCCACAAGCCTCCTTTTCCAACTCAACCAAGTTACAGACCAGCCTACTCAGGTTCCTACATCTACTCCTAAGGTAGCCGTGTCATTTTAGCAACAGCTCCACAGTTAGATAAATGTATACATTCCCCATTAATTTTTTTCCCTTAAGCTTTTACGCCCTTGTGTAAATTTGAGCTCTGGTGCTCAGCGCCCTAAGAGGACTATGAAGCCCTTTCATACCTACTGCCATGTCTTTTGGAAGATGACCTACTAGGCTGATCCTGATCCCATCCTAAGCATAGGCAGAGTTGGAAAGTGGAAAGCAGGCCTTACCATAATACTCCTATTAAAGTCACGTCTGTTTTTCTGAGACATGAATTTGGCACATTGTGTCCTGCAGGTGCCGCCAGCAAGCGCTTTGGGATTGACGGAGACCGAGAAGCCGTTCCATTAACACTAGAGGTGGTTTATAACAAGGTAGGGGCCAGCTGCAAAGATAACCTCTGTGCGCTTAAAATGTTAGAAATGCTCACAGGAACAGGCCACCTTTAAATATTCTGTCCGTACCTCAAAGGTTGGTGTCAGTGGCCGAAGCCAGTGGAACAGAGCAGACAAGGTCTGCACATCCATAAACCTGACCAAAGCTTGCAAGAAGCCAGAGGAACTTGGTATGTTATTGCAAGAGCGAAATCTCCACTGGAAATACGGGGTGTTTTTTTACACTATTTTGAAATAAACGGGACATTTTGAAAAGTTTACATCAGACATGGGGAACTCTGGCCCCTCTGTCGCTATTTTGTTACTAACCCTCTACTTCCGTCCAATTTAAGATTGAAGATTTCAGACATTCACTTATTGAGTCATGAAGCCGCAGACATATATACCTTGGTCAAAAATAAATAGAACCAGAAGTCCAGCAGAATTTTTCCTGAGCAGTTGAGCTACACCTATAACCCTATATAAGGTTAATTTCTAGATGAATGCTTAACTAAGGAAGAAATCTGAATAAACCATAGCTGGTATCCCCAATTCCGGCTTTACACTGATTGCAATATTAGTTTTAAGTCTTGTTTATTTAATTCCCAGCTTGTTTCTTCAGGGAAATGAATAAAAAACAGTTGTAGCACAAACACCGAAAAAATCAACAACTGAAAAAATCAATGCAAGATCATGGTTGTACCATCTACAGAGAGAATTATGTCACATAAATATGTTGTAAGCGTGACAATCAGCCCCCAAACACAAATATGTATTCCTTTTAGTTGTAAAAAATATAGTTGCAGTTTTTAACGTCTGACAATCGGTTAACGTAGGATGCAGATAATTCTGCTTCTTCCGAACTCTCCTTGAATACTTTGGTCTTGAGCAAATAACATTCATTTCTCATTCACCTTAATTTTGGGAAGTGAATGTTAGCCTAAACTGGTTTAAAATGAGAAAAAGAAACCAACAGCCTGTCATTCTTCGTTGTTCAGACTCGAAAATGGAGTGCCTCCAGTTGACGATGACGGAAGTGTTGAAGAGACAAAACTCGCGATGCAAAAAGGCGTACAATCAGGTGAGCAGGAAGTGAGAGGGTGCGAAACGGGCCTCGTGGCAAAACAGGATAATGTGCAAAACTTACAAAAACATCCATTTCATGTGGTTTGGGACAGAGAAAGAAAGAACACAAATGAAAACCAAATGCAGTTCCTGTACGACACTGTCTCGCGAAAACCGTTTAAGTTGATGGGCACAGCTGTAAGTTTGTGTTTACTGAATTTTGGTGTCTGTTAAAAACTCCCGTGGATGCTCAAGCACACAGATGCAATATGGGTGAGTCACAGGGCATCCCAGTTAATACGGTCATTTCTCCATCTCTAAGCAACTGTCAATCACGGAGGTGAAAGTGGACAAGGTACAGGTCAGTGGAGGCAACAGCACCTTCGCCGTCTGCCTGGACCAGGATGAGAAGAAGATCATTCAGAGTGTGACTAGGTAATGTAAAACACACCTTTCAGGCTGGAGTGTGGCTTCAACGGCAGGTCCAGCCTCTGTTGGCCTGTGCTGAGTGCTTCTGCTTTTGAGGAGATCTTGTGCCGGTTTGACACAATAGATTTTAGATTGATTGAGTGATATATTCAATGAAGAATTAATGGTACATTAATGTGCAGTATCTATGTAATCATACATGTCTGTGCATAGATTATATGTATATGTTGATGTGTTTACATACGTTTGTATGTATGATTATGCTAACCGATGCCATTTTCCTGCTTGGTGCAGGTGTGAAGTGTCCGTGTGTTACAAACCCGACAACGTGACAGAGCGGAGACTGCGCAAGTCCCTCTCCACATACACCGAACCCCTCCACCCAACCTTCTGCTCTCTGCTCTGCCTGCCGATCGCCAGCTTTAGCGGGGCTCACCCGTAAGAAAGACCCTCCACTGGACCAAATTTACCAGAGTCTAGATATTTGTAAAGTTTTTTTGTTTTAATTATTATTATTTGCTGTATTTATCATTCGTGAGATCATATATTGTCCCAGGGAAGTGGGTAAATGTGCAATAACTTTAATAACTTAAACTTTGAATAACAATAACCTTGAATCTGACAAAAACACAAGGTAGACATAATTAATTGATAATAATTAATTTGAATGATGGGAAAATGAGTCTCGTACCGGGCTCCTGGTGCAAAGTTCACACACACACACTTGAATTTATAGCTTATAGTAAAATAATACTTCGTATGTTAATCTAAACAAATACAAAAATCCATAATGTATAGTAAATTATTACATATGCAAATTAATCATAAAATGCGCTTTAAATTACGATGTAATTCTAACCTTGTCTTTAATATAATTACCGCTTTATCACTCGTATGGGGGTCTACATGCCTCTAAGACATTCCAGTTCGTGAAAATTAAACATTTGTTTTATGTGGGCAGCTTTGTTTACTTTGAGAATATTATCAGACACTTATATACCGAGGAAAATACACTAAAAATGTTAAAGCTTTTTCTACTGTTGTTTCGTCTAACATGAGATATGAGATAAATGAATGGGCTGTATTGTGATTCCGAGAATTTCAGAGTGACAGTATGAACTGTTTGCAAATAATAAGATGACATAATATGACTATTTGATTAAATTCGACCCTAAGTAAGAAGTTTTAATGGATTGAACGTAATATAAATGATCATCGATATGGTAGACCTGTTTTCAACACGAGACAAGTGGCACGAGCATCGTGTCAGGTGCAAAACGTATCCTACAGTACGCCGCTCACCGGGAGCGCGCACTCGTAGAGTCAGCGCGCCAACCGCTGGCGATACTGGCTTCTACGTTAATAAACACTGAGCTGCAAGCAGAGCAGCGTTTTTCCCTCTGACATTAAAATATGCCCTCAAACGTGCGTCATTTCGTTAAATACCTTTTTCAGAACATCTGCCGGAAATTAAACCATGATACACGGCTGACACGATCATCTGTATAGATCTGCTGAATTCTCATCGTTTTTAGCTCATTTTTTTCTTTTATCCATACTGTGTGTGTTGATCTCTGTAAATACTGTATATATACATGATGCTGTAAAGTACACGTGCATCTAGTCATAGCTTATGTAATGCGTGTTGTTTATAAACTAACATATGTGTATATAATGTAATTTATTGTGATTTCGCATTTTTATAACTTGTCCCATTCCTATTTAACTAACTGGTTGCTGCCTTGTTAGTTGCCTAGTTGCCTTGTTAACTGCATAATAAAATCAAAGACCAAACACAAGCTTATCACAGGAGACGACGCAAAGGCGCGCGCTCCATTGTGCAGGTGCTGCAGGATTGTTACTGATCACAAACACTTGCTACTTTAAAAGAATAAGGACTTGCGGGATGAAAATAAAATGCGGTACACGCAGGGTACATCATATGAAGGATTGTTTATCAGATTATTATGTATGTTTTGAACGGTATTGCATTTTTTAGTCGGTTTTCTTTTGTGGGAAACATTTCATCATTTCACCTAAATCATACGCAAGTCTATCTTTGTAATGCACTTACATAGTTACCAGACCCATCATGACTGTTGAAATGTTAAATCTTTGATCGGTGTAAGTTTTTTGTTTGCGTCTTAACATGTGCTGATGCATTCTCGGTTTAGTGTCTCTAAATGTAAATTGGGATCCCATTGTTTTTGCATAAGCTTGACCCCTTCGGCATGATGGGGAAATTTGGACTGCCCCTGTATTTGCTTACTGAACATTATTTATGTTTAGCGGTCGTTTTTTTCCCGTAAGCGTTCCCTTGTTTTAGCAATAGTACTTTTTCTGGGCCATTGACGATCGGCTATTAAGATAATTACACTGGCAAAAGTTGTCGGTTTTGCCCTCGTTTTTCAGGATGTTTCTTAAAATAGTGCCTGGAAGAGGAACCGTAAATGGCCTAGCTAGTGACTTTGTAACCCTGCCTTCCAGAAAATACCACACACAACATGTCCTTGTGCTGTGGTTTTCCAGGCATGTCAAACAATAAATACTGGTAATTAGAGCCGAGTCATTAAAATGCATTGAGTTCTCTTCTCACTTCGCACTGAGAAATAGACGGACTTTTACCATAAGCATCGCAAACCAAAATGAAAATTTTGGGTAACCATCGCTATCGTAACCAATGTATCTTCTGAAACTGCAGTGCAATTCAAAAGTGTACCTCTCTCTCTTAAATAAAACTCAATTACATCTCATTGAACTTGTTTTTTTTCCACAGCAGGACAGATAAAACAAATGTTCTAAGGATGAGGCAAAAAGAAAATCGCTTCCCATGAGCCAGGGAACTAAGTGACTGTTACAATTGTGCCTAAATCTACACAGTAGTGAAGCTCTGCTGATTGTAGCTGAGTTTCTCATCTACTGGAACCAGGTGGTTCGGTTGACTACAGTGGCTGATGGGGAATGGATAATATGATGACAATGTGAGCAGCTTGTGAACCATGAGCTGCCTAAGAGAATGATACTGAGACCAAACTCTGCTTGTCAAAGTAGGGCTACATGTATCTAAACTCACTGTGATTTGAAACGTTTAAAAAGTGTAGCTTGACATTTTACTGAAGATTTATAATTTTAATAAACAAGCCTCTGTGCCTATGATTGTATGGTTGTCGGTTTGAGCCCGGCCTTGGCAGAATAGTCACATCTTTGGGCCCTTGAGCGTGGCCCTTAACCCCCAGCTCCCTGGGCACCGCTGCGGGGGGCTGCCCTTCGCTACCAAGCTTGCTATCACCTACATATGTGTCTCTGTCTCATGGAGAGCAAGATGGGGTAGGTAAAAAGAGAATTTTCCCACAAGAGATCAATAAAGTGTCATTATTACTATTATCATTATTATTTATACCAAAGGTTAGGTGCTATCATTGAAGGTATGACTCAGTTTGTAGCAAAGTGTCTTTCATACCAAGAGTCATACAAAAAGTACTTGATTTTCATTCAAAATTGAGGTACCTCACCAAAATGTTCCATACATCCATCGATCCATCCGTCCATTTTCTGCCGCTTATCTGGGGTCGGGTCTCTGGGGCAGCAGTCTAAGCAGGGATGCCCAGACCTCCCTCTCACCAGCCACCTCCTCCAGCTCCTCTGAGGGGGATACCAAGGTATTCTCAGGCCAGTAATCTCTCCAGCAGTGGCCCTACTTTGAGCTCCTCCTGAATGTCTGAGCTCCTTATCCTATCTCTAAGGCTGAGCCCAGACACCCTGCAGAGGAAACTCATTTCTGCCACTTATATCCGTGGTCTCATTCTTTCAGTCACTACCCATAGCTCATAGGTGAGGGTAGGAATGTAGATTGACTGGAAAATTGAAAGCTTTGCCTTCTGGCTCAGCCCCCTTTTTACCACAACAGACCGTTACGGTATCCGCATTACTGCTGACGCTGCACTGATTCACTTGTCAATCTCCTGCTCCCTTCTTCCCTCACTCGTGAACAAAACCCCGAGATACTTAAACTCCTCCACTTGGGGCAGCAACTCATCCCCCACACAGTGAGGGAAATCCACCCTTTTCAGGTCAAGAACCATGCACTCTCAGAAAAAAGGGTATAAACTTGTACCTTTGTTTGTCACTGGGGCTGTACCCACAAGGGTCTGCCAATTGTACCCTTAGCTGTTGGTAATTGTACTTTTTAAGGTACAGAAATGGACTCTGCGGAACATTTCTGTACCATTGATGACACATTAATGCTGTTTGTACCTTTGGGATGTTCCTCAGTGTCCAATTCTGTACCTCAAAAGGTACTATTACAAGGGTATTACAGCCCCTGTGACAAGCAAAGGTACAAATTTTTACCCTTTCTTCTGAGAGTGTGGCCTCAGACCTGGAGGTGCTGATCCTCATCCCGACTGCCTCACACTCAGCTGCAAACTGCCCCAGTACATACTGCAGGTCACAGCCCGATGACACCAACAGGACGACATCATCTGCAAACGGCAAAGATGCAATCCTGGGGTCCCCAACCAGAATCCTTGGCTACACCTAGAAATTCTGTCCATTAAAATTATGAAAAGAATCGGTGACAAAGGGCAGCCTTGATGGAATCCAACACCTACCGGGAACGAGTCTGGCTTACAGCTGGGAAGGTGAACCAAGCTGTCGCTCCGTTTGTACAGGGACCAGATGACCCCCACCAGGAGATGCCGTACCCCACAGCCCCCCCACCCCCCGAGGGACACAGTCATGTGACTTATCCAAGTCACAAAACATGTAGACTGGTTGGGCAAACTCCCACAATTCCCTCCAGTATCCTTCTGAAGGTGCAGAGCTCCAGCGTTCCACGGCCAGGATGGAATCTGCATTGTTTCTCTGGGATCTGAGTTTCGACCAACAGGTCCTTCTCTCCAGTACCCTGGTAGACACCTTCCTAGGGAGGCTGAGGAGAGTAATCCCCCTAAAGATGGAATAAGGAAATACTGTGTGGCAAGAGGAGTATATTTTCATTGACAAAATAGGATGTTTGCAGGTAACTTTAGTAACAGCTAGGGGGCACTGTAGTACCAGTCACGATTTTGGGCTAGGCCTTTCCCATAAGATGATATAATGTAATAATGTAACCGGCAGTATGAGACTAGTAACTCGGTGTCCGTGTCTGACAGTGAATGACTAGCATGTAGGCTACACATAAAGCAAGATAAAAAAAGATTTATAATAAATTCATAATTTGGCTTTCAGCTCAGCCTGCTTGCCTACGTTTTCAATCCCACCCACAGCCTAAGTCCTTCTGAAGTATGATTCTTGAAATTAACAAAAAATAAAAGTACTGTTATTTAAAAATACTTTGAAAGAACAATTTCGCAAAACACTACTCTGTTACAGTAACAGCGGGACATGTAAGCCTACCCTGTCAACCCTGCATATGAAATGCATGGGTTGTGAATTTGACTGCTGTTCTTCTCACGTTCCTGTGCTTCCCATGGGCTAGACATGCGTCGTTCTGCGAATTTGCCCTGTGGGTGCCCTAAAATGGATTAGCATCCTTGCCTACGTTCCCCCTCCAGGATGGACTTCAGGCTCACTGCAAGAAACCTCTTCTACAGCCACCTTGAGGACATCTAAAGAACTGCACCCCTAAAAACACCTTTGGGATGAACTAGAACGAAGATTGCGAGCCAGGCCTTCATGTGGAACATCAGTGCCCGACCACACAAATGCTCTTCTGGATGAATTGGAAAAAAATCCCATAGACACGCTCCAAGATCTTTCCCAGAATGGTGGCAGCTGTTATAGCAGCAAGGGGGGGGGGACCAACTCCATATTGATGCCTATGGATTTAGAACGGGATGTCAGAAAAACTTCTTGTAGGTGTAATTTCCAGGTGTCCCAATACTTTTGTCCTTATAGTATACGTGTGCTTTTCATACATGTAGCCTTTTACCTGTAAGGTGAAAGTACAGTATCTCCCTGTTCAGATTATGCTAATGTGTTGCAAATGTAAGGACGTAATTCCAGGTTGTAGATTGTGCAAATTAGTAAAAACATAAGAAAGCAATATTGGAGACTTTCTGTTTAGGTGGAAATTCAACTGTACAGGAGGGAAAACGTACGATATATTGTAAATGTTCGACTAAAATGAGAAAAGCATTACATGAGTCAAAGCATTACATCTAATATCAACACATGAGGAAACTGGGAATTTCCAAGACAGAGTAATGCATATACTAACTACTTAACCATCAAAACTTCAGGTGCAACTTATTATGGGTGTAAAATCTGTAAGGTTGAAAGTACAGAGTGTAGATTTGGAATTACTCATGCATAGCAGTTAGGATCGTAGATGTAACTAGAAGGTTTTGTGATTGTTAAGAGAGAGAATCGGTCACCCAAGCTGGTCAGCGAACAGACAAGGAATCGGCAGGCAGAGATTGGTGTCGCAGAGGCATAAAGGTCCTACGAATACACAAAGAACAGGTGGTAAGGACACCCGGGAGATCCGAGCTACCCGTGACGAAAGGTAGGTTACGGCAGGACAGAAAATAACTGTTCAGTATGCCACAAGAGTATCTCGCACTGAATGCTCAGGCAGGATGGTATTTATACAGGTAAGGGGCAGATGTTTCTGCTAAATAGCTGGGTTTGCATTTTGTGTGCACACGGGACTTGACAGTGCCTGATGAGCTCCATGAAGAGCTGTGAACTCTTTACCATGGTAAGACAATGATACTCCAGTAAAATACACAGATGGGTGGATTACTTTCAATAAAAGTGTCAGCTAAATGGTGAAATACCATGAGACTGGTTTTATTATGCATTATGTATTTCCAGTCTATGAGGAAGCAGGGATCACTCCCAAATACTTGCATCAGCACATAACATTTCAAATCTGGCAAATGATTAATAGGAACAGGTATGAGGAAGATGAAATAGTTGTATCTATACTTGGTTGGTGGGGGTGTAAAATCACTTATGACGTGTCTTGGTTGCTCGTTGGTTAAAACTGTAATCTCACACCTTTTTTTGACTGTGGGGTTGATTCCCATTCCTGGTTCTGTGAATCTGCAGGAGTTTGCAGGTTTTGTGTTTATGGAATAATGCATAAATAAATTATAAATGGAATCACGTCTCTTCCGACAATATATGAGAAAATAAAAACACAAAATTAAGCACTTTTGCCAAATGCTACCACAAAAAAACGTAGCAAAAGCAAACCAAATGTGTCCTACTAATAATTCCAAAGTACGATATCCAACGAACCCAACACTAACTAGGAAGTAGAAAACATCGTGGTATTTCCTTGTTGATTCTCGGAAGATTTGTCGCGACCTCTGCTCTGTTTAATAAAAGGTTTCACTATGTGCTGAAACGATTAAATCGAAATTTACCACGCGTTCTGATTTAAGGGAATTTCGATCGCGCAGTTAAAATGCCCCCACTTTGCCTTTATTCTAATGGATCGTACAGTTTCCAGCTTTAATATACGAAGGAATTATATTTTCGCAAGCTGAGTTTGACGTCGCTCCATACTAATCACAAGAAACTGAAGACTTTCTAGCAGACGACTGGCGTACAGCTGCAATTCCTCCTCTGCACTTAGGTCACCAAGATTTTGCAGTTTTATTCGCTGTTTTTGACCGGGTCTATATGAGCTACTATCAGACGCAAAACGTCCGCTTTATTTACATACTTTAAAACGATAACAGTTGAAGCGATAGGGGCGTTAACCGAGTAAGTCTCTGACAGTCTGATTGGTCAGACCACTCGATAACGTCCAATAGGAGTGATGCATTCCGTGAATATTAATTTAGCTGAAGGCACTGAGCGGAACTTTCCCGACGAGACGCGAGCTGGATGTTCTGCGGTCCAACACGAACTCAGAAGCCCGAAAATCCGAAGAGCTCAGATGAACTAATGACACTCCCCAGCAGGTAAACTGCAATCAACATATTCACTCAAAATACATGTAAATGTATTTGCGAATTTCTTTGTGTTCCCCTAGGATGCTCGGGTTGACTTTAAATGACTTTGATTGACTTTAATAAAATAATAAAAATCTATCTTATCGCTGTAAATCGCTCGCAAATATACTTCTGATAACCTTTAAAATTCTCTGAAGGCATTTTTTTAAACTTAACTGGTGAGAAAAGTTTTAATATTTAGAAGTGTCACGTGAGTGTGATAACGCATAATAAATCTGTAACGTATAAAAAATATATTCTTTACTGACTTTTATCCTCTTTGGATTTAGCGTAGGGTTTTTGTTTCAGTCACGTAACCGCCCAGTATTGACCCGCTACCAACTTTTGCTCAAGTTGTGCTATATGATATGCACAGGTGCTGCGTATTTATGAGCATCTGTTAGATTAGATTACATTAAAAGTCTGTAAAGGGAAACCTGTTTACAGATTGACCGCTCTAATATCTAATGTCATACGTTGTTTGTGTGATAAAAATGCGTTTACAGACCGTCGTCCTGCAAGAAACTGAGTCACTATTGCTTGACGCTACTTGCAGAATGGGCTTGTTTTATACCGGGATTACTGAGGCTCTTGGCAAAAGGCCAGCATTCATTCATTTTATTTTTGGCATCTGCAAAGCTCAGTAACACTACTTCTCATTCTAAACGGCGTTTAATCAATTAAATAACATTTTATTGTTGCCGTTTTTTTTATAAACAATCATCTGGACAGCAGTGTGAATTTTTAGTTTCATATTGCCGAATTTAAATTCTGCTGACAATATGGAATTATAGTTTTTGGGTGTAGTTTTAACAGATAGGCTGGCACCGGTTAGGCCTACCGAGCTGTGCTGTTCACCGCCTTACTCATGCAGGTCCCGGTTTGAGGCATACTCACATGTCATCCCTGTGTCATCAAACCTTTGCAACCGCACTACAGCTGTGTTTTTATAGTCACGCTAATATACCGCTTTGAGCCAGACACACCGAATGAAACCAAGTCCCTTCCTGATGAGCACCGTAGTCAGGCATCCCCTAGTCAAGTTAAACTGGATTTCTTGCCGTAGCATCCATATATACAGGTATGCGGTGGTATAATATAACGTATGTTCCCCCACCGTATGTTCCCACGGTGTTGCATAGAAACAGCAAGTGGGTTTTCACAATTTAAAACACGTCACCATGGTTCAGTACTATTAATGAAATGTGCAAGTGAACTGTACAGTTTGATGTGCCAGTGAACCAGTTTGAAATCATCAGATGGAAATAAAAGGTGCCCTGTGCAGCAGCAGTATTAAACGGTCCCTTGCTATGCAATTTCGCTTCCGTCCATTCACAATGCTGCGTTCAGCTTTAACGAAAATACCGATATCTCTGTTTTATGGGTTCTCGCAAAAAATGTTAAACTTTTTTTTTCTTCATAAGGCATGTTTTTGTTAATGGTGTTTCTGAAAGGAATTCATTACAATGAACTATAGGAGGATCTGTAAGGTTCAAGAATGATGAAAACTAGACATTGATGAAATGTGTGGTTGTAGGGACCATGCATAGTCTTAAACGAATACCAAAACCCGTCTTTTTTCGTTTTCACAAATGGAAAAAAAACCTACAGAGATTTTAAATCGCGGTCAGAACTGAATCCGCACATCAGTACAGGTTAAGTTAAGGAGAGCGGTAGGGGAACCCAAACTCGGCAGGCGAGGTGCCAGGACCGTGAGATCCTGCTCCGCTGGGTGGAAGGTCGAGATAGAGTCTCGGCAGAAGGTCAAAAACAGCGTGCTTCTGTAAACACGAGTGAAAGCTTACGTCTTTAAAAAAAAAGACACGCAAACTGACATATTAAGGAACAATCGATTTATTTTTAACTCGAAACAGAGCCAGGTACCTTGCAAGCTAAAACACAACACGTCCTGTGTGTAGAGACCCGGAAAGACCGAGGTTGAATTAATAGGGACGATTATAATGGCACCGGAATAAAGCCTCGCTGTGGGATTTCTGGGCATTTCCCGTGTGTTGAGGATGGCCCGGTATGATGGCCGTCGTGGGCCACGAGCTGGCTCTGTGATGTAGCTCAGCACATGCTCAGATCGCATCCCCCTTAGCTGCAGAGGTCTCGGGGAACCGGTTTTCTGCCTGCAGGTGGCTGCATTCTGCAGATTCACACAGGCTGTTGATCTGCTTTTCTCTCCTGGGCACATGCATGATCTCCTTTGGGGATAAGGTGCAATTTGAAACCAAGTCTGTCTACCTCAAAGCCATTTTAGTTTTTAACATTTTAAAGACATAGCTTTTTTTATGTATTTTTATATATCATATCATCATAGTATTTTTAATATCATAAACTTTATTGCTCACATAAATGCCAGATTTGTGTGCACTGAGAAAAATCATTGTTTGATTGTTGAATATTAACATTTCAGATATTCAAATGTTCACTGTTTCTCTTTCTTTCCACCTGCACTCAATAACTGCATGTAATTCAAAATGAATAACATACATTCCTGTTTAAATACATTTTTGAGCAACAGTTATGGAGGTTTGTGTAGGAAGTGAATGTAAAATTGTGAAACTTTCATCACGGGTACTGAAAAAACCCCAAACTCATTCTATACATTTTCAGACAGACATCACCCAAAAAATAGCACTTGAATGGCAGACTGAACACCTTGCAAAAAATACTGTTTATTCCACTGTTCTCTATACAGCCACCCTAAGAGAGTCAAATCTTTCAATGTCTGTATTTGATGAACAGTGTGGCAGCAGCCATTTTAAAATAGAGGTTTTGGCATTAAATTATATACTTTGAACTGGACCTTAAAGCCAGGTGATGTGTGCTGGTTTTTGTTCACATGCAGTCTGGGGGGTATGCGCGAGATGAGTGTTTCCGTGACACGTCCAATTGTGACTCGATAATAAGCAGAATCTGTGTGCCACTTCTCGCAGGTCACCACTGCTCACTGTTTTTGAAGAAATCCTTCCCCGTTCCACTCCAACACATTCCATGCCCATGTTTACGTCGTGTTTCGGTGGGTGTCGATCAACTTAATGGCATGTGTGACTTGCAGGGTGCGAATTTGAGGTTTGGCAGGAATAAGAAGTCGATACTTGCAAGAAAGATGCAAATGTAATTAGTTTTGATGATGTGTATAGTTTGGACATGGCCTCCAGGCTCCCGCTGCTTCACCCCTGCTTCAAGGCATAGGTTCCAGGCTCAAAGGATAAGCAGAAGATGAACGGATGAATATTTTGGTGTTTGAGTAATAAATTCAAAATCTGAATTATTAAGGCCTATCCCTTGTAGGAATGTTCTGAATTAGACTATATATGGTGTAAAGAAGAGTGCTTCTGTTGCCTGACCTCTGCTGGCATGTCACGTAGGAGAGCGGTATAGGCTCACTCTGGAAATGGTCACCTTGGGCTCCTCAGTCACACTCGTGTCATGTTTCCTCTCCAATAATCTTCTGCACTTGGAGGCCCAAACAAAGACATTTACTAAAAGTCTGACTGATGACCTAGATAAAGGACGATGCAATTGAGAATATTGGTTATTGAAGTAACAAAAACTAACAAGAACTGGTCTGTCCCTACTTGCAGAAGAAATCAATTGAATAGCATATGAAAAGTATCTGATAACATGTTTACTGTCTGGGGGGTGCAGAGATAAAAAGCTGACCACGAATTGCCCCTGATCCTCCTAACGGGAGCCAGATTTCAGTCCTAGCCACAGCCTATGTACACTCCTGTCTCTAGGGCCATGTTTGCATTACAAGCCTCATTATCCAATTTCCATAGTTTGCTCAGCTCAGATTTGCCTATCTTGACAGCTCACATTCATAGTTACAAATTACCTGTATCTAATTGTAATCGGAACGCGACTGTCCTCCAAACTGACACGCATGTGCACATTGCTATGTTTTCCGCACGAACCGTCTATGTCACCTACAACAGAACATGTCCAGCACATGCATGTAGGCCAAATACTACACGCGTTCTGATCTGACCGTTCACATTCATGTTGCATGGTCATGGATTGGATACGTATCCGATCTAGAATCACATGAAAGTGATTTGAAAAGATCGTATTTCTGTGTCCGCACAGCCCTGAAAACATCAGATCTTTATCTCATTAAGGCAAAAAATCAGAATTGATTCACCTCAGCCTGGTAATGTGAATGTAGCCTGTCCTCTGTCATCTCGTGTGGGGGGCTGGGGGGCTCTTGGCTGGAATTGCATCAAATGCTAACATAAACCTTAGCATCACCAGGGCTATGCCATGATGAGTTAATTACCGCTGCCATGTTTGTAGCGGCCGATTATCCACTTGGGACTTTGGAGTCTTTTCGCAGTTTTCTTCATTTAATTTGGTCGCTGAATTATTGAACTGGTGATGGTTAATAAAAACGAAAACAGGCTCCCTGGCAGAAGACCTTTAAGACATGTTATCAAACAATCTGAGATGTTTATATAGTAAGGAATGACACCCCCAACCCGTTTCCTTGTCGGTTTGGCCAGCGAGGCTTTGCCCATGTGTGCCCTGCATCTGAAAGCCTAAGAAAGTCCCATTGTCACCATACAGGATGGCCACGGGGAAGTAATGCCCCAGCCCGTCCAGTTACAGCTGAGAAGTCATAGCTTGCCAGTGGCCCTAAACCACTTCCTCTTATTGTTTGGTTGTAAATGCAGGAAACTCGATTGATTGATAATTCCCCTACGTGTTTTTTTTTTTTTTTTTTTAGATATGCGGTTGAACAAGGTTATTAAATTTACTCTTTTGCAATATACACCATATTTTTTCTAGTGCGGCAGCTCATGTTCGAACCTCAGCCATACTGCTCCTGATTATTTAACCTGAAGTGCTCCAGCAAAACATCCTGCATCATCCATGCGCCCACTTTCCCAGCCACTTAGACATTAAAGGGATGACCGTGAACCTGGAGCGAATCTCAGGAGGAGCAGGGCACACGCCCGAGGACACCCTGGATGGGCTTCCGGCATATTCAATGGCAATTTAGAGCCGTGTTTCTCAACCCGGTTGTAGATAAAGAACTTAAACCAGTTTTGTTTTCCTAACATCAATGGGAAGGCACTGTTACAAGGATCATTATATTTGTTCAAGCTGATTCTTTTCTGTGTACAAACAAGTGGAGTTATTTCCTAATTACGCTTAGTTTATGTAGCAGATGCTTCATTCAAAGCAACGCGCATTTTTAAAATCTTATTCGGAAAGCAGGGTCAGACAGTTCCTGGAACACATGGAAGTCATGGGCTTTGCTCAATGGCCTAATAGTGAAATCACTATGCTGACCTTGGGCTTTGCTCAATGGCCTAATGGTGAAATCACTATGCTGAACATGGGCTTTGCTCAATGGCCTAATAGTGAAATCACTATGCAGACCATGGGATTTGAACAAACAGCTGTCTGATCAGAACCACAGTGCCCTAACCCACTCAGCCACAGACCGCCCCCGGTGTTTTTTTTTTGGAGCTTGACAGAAATAATAGACCATGTATATTTACCAGGTGTAATTCAAGGTGTTTCCCCTATGGATGTGAATGGCGAGCTCTATTCTAAGGTGCTGTACAGATCCCAACAGGGGACTTTCCAGCTGTCGCAGCCTCCCCCTTGTCACCGTAGGCCGGCCGGGCGGGGGGGCGGGGGGGGGGGGGGGGGGGGGGGGGGGGGGGGGGGGGGGGGGGGGGGGGGGGGGGG
>JAODKC010000095.1:8781086-8803045 GCA_026777985.1 Mormyrops attenuatus | reverse complement strand
GGTCCACCCCCCCCCCCCACGTCATCCGTCCGGTGTTTGCTGTGAGACTCTGCCTCAAGCCGAAAAAAAAAATCCTTCCTGTTTTCACATTTGTCCTTAGAAAATCTTAAAGGAAGTGAACCATGCGGGGAAGGAAGGAGGATCAAATATTTTGTTCACGAATTTGTGGGACGGCAGAAAATACCTCTGATCCCCAGCCTCGGAAACGGACAGCATTGTGATGTCAGTATGAGGAAGAACAGCATTAGTTTTTTTCGGTCCTTAGAAGGCAAATTTAATCTCAGGGTTATATGCAGTTCTCGGTACTATGACCACAGACAGTTCGATACATGATCTGTCATCCTACTCATTCTGGCAACATTTATTTTTTCACTTTGGTCCAAGGACAGCAGCCAGGGTACTTTATCTTTACGATGTGTAATTTTTAACCATCGGTGACGCAAAATGGATGATGTGAGCTAGTGGGCTGCAAACCACAGGCTTTGCATTCTGAATACCTTGCCCTTGACTGTGAGTGACGTTCCCCCGCAAGACTGATATGGAACTGAAAGTTCTTCCGTCAGCTAAAGCATGCCCCGTTTCTTGGGAATGTAACTCGAGCTCACTGCTTTAGATTTAAGGGGGGAATCCATTATTTTTAACACACGAAGGAGCCTGAACTGCCTCAATTCATAACCAACTCTAGCAGGGTGCAAGCACCAAATACACGGGAAAAAAAATGCCATAATTAACATTGCTGAAAATACTTGCTCTACCACATGAACGCGGTATTTTTTATGAACAGTGATGTGTTGTCTATATTGGCTCTTCTGGGCTATATTAAAAGCAGATGGTAAAGTCTAGGAGGACAGCGGGGGGTTCACACGTGTGATCTCATGATAAAACATACTTTGAAGACCGGACAGACTCATGAGCGATTCCTCCTGGTGAAGAAACTTGTAATGTGTGACCCCCTGTTGCTGATCAGTCAGGCATTGTGTGAGCCACACAGACTTCAAGACTCCTGATTACAAGACGACAAGTTGTGTAGTGTGAACGGTGAAGCAATTGGATGACTTGGAAAGTCATGTAGTTTGAACTTGAGCCTAAATGTTGCAGTCCTGCATCTTTTTCCCAGTATACAGCAGGCTCATTATAAGAGGAGGGGGAGCAGCCATTTTTAAATGTTTTTAGTAACTTGGCATAGTGCTCGGTTTGCTGTGAGAACACCCCCTGCTCGTGCCAGGACACAGGCACCCCTCCTACACACACTAGTCACAGTGTCTGCTTTGTGTGGAACGCAAGGTTTTCTTCCTCTTGGGGAGCTGGCTCCGTGCCAGCCAGCCAGGGCCAGGTGTTTAGGCGTCTGCAAATGTGCCTGTTGGGCCCTTTCGTGATGAAACGGGATTATGGGATGTCTGTGAGATCTAAACACTGTCTCACATGTATGTGCTTCGGCTCATTGATACGGGGAGCTTTTTGAGGGGAAAAAAATACTGCCTTGACCTAAATATATCTGTGCACACAACAAACACCTACTCATTTATGGGGTGGACAGGAAGCAGGTTATTTCTGTCTCTTGTTTATGCTGTCGGCCATACACTGCAGCTAGAGGAAGTCTGTGGTCTGTAGCGAGCAATTCAGCTGTACTGGGGACCTGTGAGGCTTGTCGCATGACCTCCTTGACACACCAATCCCCCACCTCCGAGGCCTATGACGAGTGAGGGGGAGGGGCTAATTCTTTGAACCTGAAGACTGTATTTTTGTAACTGGCAGCTCCCCCCCCCCCCCCAGCTCTCCCCATAACCCTGCCTCCTCATTGCCCCTTCCTTGAACAAACTGTAAAAAAAATCCCGCCTCATTGAGCTCCCCCCTCCCCACCCACACCCATCATAAGTAGCAAGAGGAAGTGTTTTTCACAAGAAAACTTTCGATCTCGAATCGCGTGTGAAGACGGGTGCATGGACGCCCGCTGGACAAAATCTGCATCCTCAGGACAGAGAAGACCGGCATGGTGTGGCAGGTACGCTGCGTACCCGGGCTGAAACAGGGCCTCCCAGCTGACGGGCACGTCTGCAGAACAGCATCCCGGCACAGGAAACTGCTGGGTATAATCTGGTTGTCCATTTGGCGCGTATAAGAGGGAGCACCAAACAGGAAAGGATTTGCGTCTTTATCTCAGCTGACCTAGCTACAGATGCCAGTTTGTGCTCTTTTTTTGCAGTTGTACGATGCTGCCGAGTTTAATTTATTACGTGTCGGGGGACGCTGGTTTTCATGCTCACACCATTTAAGGCTTGATGGCGGTTCTGTTTCATCGATATGAACTGCTTAATTTGAAGCGTGGTGAAGCATGTGTGGTACGACGACTTCTGAAAGACGCCGCGTCCAATAAAATAGATCTGTCACCTGCTGGATAGACTCGTATGACTTCCCCACATTGTTCTGTGAGGGCTCATTGTGCAGAGTGGAATTTCCTTGTGTCGCGTAAATGTGTATAGATGGGATACCAGTCATTTAATATACAGTGGGATGCATACCCAGCAGGCTGGAAGAAGCATACGATGCAAGATCTTTGAGGTGAACAGGGAGTTGGTGCTAAGATGCCACTGACTGAAGGACAGTGTTTTTGCTCTGTCGCTCCGAAGCCTTCAGTTCTCAGAAGCCAATGACGTCATCGCTGTGGCACATAGAAAAAACTGATTGATGTTTTACCGGTTATACAGGTGTTTCTGAATACTAACGGCTACCCCAGCAGTGTTCAGTGTGAATTTTTCATTAGGTAAATATCTAAACCGTTATCTTGAACTGTTGTTTTAAGGTGGTAATGTCTGTTTATTTTGTTTATATCTCACATAAGACTGATAACCTATGCAAACAGAGTAGCTGGCACAAACTCACAATCTCACAGTTGCTTCCCTGCCAAAGTATTTTAGATGGTGGCGTACAGTAAGGCACATTACTGGAATGAGTAAAATACTAGCTAAAGTTAGTGAGTTCAAAACTGTGTGCTTACAGTATTAACAATTTAGCAATACCAGCCATCAGTTAACTTGGTATCTAGCAGTTAATGATAGGCATACCATTGTCTTTATAGAAAGGCAGTAATAAACATATTGTTAGCAATAATTGTCCAGCAGGAAATACTAATTAAATATTCAGTGATCCTTACGGCTAGCCTTCCTGTCACTGTAGCATCAGACAAAATATTTGTTGTGCTAATATGCGACTAGGTTAATATGGGCTAATATGCAATATGCAGCATGGCCCAATATGCAGTGGGTTTTGTTTTAAAGAGGTGACCGCAGTTGTTGCAATTTAATTTCACTCGCCCCTCAGTTCCTTGTGGCTTTACGGCTGAAGGACGCATGGAAGCACGTCGGTACATAATCAGTTTTGCTCCTGTTACTAGCATCAGTTCTGTATTTATATCAAATCTTTTTAAATGAGTCTAAGTCTGCAAAATTGGTTCATCAGGCCCAAGCACAGTAAACAGAGAAGTCATACGAAAGGCTCTCAAGTCAAGTCTATTTATACAGCGCTTTGTAAAATAACAGTAGTTAATCTAAAGCGCGGTACAAAAGAAAGAATTGAAACTAAGACATGCTAAACACAACAAGCCAACCCAGCTGCCATTTAACAAAATTAAGGTGATTTAAGATACGATTTTAAGTGATAATGCGTAATAAGACTTAAAATTGCATTTAAAAATGTAAATAATAACGAAAAGACAACGAAAAAAATTTAAACTATTAAAACATACTAAAAACTTAAACATGCTAATCTGACAGGCGGCACTAAGAGGATGAGGGACCTTAAAACTGCTGACAAGGAACATAAAGACAACCGTATAGTCTGCCAGGTTACCTGTCAAAAATGGTTTTTACTCTTGATTAGTGTGTGCCACTTTATTGTTACTATTTTACTGTGGTTATTATTTAACAGCGTGTCCTTTATTTGGATAAATGTCGACCAGTTGTCTTGCCACCGAACGTGAAAAGGCTTTGTCCTCACACTATCGTTCCTCTGGTATTTTGGGTTTTGTCCAGCAGGATGTACAAGAAAGATTATAACCCCATCTTACATTTCATAATCATGGGAATAACTCTGTGTTCTCTCGGGTTCACCAGAGACCAGCCACTCTGATTTGATCCAAGCCCTCATCCATTTGTATGCAGGGGTGAGCTTTCGGCATCATCGTCTGTGAGGCGTCAGCTGCATGGCCTTCTGGGAAATCTCTAGCAGCAAAGACAGCATGGAGCCCACAGGTATAACAAACCCTCCCAAGGCAGATCTTTTCTAGCTTTTTAGATGTGCTGTATAATTTGTAAGAAACACTTTACTTAAGGTACTCATGTATAATGCATTATAGATACCTTCATAATTCATTATGATGCATTCATCAAGTTTCATAAACAGCTATAACGGTTTATAAAGAGACATAACACATTATAACCATGTTAATTATGCATTATGAATGCTCTGTGACGCTGTCGTTTATAATGCACTATAAATACCATCATAATTCATTACAACGGCTTATACTTTAAGTAAAGTATTACCGAAATGGATAAGTATAAAAATAATTCATATTTGTTGTAATTATTATGGTACATGTGACTGTGGTCATATTTGTCCTTCACACACTCATTGAGAGGGCACTGGCTCATCACTGATCTAGGATCAGTGTTCAACTGTGCTTCTGTGTTTCTCAGCAGGGGGCAGCGTCTCCTCGACGGCAGCCGAGTCCGACATTTACCGCAGCCTCCAGGCGGTACTCAGAGAGGTGGACTGCCGTCACCCCGCCTCCCTGTTCAACCGAGGTGAGCAAAGCAATACCCCCCCCCCATCTGCGTGCACTCAGGGTTACAGACCGTACAGAAATTCAGTGTCTTTTATAGCTAATGCTAATACATGGCATACTAGTTAGAAGCAATGCTTATCTGATATTTAGGGGGTGGTTTTGTCGAAGCGTGCATGTATAGCCTCCTGCGTCTCTGTGAATGAGAGCAGATAAAGCGCAGTGTGTTTAAATATACCTGCGGTTAAACTGCTGAAGGTTCATATCTCTGAGGTTTTTGAAGGACTTGTGCGAGTTCATTGAAATGTTCACATAATTAGCTGACAATGTGGAATTGGGAGAGTGTGGGTCATTTTAATCTAGTTCAGTGGTTCTCAACCTTATTTGCACTGCAGCCCAATTTTTACAATGTCAGCTCAATCGCAATCCTATATCAAGTATAGGTTTAAGGATATATCAGCTATATCAAGTATAGGTTTAAGGATATATCAGCTATATCAAGTATAGGTTTAAGGATATATCAGCTATATCAAGCGCACAAATCTGATTGGATGCGCCAGTGAATTTTAAATTAAGCATCTGTGGTTTGACTTCTTGGATTGGTTGAGTGGTCACTAGTTTTGCACTAAAAATTTGCAACCAAGACCCTTTTATATAGGTTAATTCTAGAATTGGGGCTGGGAAATCTGATCGTGGATCAGCATAGGAGCTTGCCGGATATAAAATGCTTACATTTCAACTCTGCGTCACAACCCTTTTCCGAACTTACTGTGACCCAAACTTGGGTTGTGACCCACGGGTTGAGAATTGCTGATCTAGCCAATCGTACAATCATTCATTGTAATTCATTTTTACCAGCAAGTTTCTAATAAGGCAGCTTTTCGAGAGGCCTGGTTATGGAGGGAAAAACAGGTAACCAGTTTGGCGCGGAGTCTTGTAACAGCTGTGTATCTTTCCTTCACCTTGTCTGAAGGGATGCTGCGTTGGACTCTGCACAAGAAGGTCCAGAACCATCCCACGAACAGCCTCTCCTTGGTGAAAGTGGTGGTCAAGGAGCTAGAGAGGGTACGGGCAGAAACGATCGCGACCATAAAGCAGCCATCTTGGTTCTAAGGCTTAAAGAAAACCTCACAAATTAGTACAGTGGGAAGACCTGTTCGAAGGAAGGATGTTAAAGAGGTTGGTTGCACTCTTGCCCCATTACTGGGGAGATTTCAAAATAAACCTGGGACAAGTGTTAAACATCTAAGATTATGACGCTAAGAAAAATCAAACAACCCTACAGTCCCAAATCAGCCTGTAATACCGAAAAACAGGTGTTGGCACTAGTCATGGCTAACTAACCGTATCAATGAGAAATTTACAGGGAGATTTGCAGTTAACACACAACGTCATTTACTGTTAGAGACTTATTCAGAAAACAAAAGGGGACACCTTTACAGGATGCCTTTTGTACTGATTTACCGCTTATGCTATTAAAAGCACCTGGGGGGTAAAGATTAAGTCACCCCACCCCTGGCCATTTTACCGCATTAGTACTATGAGAGATCAGCTTACCCTGAGTTAATTCTGGCTCTTACAGGCGGAAAGACTGGACGTTAAGACGTACATTATTCCGCTCCTTCACACACTGATCTATGCTGTTGTTCAGGTGAGAGTCGTTTCCACCCATAACCTCACTCTTAGCTTCCCTTCCACTGTGTTTGTCTCAGATGGCTGTCGGGAAAATTCACGTCGTTTGACATTTCCTCATTTTCTGCTTTTGTTTTTTTTTTTAAAATTTGTATCAGATTTCCTGTTTTGTGTTTTTCCCTATTTCAATCTGCATGCTGCATTCCCGCTCATTACTCATAGTCGTCCTGCCCCTCCCATTGGCTTGCAGTCAGTTTCCTTGGCAAATCTGGTACCATCCTGTTTTTTTTTTTTTGCATGTCACAGGCTGCTTACATTCCGGACGAACTATACAAGCGGGTGTATGACATCTGCAAGCGGCTGCTCATCCTGCCGCAGCCGTACTGCAACGTGGGCCTCGGCTACGCCAAGCACATGAAGATGGAAATGTCCACGCCAGGTATGCGCCGCTCCGATCCGGACAGTGCAGTCGTGCGCAATACGTAGGGCCGCATATTGGCTATGGGCACAATGAACAAAAGTGAGTGCGCTTTCCTGTTTGACATTACAGCAGTGAAAATAGATGTGTTTACCCGTCAGTGGCTGAGTGTGACCCCGTTAACCCCTTAGATGCTCGTTTACTTCTGGTGTTTTTCACTCCCCTGCTTATGTTCCCACCCCCCTTTTAACCACTTATCCTAGTCATGATAAAATTCCTTCCTAAATTCCCCCCACCTGGGATTTGAGCTGGGAATTTCACAATGCAATTCTCTTAATCTGTATTTATTCAGAATGCGCAGATGTGCTTATGATTGAACAGGAAGTGTGACGCCTAGTCAAAGTGCTGCAGTTCTTGCGTGCTGGTCCTCAGAAACTGCAGCCATCAACCTGTTAACTTGTCCCTAGGTGTGATGTACCAGAGGATGGTACTCGCCGAGCAGAACTTGAAAACCGAGTCATATCCCTTCCATGAGAAGTAAGCCTTTTCCAGCTATCACTGCATTTGTTTGCTTAGCAGATTGTTAACATCCACAGTGCAAATACATATTACTGGCTGGTGAGTGATTGAGTAGCCCTTTGTTCTGCATGTGGCGCAGTCTGTCAGGCTTTCTCCGCCTCGCGTCACATGGCGACTTCATCTCTTCCCGCAGGGTGCTGGTGTTTGCGGACCCCAGTGTCTTCTCGGGACCTCTTGGGGAAGCGGTGAGGGCCGACTTGGAGCCGACGGGCTCGATCCGGGGCTCGCTGGGCCATATGTGCAGCGTGATCTACCATACGGTGCAGGCGGCGCTGGGGGAGAGCTGCCAGGGCTCCGTGCTGGCTGGCGCCCTGGGGGTCAGTCAAATCGCCTCGCCTCTTTCGTTTAAAAGATCGCACAGTAGATACGCACTTCAAAATAAATGAGGCCGGCCTCCTTTCTGGCGTTCCATTCGCGAGCTCACGTCACAGTTTACCTACGGCATACATGCCAGCAGATTCGACAATGAGATCACTAACTGGGCGCCAGTGTGCAGAGGTGTTTGGCCCCGATGGCCAATTGTCAGCCATTTCTATTTATAACCCTTTTTCCGCCCAACAGGACATCGGCCAAGGCGTCGAGCCATACTTCCAGGAAGTGGTGACAGCAGTGGAGCAGTCTGCAGAGGAAGTCAGCACAGAGCGTGCCCAGCACACCGCCAAGCTGCAGCAGCTATACGACAAGATCCTCGCCGCCGCTCGCCGAGACACGGCCCACAGTCGCTGCCCAGGTCAGTCCGCAGGTACCTGCTCGGATTTTCTGCATGCTTGAAGTTTTGAATATTGTGAAACTCCATTAAACTCAATATGCAGTTTTTTTCTCCAACAGCTGTGGTTTCTTTTTCTGAGCTTTTTGTTATTTTCTTCCTTTTGTTTAGAACCATCATCCCAGTCCCCCTATGCCTTGTGTGACTCTCCGCTTCCCAATCCGGAGTTCAGCTTCCACCTATGGAAGGAGGATGATGACCTCTGTGAGTGCCCTGTTGCTCGGGTCCTCGGGGACTCTGTGCTGCCCCAGTGCTGCCTGTCCATTTCTATCTATTGTTTAAGTACTTGCAAAAGAAGCTGCAGCGATTCATTCAGAAGTCCATTCTGCTTTTTGCGTATTTGATTGGACCATGCATTTAACATGGCCTCAGTTCTGGATTCTGACAACCTCCTACAAAATCTTTCCCAGGGAAGGAGTTGGCGAAGCATTTTCGCCCAGGCTCCATGACTGAGCAGTACTCCATTAGCCAGGATGACTTTGACATGGCGGACCTCCCTGCGGACCTGGGCTCAGACATGCCGCGGTACTCCGTCATGTCCACAGATAGTGGCATTGAACGGGACCTGCCGGCGAGTGAGCTGCTGGGGATAGGTGCCGATACCCCCGCGGGAGGCAGCGGGGGCGTGCAGGAACAGCAGGAGCCAGTCCGTCTCAATCGCCGGGGCGGCATCAGGATGAAGCCGTCCATGACGGATAGCATGGTGCTCATCCAGGACTCCCTGGAGGAGGGGGGCACCAGCGGTACGCTGCTGAGGAAAGCGGGCAGCGGGAGCACCCCGTTGCCTAAGCAACAGCGCCACTTCACTGCTCGTTTTGTGATTATGGGTGACGACAGAGTGCTGGGAAGGCTCGCCAGGGCCTACTACTCCCTGAGGTAAATTTTGTTCTCAGCTCTGACCAGCTTACACCTTACCTCATGACATAGTGGCTATGACATCATAATCTTTGTCATGACATCATGACATCACAAAAAAAGATTCTTTACATGGCATTCTGTTAGTGGTTGTCATTATGCCAATCTGTGCTTTCCAGCACATCCCAGTGTCTCTGAAAGATTTATTAATTTCTTATATATAGGAAAAGGGAGGCAAGGCGTCTGTTTCTGACAACAAGAGTCAACCTACAGATGTACTATGTTCCGGTCACCAATGACCCTGCTGTATCGTCTCCTGGAAATGTAAGGCTGCCTCCTTTCTCTGGGTCAGTCGCTGTCATCCAGTCTGTTAGAGTAGAAGAATTCAGAAGTGCTCCTCTGTTCGTCCCTAGGAGAACGTTTCGTTGATGAGGAGCAGTATCTGCTCCGTGGCCGCCTACCTGGGGCGGGTAGATCCGTGGTATGACTGCAACATCACCAGCCTCGGATACATGATTCCACAGATGGCGAGAACGGTACGAATCAGGAAAATACAGCATAGCGAATAAATCTGCGCTTCACGCGTGTTCCTACAGAAACAAGGTCTTGCCAGAAGTGGCTCGCAATATGCTGGATAGTTTGTTGGGCAATCTGAGGGCATGCAGTGATACAGTGCCTCAGTAAAATTCCAGCTCTGGGCTTCTCCTTGCAGCAATCGAACACTGCCAGTTCCTCGGAGCCCAGCCCTTTCCTGGTGGACGTGATCTCCTACTATATCCGCACTGCGCTTCAGCCTGTCTTCTTCACCATCTACACTGTCAAAGTGGGTGCTGTCTGCTTATATATGGACTCCTTGGTTTCCTCAGTCCACAATAATATGAAATAATGTCACAGATTGTTTTTAATTCATTTTATGCATTCTTATCAATATTTACTGAAGAAAATTCAGCTTGTCTCTTGTCACCATCCAAATGTCCATTTTGCTTTAATCTATGGGGAAGTTCTGTTGGTGTTTCAGTGGGTTGCACTGTGGCTTGTGGGTCGGTGATCATGATTGGCTCTGTGTGTGTGCCGTTTGCATGTTCTTCCTCTTGGTGTGGGTTTCCTTTTGTGTTTGTAAAAGCATATTGGGTGAAGTGGTGTGTCTACATTTCACATAGTGTGTGCGTGCATGTGTGTCCTGTGATGGACGGGCATCTAGGGATGGGCATCAAGCTCTGCAGAACCTGGTATTGGATTAATTGTAGGGAAACTGTCAGACAGTGTGGAAGGCGACAGAATGGCCAGCTCACATTCTGATTTCTACTGGTCTGTATCCGTCGTGCTCGCAGATCTGCTTTTCCAACCCGAAGGACCCGGTCGAAGATGTTTTCATCTCCAACCTGGAGGCCGAATTCTCGGAGATCAGCCACAAAGGTCCGGGACGCGTAGGGCGGTCTGGGCGGTCAATGCTTCATACCCTCATTCACCAGGTCTTGCCCTTTTTATTGACCTGTTCTTGGTCTTTTCAGATGCATCTATCAGACACAGGAAGACCATTACAGAAATGTGCGGGGTGTTCATCTCCGTTAGCTACAGAAAGGTAAGCAGGCCTGTTTTATGACTAGGAAGTGTGTTTCACAATAGCTGTATTCAGTGTTTATCAGCCGCCTTCTGCTAGCTGCCTTACTACAAGATTATTGTGCAAGTATCTGGCAGCCTTGAGTGTATATTGCTACATGGTCACCATGTTTTCTGTTTTCTTTAGGCTTCCCTAAGCAACAGAGAAGTAGAAAAGAATATTTTACTAAGAACAACAGAAGTGCATGTCAATGCGATTCCATCCAGTGAAACAGAAGGTGAGGCTTTAAGCCATGTAAGCCGTACACTAGAATTGACTGCTATTTACAAATCATGTACCGCGGCATAGTAACACCTCTTATCTTGTCACTAAAGCAATCAATTACTTTGTGCCACAACTGACAATAATTTTCACGATTAAGTGCTGGTCATTCAATTATGATCGAAACCAATAAAAATCAGTGTTTTAGTTGATTCCACTTTTGTTATTAATTGTCAATATAAGAATCTTGTTTTATACCTTGCCGTTTTTAAAAACAGTTTGATGTTAAAATTTATATTGCCTAAACATCTGATATTATCATTATAGACCAGAAGACCATATAATTAGACTATAATTTTGTCAACTTGCGCTTTGCTTGTACTTGCGTGAGGGGCTATCTGTGGACAGTTGTGTTCCGGTAAAATTGTGTCTAAATTGACATCTAGAACTTGCAGTGAAATACGGAAGTAATATGTAATCTAGGCGGGAAAATCCCTTGCTTCAATAGCTCCGGTGATCTAAACCAAACAAGGAAGCATAAATCCTCTGATTACAGCAGAATCAATTCGCTCCATTAAAAATACAAAAAAAAAATCAGTTTTTGTTAACATATCTATACAGCGTTTATTTCAGCTGTTGTTTGGTTTAGTTAACGGGACGTCGGCTACATTCAGCATGATCCCGCTGCGCATTTCCCTGAAAATATGCAAACAAACAAATGCTGAGATGAGCGATTCAAAACGGCGCTCGTCTTACCATTGTTTACCCAGCATGCGCCCACATTTCGTTGCACAAGATAAACGTGACATTTGCACATTAGAGCGAGCTGCACGTGCAAATAGCTAACTTAAATATTCTTATATGAAATAAAAGAAATAATAAAAATAGTATGTGTAGTACTAAAATGCCGTAGTCCACGGTGTGCTGTAAGTAAAATGAATTTTAAAAATGCTTATGTACAGTATTACTATTATTAGTAGTAGTATTGGCGGTAATAGCACATCATAGTATTAAGTAGTATTAGTACTATTGCACAGCAGATCTTGCGTTATATGTGATTATTCATATATGGCCGTTCTACTCCCAGATCTCGACTGGCTGACTGTAAATTTCACTGACTACAAATCAAAAAATAACACGGTGGGTGTTTTTAAAACATAATTATGTATATTTTTGTATATTTATGTATATACGTATTATGTACAGTACTGTGCAGAAGTCTTAGCCAGGCAAAGAAGATGATGTTTAAATGCTGTTCACGTTGGTGTAAAACTATGATTTTATGTTTGCTGAAGTGTGTCCGCTTAGCCATTACAAACTCAAAAATTAAATTCATCCCGGTATGTGCAGCAACCATCCAACATACCAATGTATTTTGAGTCAACCGCTACCCCACATTGCTTGGCTAATTAATACTTCATTCAGTCATTTAACAAATTTAATGAATAAATGAACTGGGGAGCTTTTGCCCAGTACTGTATTAATGTTTAATTGCTCACTTGTGATTAACATGTTTACAACATGCACCTGCGGCTGGTAACTATTTGATCGTAAATCCTTTTTTTCCACCTTTCGTTGGCAGGAGACCAAAATCAGGACATGTAACATTAAATTCCAGTCACTTGAGAATAAAAGTTTCACTGTTTGTCTTGACAAAGATTCACGCCGGACTTTTAAAGACGTTCAAGGGTGAGTAGCCAGCGGTGCATGATTCTACTTAGGGCAAGACATCCGGAGCATTGTGGCACACTAGTAAAAGTGATGTTCCTTAAAAAAGGAAACAACAAAACACTGACATTTAAACTGCTCTTGTTTGCCAGTATTGAAATCACCCCGTGTGTGGATCCAGGATACAGCATCCAGAAGAGCGCGAAGAAGTTCAGCCTTGGTGGGGAGAAGCAGGCTGGACTGAGCAAGTACATGAGCAAAGCCCTTCTTCTGCCCCTCAATACCTTTGCAGGAATTATCCACTGACCAGGGGATGCAGGGGAAATGGGTGAATCATCTGCAGAGGCTTACACTGAAGTTTACGTCAGCCGCTGACACTTAACCACCTCCTTATCAACCACCCACCGCCTCCAGTAAGGAACTGAACTCTCCACAGCGGTTAGCATACTGGAAGTCCCTCGCTGATGGTTGATTTTCCAGAGACGTGATATAAATTATAACTGTCTCATACTGACATGGCCCTGGCATAATTTCAGTCACTCCGCTGTGGCTTGTGTAAAACTGATCACTGCCTATGGAGTCTGTGACTTTGCCCGTCTCCATGGACCCCTCTGGCTCTGTGACTTTACCCGTCTCCATGGACCCCTCTGGCTCTGTTGCCTGTGTCCATGGGCCCCTCTGGCTCTGTGACTTTGCCTGTCTCCATTGACCCTTGACCTTTTATTTACTGATATTACCAGTAAGAGTAAGACTTATTTCAGGGCCCCGAGTTAGTGGGTTTTACTTATTAAGGTGCCGGTTGTTATGCTAAGCGCTAGTCAGAAATTCCTGGGCGAGTTCTCACACTTAGGGGGCAGAAGTGAAAACATTGTGGGCAGAAAGCAATGAAAACAAAGTGAATGCACTGTGGTGAATATATACAGGAATTAACAGCCACTAGAGGGTGACATTGAGGGGGGAAGCAGATGGACAGGGGAGTGGTCTCCAGTAGCTGCTAGACATTTTGCAGACATTTAGAGCCTGATTATCAAGGCTTTTGACCAGTGCAGAATTTTATTAAAATAACATTTATTGTATACATTATTTTAAAAATCCCTTATTTTTTTATTTCTTCTGATACTTGATGTTGCATTATATATTTTGTTTTCCTTAAATTTTTACTCAAACAGAAAAGAGGGCTTGGGTTTGCACTGGTGCTAAAGCTTGGAAAATCATGCTCTCTGTTTGCCAGTGTCTATTTTGCGTTTGACTTTATATGCTAAAAGAAGTGCAATATCCAGGAAGGTTAGTGGGTGATATGCTGGATCAAAAAATACTATTAATTACCTTTATTTCCGCGGTTATTGTAGTGGTACATCCAGAAAGGTACGTCAGGAGCACTTAAGAGTTCTAAGTTGCAGGGCATAATCCACTACAGCACCTGCTGCCAATACTTTCAAAGCTTGTTTGTAGCTTTTTGGTATTGCTAAAGGCCCTTTCACTATAGAATTACCAGACAACTGGAAAGAAGGCTGACTCATTTTGTCATAGGTTTTCTGGTTTGTAGTACAACCTGTCTATTGTATGTTGAATGTCCTAGTTACACTCGTGGCATCTGCGAGAAGGCTTTGTAACTAAGAGCTGTGGGGCAGCAAGTAATCAATGAAAAGTTTAAACCACTTAAAATTCAGTGACAATGGCAAATATGTAAATTCTCGGTTCGTACAGCATTGGATTTTGGGTAATGGCTTCTAAATTGAAAACCGTGATAATTAGCAGCCATGACAATATATATATTCATCACTTTTTCAGAATCCATTTATTTTGGGTATGTCCATCTATGATCCTCTGCTTTTATTTGGAAGTTATATTTCTGAATTAATGTCGTTATTCAGGAACATCTGTTGAATGTGTAGTATTGTTCCCTCACGTTTTTAATTTGATTCTGCATCAGTATGCTGTAAACCATCCATGCAGTAAGCCTGACACCACCAGGGTCTTAGGTAAAATGAAGTGTATTCACATTCAGCATTTGCACACTATTTTCTTTCTTAAATGTAAGATGTATGATAAATGTACTGTAAATTATGTAATTTATTACATTTAATTTTATAAATAGAATAACGGTTAAATGTATGTTTGTACATAAATGGAAGATATATATGAAACTATGTATTTGTTTGTACAGTTTTTGATTTTTTTTTTCACCAGTCTATTAGTTCTCTTGTCATTTTCAGTCCAGAGTCTAACTGCAGTCCCATTGAACCATAAACAATATTCTGTCATCATTACATACTCTTTTCAGTAGATCTAATTTCTATAATGCATTTATGTAACCATTCAAACACTTGCTAAGTTCTTTTTTCCAGATGACGTTAGTTTAAATTAATTTTTGCACATTAAAAAGGTCAGTTTGTTTGTTACATTATATTCGGCTACATTTGATTCGAACTGAAGTTCAAACGCTGTTTTAACGCTGTGTGTTTGTGACCAATCAGGAATAACGACAACTGACTGAACTGCACTTATCTGGGTGAGCTGCAGTTTTTCTCGACTGCTTTGGCACATTTCATGAAACCTCCTTAACATTCTCACAACTGTAACAGCATTTCTCAAAACAGTTCGTGCATTTAGCACAAAACTATAGTTTAGCTGCAAAAGCCTGTAACTTACCCAAAACAATTAACTCATGTCTCAAAAGCAAATAATTCCACCAATGAACTAGTCAATGCCACCAAAATGAAAAGTGCAATCGGTATCGTTTTAAGCATGAGAGTTGAAATACTAAAATATATTGTCACAATGTCAGTGTTATTGTGCTCCTGAGCTCCAAAATTCTGAATGATTGTTGGTTCAACACTGCAAGGCTCTACATTACAGTATGTAAAGTTCACTGGCAAGGGAAAGAACCCGCATGCATATGTAACTTCTTCAGATCTCAAAATATCACAATAGCAAACAAAAGAGCCACACAAAAACAGCAAAATGGCAACACAAGAATAACAAATCACGACAAAAGCATGTCTTGTGGATAGCAAAAACAATGCTGCAATTCATGGAATATGTTTTTAAATCATTTTGAAAGCTCGGTTAACTGTTTGCGTGTGATGACTAACCCGATAATCACAAACATATATAATTTTGGGGTTTAATGACAATGGGAAAACTACATAAGCAACATAAGCAACTGAAAATTGTGACAAATGATAATTTTACAAAACCATAATGCACAAATGTACTAAAAGGTTTGGAAATCTGGGTGAAACAATGAGAAAGGATGTTCTGCTGTGCAAAAGTGACATTATGGTGTGGGGATTACACTTGCTTTCGCAAATGTTAATTGTCACTTGAACGCTCCAACGCAATCGAGAAATAACTTTAATATCAATGACGAAAAAGACACGGTATGACACTACTGCCACCTGCTGGTGATAATTGGTGAACGCAGAAGAAATACGTTTTTCTCGATTTCTTTGAAGCATTTCTCACGACAATTGAGTACTTGGACAAGTTCTCGGAAAACAAAAAATAACTATTGACGTGATTTCGCTCACTGGAGAAGTGCATTAGAAAACGAAAATGAGTAGATGCTAAATGATACATTTTCATTTAGCAAAAGTAGCATTTTAATGTACTGTATTACTGGACTCATCTGTCAGTAAGGTAGTAGTATCTCTTTAAAAATTAACTAAACTTGACTCATGCAGAAATTCTAGTATACGCCCATAGCTATTTCTGCACTCTTTTTACCGAATAACACCAGGATGCTGACTCACCAGGTCTATGTGAGATATGAAACCCAAAACCAGCTCTAATACCCCCAGGGATATTGGGCTGATGTGTGCTGATGTGACATTCAATTACTTTTCAGTCTTTTAGCACATTACAGGAAAGGGCACAATTTTCACATTTCCAGCTTGTTGATTTCTTTTCAACCCCGGATGTGTCGGGTTGCTGTTAGTGCATAGCCGCTGGGGTCTCTAGTCTCTGTGCACCATCATGAGAACTTGGACGCGTAGACAAAGCTACGTTTTTAAAAATACCCGTTTCCGTGTGGTCAAGGTCTAAGTAAGGAACATGGCCCTTCCTGCTTCGGGAATTTAATACTTATATTCAGAATGACATTTTGATATTTTATTATACATCCTTTAATTATGGTTTGTGTTTTTTAGCACACTGATAAACTAATTTTGGTTGATGATGGATGGATGGATGATGGATGGATGGATGATGGATGGATGGGATGGATGGGTTTTATTGAAGGCAAGGTTTTTAATGGAGCGCTAACGAAATTTTGCATGGAAGCTTACTTCAATGGAAACAGCACAGGAAAATATATGGATTGTCAATTTATGGATTATGAAGACAAACCAGAGTTATATTAATAGCGGTTTCCAAGATCATCGTACAAAAAAATACAGGGCAGATGTTAGACCTAAAATTTACCGCAGTTCCTTTTGCTGAATGCGGACAGTTCCCCATGTTTAGCACAAGGTGGCGCCATCACACTACCCATCATTCATTACTCTTAGCGGAGAATCTTAGTCGCATATCCCACACACCCAAAGCCACAGTGGAACTGGCATGAACACCTGCACGTTTCCTGCGATGTGCGCTGTTTGCAGCCACGGAAATTATGCATTTCGTGGCATTTGACAGCCCTCTCTTTACAATAACGTAGTGATTAACAAGTCGGAGATTTGCGCGCAACTTCGTTTTTAGGTTTGCTGTTTCTTAGTTATTGCATTAAGATTTTGTCAGTTCCACGGTAAGCAGGTACTCCGGTGAACTGCGAAGACATGGAGAAGGAGCGGAGACCGTCCAAGCAGTACGGGGCACTGGAATGCACCAAATGGGACGTGGAGACGGCGAAGCCCGGTAGGCGCGTCAAAATACGACGGAACAAACGAAAAACCGCGCTATTGTATCTTTAAAACAAATACGTTATAAAAATGTTGCTAATTGCATGGCAGTGGGCAACACACTGCAAATACCGATTTACTTGAGATGCGCTGGCATTGTAGTAAGCTTTTTATTTAACTTTAAGGTCTACAGGTGGTAATCGCCCTTGATCTCCAGTAAATAGTTAACTGATGAACCGCGCCGATTCAGACACCTAACTTGATGCCATGTGTTATCAGTATTCTGTTCTTTTATTAAGGCAAAAAATAAAAGCACTCATAATTATATTTTCTGAGAGCGTGAAGGCTTGCTTGACAGTTGGTACCGTGTCTTTTTTTCTTTTTGTATTGTTCTGTTGCATTTTGTATTACTTATGATTTGAGTGATGGTATAATCATTAATTGATTGACGTGATGTTCGGGGGGGTCGGGGACATGGGACTGAACACAAACGAAACAGCTCGTGTCAGAACGGGTCTGTTGGTGTTTGTGTATCTGTCTAAATGGCTGCATGTGTGTGTTTTCCCCCACATGTGGGCCTTTTACTGGGTAAGGGCACTTGCGTGGTTCGCTACCTTCAGTTCATGTGACAGAGCAGTATCATTTGAGAGGGGGAATGATAGTGGGGGGGACGGGGGGGGGGGGGTATGGAAATATAATGCAGCACATTAAACCCTGATAAACGGCATGTGTTAGAGAGATCTGCGACAGTCGCTGGAACATTTGATCTCACTATGAAGGATTTAAGTTTTTATAATGCCCGTTTTGAAAAACTGGCATTTCAGGCGTTTCTCTAGATTTTGGTAAAATTCTGTCGCCATAGTTGTTAGCTGTTGTAATTTGCATTAATTTGCTGTCTGGCTGTTCATTTCAGCCGTATGTTATGTTGCCGATGCTCAGGCAGGCAGAATGACCCTCCTATTCTGCTGCCTTAAATCCAGTCAGGAATGTGACCCTTAAATGAGGGAGGCTGCTGTCAAGGGATACGGCACCATAAACTGACAGCTCTGTTTATATAAAGGCACCTTGAAAGGTTCATTTTATTTAGAAATATAACAGAAAGCCTCAGGATTAATCTTAGAGTAGTCAGTTTAACTGAAATATATAGATTTGCTCTCTGGGCTGAGTTAATGAGAACTAACTGGGGCGGCATCTCTAGTAAATGCTGAGAATCTCCATGGAAACTTTTGGTCTGTTGTATGTTTTATATGAAATTTAGTTTAAAGTTTAAAATGTACCAGGATGTGAGGAAATACAGTTGGGGAAAAAAAATCTATGATTCATTAACCCAGATTGTTTGGATTTTGTACTGGATTTTGGTTTGCTGTGTTGATATGTTCGATCACAGCCTGTAATTGACACTTTCAGACCTTCTTGAGTGCGGCAGCAGGGAATCATGGGAATTGGAGTATTAAGATTAGAAGGAACCAGTAATGTATATATTGTAATATATGGTTTAATTTTAACTAGAACACAAGCAGGAGTAGATAATTAGGTAAAACTTTACTTGAGGGGGGCACAAGCAATTTAGAAACTCAGTTACTACTCATGTAAAAATCATGAACAAAAATAATAGCTACATGAAATACATGATCGATTAATGATAAATAAACATATAAGAAATATGTTAAAATCAGCACATGCATAGGGTCAGTTCTCAGTTTTAGGTGCATGTGAAATGAAGGTGTTTTATGAAAAATACAGACCCAGAAAACACTGATAACAAAACACAACCTATAACTAATCTATAAGAAAGAATGCAGTGATATCTTTGCTGTTATTTTTGTATAGACTCACCAGTTCGCTTTTGGAAAACGATTCACAACTTGCTCCAGAGAATCACAGTTCGGAGACTTAAGAAGGCCTGCCGTTTGTATCGCTAATTATCCCTGCAGTAACAAACACCTTCCGTCTTTCTCTGCTTCCTGCGTGGCAAGATCTGTCACATGGCTTCTTCTTATTTCCACAGTATTTTGCCTCATAGAAGCTCATAGGGATGATTGTGCAAAAAAGGTACATTGTTAATATACTTAAAAAGCCTGCCCTGTGACCCTGACCAGGACCAACAGAAGACGGATGGATGGATGGATGGATGGATTAAATAGGAGGAGCAAAACCCAAAATCATAGTAGGTGAATGATGAAACACATGGGAGGTGTGAATATTTTGGGGGAGGCATCAGGTTGGGGTAAAGCCCACCTACAGACCTGCATATTTTTATTCTAATAATACAGCACATTCAATGTGTGTTAGGAAGGAGAGACCGGCAGCAGTGACTGGATATCCTGGCTACTTGATGTGGAAGTTTGTTCGAGTGTTAATCAGTTTTGTAAACTGCTGTGTTTGGCACCAGGTCTCATCCCCTGGCCAGTGAAGTCCCCCTGTTCCATCCCCCAGTCCCTCTGTCCTGGACGTCTGAACGCTAAACAGAAGGATTTTGCGCATATATCCATGTATCTGCCACACTCTTCAGGCATTTTGGCTGAGAATGTTACCGGGGGGGTGGAGGGGAGGAGGAATCCCCAGGGGGTGATTCCAGTATTCCGATACCCAGGAGCCTGTCGCCATGCATCCTCGGCCTCTGTGATGTTTGTAACTGAGTGGTTTTCTTCTCATAATCACATGACCGTGCTAGACAGCGATGGCTGGCGGCCTGCGTCAGCTCACCTGCTGCCTGTTGCAGCTGCTATATGGCACCACTGCCAACGTGACCGGACGGAAACAGAAAGCAAACACGGACTGATCAGCCGGTTTCTGTTTTTCGCACAGTTTGAATCTGTATAATCTAGTTTAAAACTAAAGTCCTGACATCGTATTTTCTGAGACGTTAAGGGGATCATGTTCAATACCTCAGTTACTTCATATTAGCTAAGCAACACAAAGCTTTAAATGTTTTTGATGATCAAATGCTGATTTGAGCTAACATGAGGATCCATGCTCAAGCACATGCACGGTGTATTTGTGTGATACAAATGTCCAATCTGAAATCCCTGTTGTTCGGCGCCGCAGAATGAAAATGAATCTTTCCCTTCCTTGTTTTCTGCTAGCGCCCCATCAAACGTAGAGCACTTCCTCTGAGAGGACAACTCATGAGGGCATGTGCAAGAAAAGAACGCTACTTCACTGACAGAAAACTAGGTGTGGCTCCATCGAGGGAGGCTGCGGCCGATCTGTCACGCAGCCCTCAGCAGGCTGCTACACACATCTATCTTTGTCTGTCAGGCACCTGTTGCTTTTTGCCACGGTGACGTTTATGTCACTCCTCCAATCAGCATTCGGCTCACTTATTCAGCCCCTGCTGATTGGCCGTTTGAAAAGGTGCAGGCTGCAGGTGAATCGGAACAGGACCCGGCAATTCTGTGCTTCCTCACTGTCATTCTGGATGCGGAATTACAGACAACTGAATTGGGGGGGGTCTAATAACATTTTATAAATGACTTGTAATCAATAAGTAGCCAAACTCAATCCCAGGTTAAATCTTGGAGAAACAGCAGAGGATGTTCTGTGTGCACTGACGTGAGTCTCTCTGGACGAAAGCTTTAACCAAATACTTGAACGTAATTAGTGTAAGCGAGGCTATTTATCCTGCCCTGCTTTTTCCCATGATGCCTTGCTTGTGCTATTCGTCTGCTATAGGCGTGGAGCCTCCTGTCCCCTGTGTGTCTGCGGAGCGAGCACCAAGTACCAGCCTTCTCTGCGCTCCCCTGAGCTGTAAAGCCGGACTGCCGTGTGTTCTTACCGGGCCGAGCCTCTGGGGGCAGCAGTGCATGGCAGCGTGATGCCTTTGCTGTTAATTCTGTTGACGGCCTGTCACGTTCGCTCAGTCTTGATGGCCTAAACTGATGTGAGCGCTCTCCATCACGTTCCCGCTCTCTCCTGCTCCCTCTCGTCCTGCTTCCCGCTCTCTCATTCTCCTCTCTCCCTGCATTCTCTCTCTTTCCTCCTTTGTGTCATGCTATTCACTGTATCATCTTTCAATCCTCACTGTCCTTGTGTCTCTCTCCATTGCATTCTCTGATTCTACCTCCTCATTATCCTTTTTTAAGCTGTTTTTTCTTTCACTCCTTCATTCATTTCCACTCACACTCTTCCCTCACTCTCCCCCTCATCCCCCCTCCTCCTCTCATTCTCTCTCGCTCTCGCTGTCCTTTCTTTTTTCATTTGACAGATCTCACTTCTCTTGCGACTTTCATCAGCCTCAGCGCAGCATCTGTCACATTAAATCAGCACATTTTCTTCTGAGGGTTTTCATATTGTTGATTGCATTGTTGACTGAGATGGATCATCAAGGATCCAGGAATCGGACGGTTAGCCAGTTTAATAAAGCCAATGTGTCACTTTTGGATCTGCTTTACTCCAAAGCAAAATGGACCGGACCTGCTTGGCCCAGCCGTCCGGTTCCATCCCCTGCTCTCTGGGGTCTGGGGTGCAATCACAGATCTTGCGTTTTGAAGGTTTTATTTTGAACACGATCTCCAGAAGTGGACCAGACTCTGCTCCAGCAGGTTTGGTGAAACAGCTTTCAGTGATATTGGGGGGGGGGGGGGGGGGTTGCTGTT
>JAODKC010000095.1:8766387-8780986 GCA_026777985.1 Mormyrops attenuatus | reverse complement strand
CCCCCCCCCCCCCCCCCCCCCCCCCCCCCCCCCCCCCCCCCCCCCCCCCCCCCCCCCCCCCCCCGCTGTTTGACTCCACTTCTCCAAATACAATTTCAATCGGGGGTCTCTATGGTTGACTTCTAACAGTGGTGATTTAATGCCAGAGTTGACTGTGCAGGACTTCTGCAGGTCTTTTCTTCTGGGTCTTTTCTGCAGGTCTTTTCTTCTGGGTCTTTTCTGCAGGTCTTTTCTTCTGGGTCTTTGATGTAATGTCCCATCCCGGATCCCGGAGCTCTGCTCTTGTAGACAGATCCACCAACTCTATCTTAGTAGGAATAGCATCGTCCGCGCAGAGACAGAGCAGATCACGTCGGGGGCCTGTGCATCCTGTTCGTAATGTTGGGACCATCACGGGGGCATTTGGGATGGGGGGGGGATTACAATCAGGAGGTACCTTTGCTGTGAGTGTGTGGGATGCCGCTCCCGTGATCCATGTCCGCTTTGCTTCGGGCGGGGGCTGTCATGCTCAGTACGTGAGCTCTGTCTCTGCCCAGCCGAAAGGGGGGGACCGTCATCCTCACCGCCCCCCCCAGCCCCGTGCCGCCCGACTCACTAAAGCCCTCTCGCTGTTATTGTATTGTATGTGCCTGTACAGTCACACAATAGGTGTTTAGTCACCTTTTTCTGGAAACTTATTTTTCCCCCAGTAAGTTTCCATTGACAGCAACAACAAAAGCCTTACGCACCCTTTGCTGTTGACCTTGTGCTTGTTCTGTGGAGCATGACCAGCCCCCATCACGGACTAGCTAAAAGTGCCCGGAACCCGGCATTAACCCGAGTCGTGGGTCGCCAAAGGGCGAGATGCTGCCCGCACGCTCTCAGTGCCCTGCAGGCTTTCACTTTCTTAACTATTTTTTGCCCTTTTCTCTGTGTTGATTTGGAAGTGGGCGCCAGGCATTGCCAAAGGGAGCTGTAAGAAATAAAAAATATATATAAATGTATAATAAAAAAATCTTTTGAAGGCAGTTCAGCGGTTGGAAGCAGCGGGGAAGTGCAATTTTAAATTATGTCTGAAGGCCATGGGTGGGAAGTCGGTGTGAAGAACGACTTTGTGGGGAATTAGGAGGGAAAGCGGCAGTGGATGGCACCATGAAGTCACACCGTGAGCGCAGATGCCCTGACTATATTTTCCCTTTCTGACTTAGCATCCTATTTATATTATTCCTGCAGGGCAGTTGTTTAATGATCCCTCCCCACCCCAATATGCATTTGAAAACTTTTTCGACCTGTGGTCGCTGTCGCTGATGTTAGCAGGCTGGCTTATTAACCTTGTTTTCAAGCAACGTGTTGATTTGCCCTTAAGGAAAAATGTTGGTAAGCCTTGATGAAGTCCAAGGGGGGACCCTCTGCGTGGGGGAGGCATGTGCCTTAGTGAGTTATATAAATGGTTGTGAATGTAAATGTCATAAAAACCTCAGCAGATACTTCTAAGGGGTATCTGGTCTTGATGTTACAAGCATGGTGGTCTATGACTGCAAGCCGCGCTTCAGAACTCGATCTGGCTTATGCCAGCTGTGCTGCACAAAAACCCTCCCTGTCACCGAGCTACCCACCCCCCCCAACCCCCCAACCCCCCCCCCTGCCATCCAAACACACATCCGCATCTCAATACCCACAGCTTAGCCTAAAGCGGTGCTCCCCCGGTATTGGGACGCGTGCTTGCCTCCGGACTGAGCGGGAAAGCAGGGCCTCTGCCAGTAAATGGGGGGGGGGATAATGGACACAGAGACATGCGAGAGTGGAGTGAGTGCCACAGTGGTGCATTCTGGGAAAGTGGATGTGACCTCGCCCAACCAATGAGCCGTGAGAGATGTGCACAACAGGTGTCATGTGGGCAGCGGAATGTGAGCCCTGAAGGTTGGGGGGTGGGGAAGGGGTGTCCAGTAAGGCTGAAGTAGGAGGCTAGGAAACGGCCGGAATGCGCTGATCATCGTCAGGGAGACTGAATTTCTAACGGGCTCTCATGCTTAGCATGATGATTTTTGACAATGACTTCCTTGCCGCGGGTGGTACGGCGGTACGGTGGTTAGCACTGTTGACTTACACTTCGGGGACCAGAGTTCGAGTCTCCGCTCTTGCTCCATGTGTTTGGAGTTTGCATGTTCTCCCTGTGTCGTCAAGGGGTTTCCTCTGGGTACCTCTAACTCCCCCTACAGTCTGAAAAACATGCTAAGGTGAATTGGAGTTAACGAATTTCATGTAGGTGAACTGTGTGTGTGTGTGTGTGTGAGTGCACCATGTAATTCAGAGGCATGTTTATCGATTGGCTTCTGTTCAGTTTTGTCTTTAAATGACACACAGTGCTGGAGCCTCTTCAGCCGTCTGGGTGACTCATCGCCCTGCCATGAGCAGATGTGACAGGGGCGTCTGGGCAGAGAGCACACGTGTGGCTCTCATCCTTCAGATCTGAACGCCGTTGCCGCAGGACGCGCGGTCAGACATACAGCGGAGCAGCGTGGGCTTAATCACAGAGTGGTGACGTTATGTAGCTGCTCGCAAGAAACATATTGTGTGGCAATACCAATCCAGGAGCTCTGAAGGTAAGGTCATTGAGAACGCCGCTTTCATCAGATTTATTCAGTCTTGGTTCCTGTTTCGCCACCGTATTTTCTTTCCCCCACATGATACATTCTGGAGAATTCCAGAAGCCTTTCAAATGTTTTTTACACCCCTGCTTGTCAAAAGAAGCTTTTAAAACCGCAGTTTATTATCTTCGAAATTCAGTCTCATCCTTAGCACATCTATAAGGCGCGGTCTCTGAAGATTGGAGCTTGAATGATGAGATGACAGCCTGTCGGGGAGACCCGTAATGCTCTCCCGGCACGGGCAGCACGACTTCTCCTCTGAAAAGTCCTCTGAAAGTGTCTGTGCGGCATAATGTGCGCTTTCAGACGACTTCAGCAGCTTGTCTTCCCCTGAAAGCACCGGCCCACCCCCATACCACCCTCTTGACAGTCTGAAATGTGGGGTGGGTGTCATGTGACCCGGGGGGGACTTCTTCAGCTACCATATCAAGGAACACACCAGCTGTCTGTCTCTGTCTGTCTTGGGCCTGTGTTAAGCTATACACGTATGACAGGACCAGAATTTTCAGAGACCCCTGACTGCTAACGTCAGACGTGTGTCAGACGGCTTTTTCTGAGCAGTACAGCTGGCTGCCTCTATTTAGGTTCTTTTCTTACTGTAAAGGGATAACTTATTTGAAAAGCCATTATTCCATCATCTTAAAGACTGTTGATGTCCCTAATGACCCTTGATGGCATGGCCTTTCAGACACACTAAGGTAAGCACCCCCCATTCCTAGAAAGCCGAAAGGGTGGCCCCTCGTCTGGTACCTCTGACCTGGAGAGCTGCCTCAGGATCAGCGCATGTCAGATCCAGTGTGATGGGCACCAGTTACTCCCTCGTGGGGCTTCCCATAGGGCTTCCCTCATCTGCTGGGTAACGCCAGCAAAGGCTCGCTGAGCAGCAAACACTTGAAGCTTCCTGGGGAACAAAGGTGTATATATACTGAAAATCAGCCTTAAAAGTTCAGTGCTGAGAAACATCCAGATAATCAGGACTGTGGATGCTGGGCTGCACAAACGATTCCTGAGCTGTGCTGTGACACACGCAGATGCAACAGGTGTGCCTCACATGAATCTGTTTATTTTTCCTTTGGGGGGGATGAACTGTTTCAGGAGCAGGGCAGTGGGTAGCAGCCTGTGTGACAGCCTCCCCAGGGCTGGAACCCACACACTGAGCGGGGGTGCCGGGGAGGGCAGGTCGCCAGTAATTAATACTTGCCTCAGGCCTGGAGTTATGACACGGCCTGCCCTCCTGACGAGCGGGGCTTTGCGGCCGCCGGCCACCTCCGCTGTGTGTGGGAACGCAGGTGTGGTCATTATTGCATGTTCTTGCACACCTCCCCAGACACGGTGAAGAGAGGGGCGTGTATGGTGCCAGAACCGAGTCTCACAGCCGACATGCAAAGTGAACTCTGCTCCGGGTTGCTACCGGAGACCTACGGTTTCAGTCAATGCCAGATGGACATGGGGGTGTGGCTGTTTGTTGCACTTCATGGTGGGACTGCCCTTCAGGGAACATCCCCCCCCGAGACCTCCGACACCGAACCCCACCGAACACCCAAATTCCCAACCCAGGATGGCAGACCAGAGAGGGGCTGGAGACGTCTCTTTGGCTCATGTCATTTTCAGCCGAGAAGCTTCTCCCCCTCATTCCGCCTCCAGCTTGACCAAGGGTCGGAAAGGTCTGTGGGAGATGAAATCTCATTCTTAAAGTCATAGTCTCAGGATGGATATTCTAACAATTGTACTTATCGCACGCCAATAAACACGTCAGTAAACACAGGGACTCGCAGCTGCGTCTGAATGAATGTGAAAACCGTGACAGTAACAGGTGAATCTCAGTGCTGGGGATCTGGAGGTATCTGTTAATATGGCAACGCGGCTCCGCTCAAGTTGACTATGACAGATGGCTCAGGAAGTGGCTGCATCGAGTAGGACACCTAGATCCTGTCTGGGCAACCTTCTGTAAAAAATTTGTGACATCACCTGTGGGTAATGAGCTTTCATATCTGGGCCATGGCGATTTTTTTTTTTTTTATGGTGAGGGGTATAAGATGGGCCATAATTTATAAAGAGGGACCAACCTTATCATTAACCAATGATTTGTATTGAATCAGTGAGTGACAAGGGAGGGGCCATCAGTCTCTTTAAGTTGAACCTGGGGTCTTGTTTTTGTTATGTCAGTAGAAAGAATGTGGCTTTTGCTAAATAATTAATATTCAGAACACCAAATGGTGAGGAAGTCACAGATGTGTCTAGGTTCTTTAGAATATTAAAATATTTAAATTTAATCTCCTGCTTATCCAGTACAGCATCGTGGGAATTAAAATTTAAAACTCCTTAAGATTATTATGATTAATGGCTACATTTGCATTTTGTTTAGGGTTATTTTTCTTAGTAGATTGGTTCTGAAGAATCCTTAGACCCAGGTTTCTGGGGGCCGCGCGCAGCTTGCAGGTTAAGGCACTGTGCTCGTGATTGGAAGGTCCTGGGGTCAGCACAGTGACTTCACTGAGCAAGGCCCACAACCCCCCCAATCGCTCCGGGGACTGTCTGACCCCGCCGTCCCAATTGTGTGTCACTTTGGACGAAAGCATCTGCCATATAAATGTAATTTATTTGGAAAGTAGGACTAGATGGAGATGAAGACGAGCTTAATTTCTGAAAAGCTCACTAGAATCCTGACTTGAAATCAGCCTCACTTAAATCTCAGGATGGGACTGATTCGCAAAGTCTGCATCAAAAGGGGAAATGGATCCCCCCCGACACACCACCCCCATTCTCCCATATTTTAAATGGAGGGAAGTCTTTGTTAAGTAGTCATTTTCAAACACGTATTTAGTTTAATGATTTTGTATATTATATTATATTATATTGCTCAGTATATTGTCCATTGTGACTTTACATATTGTTATTGTTTTTATACTGTTGTGCTTGAGAGACACCATCGACCGGAATCAAATTCCTTGTATGTGTTCGCTCACATACTTGGCCAATAAACCTGATTCTGATTCTGATTTAGACATTTTTGTGAAATGTAATATGTTTAATATACTAAATAGCCAGCAGGTGGCATAGTGGTTAGCTGTTTCAGTCTGTGGGGACAGCTGTTGCGCCTATAATGAGTTGCTGTTCCAGTGTATGCGTGGCTATAGAATGAATAATCTTCCATATGAGTGACCCATCACACCACCTACCTATGTTTCTCCCACAGTAGAGGAAGACGTCGTCTCTATGGCCGACTCCACCATCACGATAGACGACATCGAGGGGGAGCTCTTTAAGATTGAGCGGATCCGGGACATCCTAGTGAGGAGAGAGTCGGAGCTGAGATACATGTGAGTGCTATGTCCTCTCCGCCGATGACGCAGGTGCAGGCGGGGCGGGAGCGGCGCTTTCCAGAAGATTCATTTACTCGCCTGAGAAGTGTTTTCGTGGTGTCAAACGTAGCATGTGACACAGGCATATTTTTAAAGGAGTCCTGACGTTTGTTGGGATTAAAACACAAATCATATACAGATGCTCCACATCTTACGATGGGTTTATGTTGGATTGAACCCATCGTAATTTGAATAAAACCTTATTCAGATATGAATACGATATGGTAAATAACACCTGTCAAAAATCACTGTACAATATGTATGAGATGTCTACTCTCGTGTTCGATCCAGAGACTGAAAGTGTGGCTGCGTAGATGCTGCAGTCACCCGGCATTAGTAGAAGTGATCGTACGGCATATCGCCTGCCCAGGAGCAGAGCAAAATTCAAGGTTTGATGTCTACTGAATGTGCATCGCTATCGCACCTTCATGAAGTAGAAATACGGTAAAATGAACCATCGTAAAGTGAGGAGAAGCATGTGGATCTGCAGGTCAACACTCGTCTCCAGACGGTTGCCGTTCATAATGGCAGAATGACGTCACCGTCGGGCCCTTGAGCAAGGAGCTTGACTCCAGTACATCGCATTTGACAAATCGTCTTATAAATTAATGTGGATAAATACAATAAAGATTTTCTTAAGAAATTGTAAAGTTACAGCTGCAGGGACTTCAATTTAAGTGTCCATGGGGCCGCATCCTTGGGGGGGGGGGGGGAGGTGCGACCCTCGCCCGATGGACGTGTGGGAAGATGAGCCGACAGGGGAGGAGGTCATTACATCAGCAGACCAGCGCCATCTCCGGCGAAGCCAGTCTGAGGGCACATGCTAATTGCGCTCTGCTGGTGCTGTGGCACGAAGAACCGCTGAGAAAATCGCCGTTCCTGTTTGCCATGCGAGCAGCAGGATCAAACGCAGCAGATCAGCAGGGGGCATAATGATTAAGGAGCATAACTCGCGGCCAAAAGAAAAGTCGCCATCGCGAAGCCTGTGATGGGGTGGGGGGAGCCAAGAGGCGTGTAACCCTGAGACCGAGCATTCCTCACCTCCTTTGATGGATAAAAACTAGCAGCCACCTGCAGGTGGGTCTTCATGCTGTGAAACTCTACAGTCCCCAGACCTACCGCATTAGGGACGTGCATTCTTTTCCGGTAGAAACAAATTGCCTGGAGCATTTATTTATCCTTTATCTTACCAGGAAAGTTCCATTGAGATACAATATCTCTTCTTCCAGAAAGTCCTGGAAATACAAACCACCCCAGATGGGACTCGAACCCACAATCCCTGGCTTAGGAGGCCAGTGCCTTATCCATTAGGCCACTGGGGCGTACAGCATTCTTTTAAAACATGGCCTGAGCTGTGTGTCCAAATGACCAAGCTTCCTAAAAAATGGGCAAAAAGGAACAGAACATAGATTGTTCCCTGTAGGAACCCAGTGCATCTTCTCAGGGTGAAACAGGGTTCTGAAACTTCTGAACCTGGAAGATCTAGATCTAGTGTTTTCAAAGGCCTAATTTCACAGTAACAGCCTTATTGTGGAGCCCTTTCCATGACTCGCTGGTCAGTCACACTTTCTCTTTTCCATGACATCCTTCTACTTTTTTTGAGATATGGTGAGTGACATCACAGACACCTCAGCATGAGCGAGTGGGCCTATGCTGTGGCAGGTGACAGTTGGGCCGGTTCAGCACCCCAGCATCCAGTGGGGCACCATGATCGATGGCCCCCAGCTCACCCCAACTCCGACACTCACACCACGCCCTGCTTCGTTCCTCCTGCCACTTCTTAGCTCTGTGCAGCTCAGCTGAATCGACTGTGATAGTTTTTTACTCTCAGCGTGTGGTTGTCCTACCGGACTGAAGCCAACGAGAGCCACACTTTCTCTGACCAAAACGTCCCACGTGTGAAAAGGCATGTGGGAGACTGAGCGGATAATGAGCCGACCTGTTTTGTTGTCTGTCCTGCCCACCGTATGTCATAATACAGACTGGAATGCTGTCGTTCGTTACTCTCTCTTGTTCTTTTGATTACGTCTGCTTAGAGTGCGTATAGTCAGTCACAACCAATGGTAATAAATTGGGGGAAAAAGCGACAAAATAAGGGCGCATTGATCGTTTGCCGCAGAACAATTCAAGTGTGATGCACAACCAAGACTGAGAAATGAATGAAAATGCATTAAACAACATTCCAAAGAAAATTCCTTTCTGAGAATCTGGCTGAAAATTAGCTTTGATTTCTGTGCTTCTGGGGGGTTTTGTAGGTTTATTAAGAAATTGCACTTTCCCCACTGGAATTTTAGTGAAAAATATGGATCCTGTGACCCACGGAACTGCTGCTGTCAGAGATTTAATTTAAATGAAACTAACGAGTTAGTTCCACAGTTTCCAGTGTTTGGGAAGCTGTTTCAGTCCTTTGAAAGGAAGTGTGTGTGTGTGTGTGGTGGGGGGCTCTTTCATTTAATACAGTCTATTCGTGGATATATCTTTTTTCCTGTTTATTTTTTTTTATGGATCGTTCTCTGATTGGCCGTGGGTCTGCTGACAGTTTAGCCGCCGTGTCGCAGTGAGATGTTCCGCAGCAGCTGTGTCCACCCCCGCATGTTAAGCGAACACCCCCGCCCCCCCCACCATCCTTGTGAGCCTCAATCGCTGATGATTCATCCTTCTTGAGGGGGGCTGGGGTCCCTTATCTCCTGCACTGTATTGTTTGCATCGACAGCTGCCTGGCCGATATGAGTCATAAGAGAGGGCTGATAACCAAAGGACACACAAGGGGTTTTAATTGCCCCCCCACCAGTACATTAATCTGCACATGACTGCCTCTTTGATGTGCGATGGTGCCTCAAGTGATGTCACAAACACATTTATTTATTTTCTTATTTTGCAGCACAGTTTGCCGTTTTGGTTGTGGTTCGAACCACACTTATCTCTAACTGTTACAGTTAAATGTTTTAAACTGTTTTTTTTTTTCCTTCTGATTCTTCTACAGGATGGATGATATCCAACTCTGTAAAGAAATAACGCGACTTAAAAGGGAGCTACAGAAACTGGTGTCTATTCCAGGTAGTGCTGAGAATTCTTCTATCTCCATTAGCCGGTGTTTTGAAGGTCACCACGATCGAATTGAGACAGCCTCACTCTACTATGACAGGAAGTTGTGCACTCTGAAACACCCTGTCCCTCTAGGTTTGCTCCTTTAATCTTGGTCTTTAGTGTCTCAACACCTTGCCATTTCGGAATCAGTTTGTGTTTTTCCTCATTGATGCTGTTCTTGAAACAACTTAATGACTGCCATCAAAATGCTACGGCGGTATAGCTGAGAATATAACTAACATAAATATTAGAAAACTGGAGCAAAAAGAATCACAGTGAGACTGTACAGCTATTCCTCTTTGCTTTTCTGATATGGAGACGGAAAGAAGACACTGTATGCAGGGCCGGATCCAGGCATAGGCAGATCAGGTAGCAGCCCAGGGCCCAGACACGATCATGAAAATATATTTATTATATATAAGGCCAGCTGTGAAAAGATAGATCTGGTCCTGACTGCGTACTGTCTTTCTGTGAGACAGCCCTGAAGTGCGTAAATGTTTTTAAAAAAATCTGATTGAGGGCTACTACGTGTCCAATGTCCTGCCCGTGGCCAAGAAGGAGACCAACTGCAGCATTATTAGCTGTGGTAGCTAAACCCTTTTTTTATCATTGTAAACTGCAGTGCGGGGCAGTAGGTAGCTCTTTGGGTTTGGTGTGTATTCCCACCTCTATGTCTGTGGAATTTCCAAGTTCCCCTCAGATGTTTTCCCGTTACTCCAGTTCCCTCCAGCAATCCAAAGTCATGCACCTAAGGAGATTTGGTGACTCCATAGTGTGCGCATGCATGTGTGAGCAAATGCCCGGCAATGGCCTGACTTCCCATCCAGGGTGTCTCACGCCATGTGCCCGTCACTTCCTGGAAAAGGCTCCTTCTTCTCCGTGACCCTTTAATGCACAAGCAGCTATGGAGGAATGGCTCAATGTCATAGTGCAGGTGGCTTCAAGCTGGAGCTTTGTTGAGCACTTACACAAGATCCACGGAGAAATATCGTAACTTGACGAAATGTTGGTATTGTCATCCGCTTTATGCAATATGAAAAAGTGTAACCCCCAACCTACACTGAGAGTGAAAAATATTGAAGTGGAATCCCTCCCCCCCAGTCATTAGCTTTAAGTTTTTTTTATGTGGTCACGCATCAGTGGTGGTAGCCACTAGACCTTATCTAAGGAGCCTTTGAAGGACCCTGGTCTAAAAAATGTTAAAAAGTCCATGTTATTGTAAAATTAAGCTTTCTGATAAGCTGTGTAGCTTTCTTGCATTTATTTTCTGTTTTTATTGATCAGTTTGCATAAAGTAGCCTCTCACCAGATAGTCACCAAGCATTATCACTCAGTGTGAAACCCATTACAGATAAAGCCAAGACAAAAGAAGACAGGGCAAAGGAGGAAGAGCTTCTGCAGCAACTCCACAAGCTGGTGGAGACCAGGGACTTCCTGGTGGACGACGTGGAGTTCGAAAGGCTCAGGTGAGCGGAGCCAGATAGACAGAGTAAAGTGTGATAATAGTTTTTGAAAATTTAAATAGGATAATTACATGTTTGATGATGCTGTTCAGTCACTGTATGAAGTTACCAACAATCTACAACTGGAAATGTTTTCTGTAATGAGTGGGGATGAGGTGTGTCACAGGTTTAAGAGCTAAGGGACCGCACACCACCTCGCTTGCCTGAATAGGAAGCTGCAACCTTCTGAGGTTACATCTGGCCTGGGTAGAGAGCGTCTCATTCCACAAAGGCTTGTGCTTCTCCCTGTACCCAAGTACCACACGTAGAACATCACCACTCCCCTGCTCTATGGCAGTGTGCACTGAGTATTACTGAGAGCGTCTTCACTAATATTTTTCCCGGAAGGCCAGCAGCAAAGCGATGCGGGAGGTAGAAGGACATTAGCAGAGTGGATTTTTACTACCTGTAAAGGACAAGCGAGTTACCACTTGCATGCATGACACACAGCCACAGATACACACAAAGAAGGAAAAATTATTTATCTTTGAAGTCCTTAGTGTTTTTTTTTTTTAAATCTTTGCTTAATCATCCTATTCTGAAGTGACAGATGGAACAGGAAGTAGGGGAGATGTCTAGCTGTATCTTTGTTCCCTCATTGCTAACTTACCTCCCACAGGGAGAGAGAGGAGGACAAAGAGATGGCCGACTTCTTGCAATCCAAGTTCCCGAAAAGCATGAGGAACAGGAGTAGGTGTATCCATAACGACTTTCCATGGAGCCCTCAGGCCTCCCGCCGTCCACGTAGCCACGCCTGAAGTCACCAGCTCATCTAAAGCAAAATCTGTCTGGGGGAACTGTTCGGGAGTGATTGTCATAGTGATTAAACTTCATTACAAGTAAACATTGTTATCGAACCGCCAGATTAAAATGTGGAGGACTTTTATCACTTTTTCATGGTGAATTTATTTCCAGTGCAAGAAGGTGATAATGGTTTCATTCAAAGCGTTGTAGGCACCATAAAATTTTACGAAGTCCTTTAAAATAAGCTTCTGCTGAGGTTTGGTCAGCAGCCCACTGTCATTTTTAAATTAAAAACCCCCGGGTATTTTACATTGCTTCCTGTGACATATTCTCTGACTCTCTCTCTGACCAAGATAATTTCTTTCCAGGTGACGGTCAGGACAAGAGGGTGACCTCCAGAGCCCAGCAAACTTCCTCTCCTTTTGTCACCAAGACCGGACTCACGCTTCTGAAGGAGTGCTGTGGATTCACGTGCTCCATCATGTAGGGCTCAGGGCTTGGGGTAGCAAAAGGGTCAAATCTGAAGTAGAAATGGCGGTATTACCTGATACTTGAGAGCTTGGACTTTGTCAAGGGCCAGGTGGATCAAGGAAGCAGGAGGTGGAATTGGAGAAGTTAATGGCACATTGTGAGTGGGTGCGGGTGATGTCTTATGTCTTTTGTGTTTCATACCTTCCGTGTCATAGGGCTTTGAATGCACACTTTCATCCTGAAGGAACATGAAACCATCGTAAGACCTGAATATCTACTAGGACTGATATTCAGTCAGATTTCCTCATTGCCACAGAAGCTTCTTTCCAGAATGTAATGTACAGTGATCTGTCATCCCTACATGGTGCGTTCCTTGTCCTACCATATGTTAGCACTCGCTAATGAACTTGTACTCCGGTGTGCCCATCTGGTGCAGTATTAGTGGTCTTAGCACTTAGCAAGTAAGGTTAACAATAATACTGTGCATTTTTATCTACACAGAATCTGTGATTTCTGTTATATCCATGAATGCATTACTTTGCTGCTTAAAACACTGGACTCTTTCAGTGTCTGCGTGAACATTATGAAATGTTTGAGTTAAAGGAGGAAGTTCATTTGTGTAAATACATAAATCTCCCTTACGGAGATTACTCCTGATTTCAAATTGCAGTAATTGCAAAGTAAGTCACACGCCTCTCTGGGATACGGTATTCTGCTGGGCTGACAAATCACTTTGCTATAAATACCAGGTTGATCGATCCATTTGTGAAGATAGCGGAGATGCTGACGCGGTAACCGTGCAGGATCAGTGGTCCGACAGGCTCGCATACTGATCTACTGCGACGGTCACCAACCTGTCAGTCATGAAGGGCAGGTCGATTTTTAAGACAGTTGATCATGACACCTTCATGCCCCCCCCCCCGAGGGGGCCCCACTAATCAGCAAAATATACCACTGCCACTCTGTAGCTCCCCAGATTGTTTTTGTAAAAGTAGCTCTCACTGTAAAAAACGTTAGAGACCACTGTTCTACTTCAGCCCTACTAGTACCCTTTCTCCTTGCATATTTAAATGTAATCAGTGTTTCCCAATCCAGTCCTTGGGGACCCATAGCCAGTCCACGTTTTCATTCCCTCCCAGATCCCTGTCAGTCAGTCCACGTTTTTGTTCCCTCATCAGGAGCTATGAGGGAGCAAAAACATGGACTGTCTGTGGGTCCGCAAGGACCGGATTGGGAAACACTAAATGTAATTAATAGCTTAGCTGTCAAATTTTTAGCCAATTTGCCAGCTCACCACCTGTCCACCCCCCTTCCCACTCACAAATTAATTGTGGCTCGCTGTTTACAGGTTAAGGGTACAAATCATTTACTTAAGTAATGCTTAACTAATAATGAATTACTGCATGAATTAATCCCAGATGTATCATGAATTCCTGTTGCTCATGAACTAACGATGAAATTGTTGCTTTATGTGATTGCTTCACACTTAGATCATCAGCTAATTAATATTAATTCAGTTACTTCATACATTAATTGATATGCCACCAAATTTAGCAGGATTCCAAGTAAAATTAGTAATATTATCACCTAAAATTATTCATTTCAAGTAATCATTAATTAATAGCTTAACAGTTAAGTAAGATATCAATTAATGTGTGAACTAACCGTGAATATAAACAACGAAGTTTGCTATAAAGCAAAATTTTCAAATTTAAATTAGTATTAGAATACGATAATTTGAACATATTAAAATGTTCACCTGAAAAAGGTGACGTGTTTTTTCATATTCAGATATTGCCACTGGCTGGGTTTTTGTCCTGTATGTATGAAAACACTTATCTTTTACAATGAACAAGCTATGCTGCTATTGCTAATAGCGATCTGCTAAATAGTGTTATGTTCTCCTACCTGCCCTGTGTGGTTTATAGCGGGAGGATCGGGTAGCTTTTCTTTTTCTCTGTTTCTTTTTTTTTGGTGTAAATCAACCCTCCCATTCCACTAATTTACATGTATTAACAAAGTGACAGATTCTCTGACTGTTTTTTGTTCGATTACACAGATTTATGTCACTCGCGGTCGATACCTGACCCTCACACCTACGCGTACAAACACTACAAAAATGAGTGAGTCGTTCATTCAGTCGTATCACAAACCGAGGGACCATCTGCGGCAACTGCAAAAACAATTTGCGCTGAACATTTTGGCCACACAAGGCCAGCATTTAACAAAAGAAATTGTGTGTTCGATCCAGTGAAGTATCTGGTACTATTTGATTATTTTCCAATTAAACAGAAAATATTCAAGTGATGAGGAAAAACCTTATTGTATGTTTTTTCATCATAGTTACAACTATATCTAAGCCTGTTAATTACTATAGATGTCTTCCTAACATTATCAGGGTTGCCAACTCTCACGCTTTCAGAAGCTCATGCAAGAAATCGTATGCCAAATCTATATTATTCCATTATAAAGCTGAAATTAGCTACATCAAAAGAGTTGGGATAGTTTGCAAACCCTCCAGACTATTTGCAGGGTACAGTAATTGAATTGGAAATCTCACTTCAGCCCGCTGACCAAAGTTGGCAACCCTGCATGATATAGGATGTTTCTGCATGAATTACGTCACTGGCCACACTGATTCTAGTGCTAAATGAATCTGTAACTGTCATCAAATGTAGTGTTGCCAAAAATAAATGGACCCCATGTGTCTTTTTGTCACTCAACATCAGAGGTGTCAATTCCAGGTCCAGAAAGTAAAAATCCAGACCAGGATTTTGTTTCAACCAACCACTTGAGTACTATTTGA
>JAODKC010000095.1:8741606-8757141 GCA_026777985.1 Mormyrops attenuatus | reverse complement strand
GGCATCAACATGTGTTTTTATGACAGGTCTGCTCCCCTGTAGGATAGGAAACCACAGTTTAGCATGCTTTAGTAGCATATTTCCTACTTTCCAACAGGGGGTAGTATCACCCTAAGGCCCCAAATTAGGGTTAGGGTTAGGGTTAGGAAACTGAAGCTAGGGTTAGGGTTAGAAAAAGTATGGCATTTTCAGGCATCGACATGTGTTTTATGACAGGTCTGCTCCCCCGTAGGATAGGAAACCACAGTTTAGCGTGCTTTTTTAGCATATTTCCTACTTGACAATAGCATGTACTGTATGCAGCTTGTGATAGGCTCCTGGCCCCCACATGATGATGTACTGGATAAGTGGTTGGACGATGGATGACGTGTGACACAATACAATGCCTCCATAATGCATAATACAGAAATATTACAACAGAATGTTACACACATGACAGTAAGTCAGTCATCCTCTCGATAATTTGCATGCACTACTTAGGCAACAACATCTTAAGTCTTTTTTGTTTTAATCTGAGGGGAGTATTTGAATGAAGGAGCAATGTTTGATTCACAAATTAACATATGACTGGGGCTCCTCTGCAACGATCTTGATCCAGGACAGGTGGGGATGACAGACCGTCTGCTTCTGGTGCATCTCACTGTACCACGAAGCACACAAATTGCATTATGGACCAGCTTCTGAGAGGTGCGGTCGTCAGAGAGGACATGAAGACCATCACACAGCGCATCTCCAGTAAAGACTTCTGCTGTGATGTTCATCACCTTTCCATGAATGACCTGGATGCTGCTGAATAATCGAGAGAGTGACTTCCTTTGTCTCGCTGCATGGACAACGAAAAACTATATCATATATAATACTGGAATGTAAGCTTAAAAGACAATTACTGGTCCTCTTTAAAAAACCTTTTCAGCCGTACTTCGTTTTAAAATGATCACAGCTATTATATTTGCTCAATTTGAGTTGGGAACTTGAAATGACCCATCACATCCTATAAACAAATTCTTTCAAAACTACCTAGCAAAGAAAGAAGTGTAATTTCATTAGGGTTACAGCCTTATCTTAATGTGAAAGGGACCAAATCAGTTTCGTATCCCCCCAGTAAATACACAGATCCTCCCACGCTGATAAGGTCCACACCCAAATCTATGCCCTTGATTATAACAAATACAGCTCAAGGAAGCTACTACCAAATAATGATCCATTGTGCCAATGGACTGTTAAATACTAAACCGTAATTTCACAAACATTAAAAGTAACTTAATTCCCATAAATCACTGCACCAGCACGTGGCCAGTTGTACGTCAACTGCCATTCCGTCTGTTTTTTTCTTCCGTTTTTACGTGATCTGATGTTTTTCTGCAACGATCAGCGTGGAGAGAAAACGTTAATGATGGTGATGAACGCTTTTGATGTAGGAAGAAAGGGTAATCTTTTATTATTGATTAATTTTATTTATTTATTTTAATTTATCAGCAGGATGTGGATTTTTTTTTTCTCCAGCCCAAGTGAACTTGAATATGGAAGAATACGTTAGAACACATTTCTCCTTTGATAGTCGTGTGATTTAAAGATTATAGAGTGGCGATGAAAAACATGAACAAAGCAAAGTGTTAGCCTTAAATGCTGACCCAAGTATGCAGTAGTATATGTGGATAGTGTGTAAGTAAGTGGGCGTCTGTCGCTACCGATAAGATTGCTAAGTAAATTAAGCGCACGTCGTGCATCGACCAACATTAAACATTTCAGTTACGTTTTAGAAAAGTTATGATACTTAAGATTTTTCTTTTTGCTATCTGTTGGAGGCTCACCTGATAATTTTATTTGGAAGAATGATGTGACACTAATGAGGCATTTTTTCAGCAGATCGAGAGAAAGCAGCCGTTAAATAATCTGTTTTCTACCCTGTGAAGATCCCACATTGAGAACCACAAATCTCAACATCACAGTCCGAGCCTCCTCATGAGTCTGCTTTCTTCCCACGATGCCACCATCTTTTACTTCCTTCCTGCTCCCACTTAAGGTTCACCCCAACGGTCTTTGTCCCACCCAGCTAAATTCCCCTGCGTTCTCTTTTAATTCAGAGTTAAATATGGAATATTTAACTAAAAGGAATTTACTGAAGGGAAGAATAGTGACCCATCATAAGTTACCCTCCTCTAACTAATCCAGAGTTACGTTGTTTTTTGAGACTTATCGGGGCAATCTTATTTGCTAATTCCGTTTAGTCTGGAATTGTTTTATTTTGGATTTTTTAATCAAAAGCCTGCTTGATGTAATTATTAATAAGTAGCAAACAACGCAATAGTAGTGTTCACATTATTGTTTTGCAGCCTGGTACTTAAGGCTCCGCTTGTACTGAGTAGCGAGTTTTGCTCCGGGATAGAGATGGAAATTATGATTCTTTTCAATGAATTGATTCTTTTGAGATCGTTTATGTTTCGTTTATGTTTAATAAAACGGTACTGCGATTCTTAATACTTTTTATTATCTATTTTATTATGTAAATGTTTAAAAATTTATCTATTTTATAGGATAATGGATAATACTATATATATTTCGTATGCACATTTCTTGTGTCATTATGTATTATATTTAACGTTAATCACATTATACTTCAAATATCCACACCTGTGGGTGCTTCCGTGCCGAACGGACTAAACGAATCATGGAATCACTCAGGCTATAAATGTGTGTGTGTGTGTTTAAACGTTGGAAGAGCTGGTCCCAGTCCTCTTACATCCCCCCCATTTGTCTCACCAAAATTGTTTTTCCTCTTTGTTGCTTTGTTTTCATGTGCAACCCACACTACCAAAATTGAGGAAATGCCTAGCATTTTGGCATTACGCTTGAAAAATTACTACGCGGATATTGGCTGTAATGTTTATAAACAATGAAAGAATGTTACAAATATCACACATTGCATGATGAACTAAGTAACAGTAGCAACAGTTGATCAGAGTTCTGCAATCTCTAAAAATTGGAAGTGTTTCCACAATTTTGTCCACTGGGGCAGCGTTTCCCAACCCAGTCCTCGGGGAACCCCGGACAGCGCACCTGTACCAGGTATTCGGTGTTCCTGATTGGCTGGGAGCTGGGAGGGACCAACAACGTGGACTGTCTGGGGATCCCCAAGGACTGGGTTGGGAAACGCCGCACTAAGGTATGTTTGAGTCTGTTTTTGTTTGTATGACATTCTTCTGGGTCCTTTCCTCCTATCGTCCAAATATATGGCATTCGCTTAATTTGTGTTCCCCCAATATTTCTCTGCATATGGGAATCCCATCTCACACAATCAGAATTTTATTTAAAAGATGTTCCAAGAGATTGATAAATACTTCATTCAGTTATAAAGTTAAAGGAAAACATCATTTCTGAACCACTTCAAACAAACTGGAACAAAACGGTATCTAGGAACAACTTCGCAATAATGGCCTACCCACGGTCACAAACACCTGTATTTAACTACGTGTTTTTACCAGGGTACGCTACAGCAACGTCTGCATTAGAACTTTTAAAAACAGTCAGGAATTAAACCATTTGTATATCCTTAAAACAATAAATTAGCAATTAGTTTTCATGAGAATGGTGTTCCTTCAATAGGTGCTTCACATAATGAAGAGCTTGATTTTTTTTCTATTTTAACCATATACCAATGAACACACAAATTATTTTCTCAGGATTACAATTACATTTTACCTTTGATATTTATATTTTGCAGTTTATATATACATATAATTCCTTCGATAAATAATCATCACTCAGGTGCTGAAATCCAAGTGAAGACTCGACCGAGGTATGTGAGCAGAGTGTTACCCACGTACCTCCCCAGCTGGTACTTCTGAGTGTTAGTTAGAATCAAAGCTCCTTCAACAAGGTTAATTGACCCATTGACATGACATGCAAATGAGTGACAGACCACCAGTCGCACAAATGTCACAAGCAAGTGTTTATGTGCGGGCGACCGGTGCCAACCCTGGGCAAGATGACTTCGGGGACGGCCGCCCATGTTGCCTGTATCTAAATCTGCCAGTGATTAGCCTCCTAAAGTTTAACCTAAAATGCCTGGCTTAACCTGCAAAAATACAATCAAATAAAGGCTGTTCTGCATTGCAGAATCTATAAATGAAAAATTCTAGTGTAATTTTAAAGTTCTATCTTTTCTGCAGGCCCAATGCAGGTTTCTTACAGAGTCGGCCCAGCGTCCTGCATGGCAGTGGTATCATCTTGCTACGGAGATACTCCTCAGCAAGAATAAAGATGCTTATTAGGACTGAAACTGAAATGGCATAAGTAGAATTTAGAGGGGAACGTTTTAATGCTTTTGCAAGGTAATGTACAAAAGGATCTACACCTTGGACCAGGAACTGGGGCCATTATGGTTACAAGTCCATCTCACCAGCCTCTACATTGCCCTCTGCCTGCACCCTGAGGGAACCACATACCTTTCAAATGAAGCTTTGTCTGGCCGTCAATGATAAGGGTAAGAGAGAGCATAGAGAAAAGGCTGTAAAACCTGTGCTCATGTCACCTCATGCTATGTCATTTGTAAGGTTTTTGCCAAATTACTAACTGTTGCATTGATCCATTGTAGTAGCACTATGTTGCTGTCTAAGACGTATTTCCTATTTAATAAAATTATTTTAATGGGGGATTCTTGGGGAAAAAGTTCTCCAAATTAATCTCATAAGATGTGCGTTTGTGGGGAAATGAAACAGGAGGCTGGTGAGGCACGCCAGGCATTTGAGCTTAATTTGAACTTTGCAGTGCCAGTGATGTGGCAGCAATTAGACAATCCTGGAGGTGCATGCCATAATTATCGCACATCAGGGACACATGCAGGGTAATTGGAGTGTCTGTTCTCAGCACTTCGATTTTCTACCTTGTTACCGAAGACTATAACACACTTGCGACTTTTTCTGTGACTCTTCCATCCTTTATTAGCCTTCAAAACATGTAACTCAACACCATCTTTTTAACTATGAAAATTATTTACTTGTAGTGTTGATCTGTGCATTCTGTCTCGTAAATACCTCAAATAAAAAGGATCCTAAATAGACAAAGAAGAAGGTACCGGCAAGATGCCAAATTCTGTCAAAATGAAAATAATCAGCTGGAAATGGTCTCTGCAGTATCTGCCAATGTCCTTATCATTGTTGGGATGTTAAATCTGCTATTTGCTGTTAAGAAAAATACAAGAGCTTTCAGCATTAGGGTTCACTGTGGCTGTCAGCAGCCCCTGAGACGTGGCTCTGCTTCTGTAGGCATCTGGTCAGGAAGCTCAGATGAGCGCCTGGGTTCTGCAGTCGTGAAGGGTGACACACAAGCTTGAATAAAGTTCACTGCAATTCAAAAAACTTTGCTGCATCTGTCCAGAGGTGGACATTTCAGGTCCAGAAACTAAAAATCCAAACCAGGATTTTGTTTCAACCAACCAGTTGAGCATAAAGAGTCACAGTCACAGAGCACTCAACTGGTTGGGATTTTTTTTTGGATTTTTACTTTCTGGACCTGAAATGTCCGCCTCTGTCTGTACCTCAGATTACAATAAGGCCGCAGGGATCTGTCAGTCATATAAATGGTCTGAGTCATCTCCAAACAGGCGTGAGCTCAGGCTGGCCTGGTGCTGACTGCTTCTCCAAATTAAGCTACATTCTCTGAAATGAGTTCTTCGCTCCTGCTTCTCCAGCAGTGAGAGCAGGTGAGCGTGACGTGCTCTTGCCCTTCGTTAGGGGCGATAGGATTGGAACGTGCCAACAGTGAAGAGGAGAAAGCCAAAGGCACGTCTGCTGGGCTGCTGATGGAAAGTCAGCCGGGACAAATCTCTATGGTGAGTCACCTGTCTGAGAACAACGGAGAAAGAAGGAGAGGAATAGAGCTGTGATCAAGGGGAAATAAGTACGTCTGTGATAATGAAATACCAGAGTTGATAGTACATGTCCCAGTGGAATACTCTAGCAGCAAAAAAACATCTCTTTTTACTTGCAAACCATAGGAGTTCTGCAGAGCCAATTGCTTTATCTGTCTTTGAGGATATAAGGCTGATTTTTCTGTTCATGACTTTTAGCTTCTTAACTACAAAACCATTAGCAGATTCTTCCGTATTGCACTTCATAGCCTATTTAAGTCAATCCAGAGCCAGCGTTGAAAGTGGAGAAAATATAAAATAAATGCAATGCCCCCCCTGTTGTCACTCTGCACTGAAATGTGGACTGTACTCTAATCGTGTCTCTGAGGATCTGCACAGGAAGGGGCATACACCAGTGTTACCTAATCCGGTCCTCGGAGACCCAGAGCCGGTCCACATTTTTGCTCCCTCCGAGCTCCCTGTCAGACAGTCCACATCTAAAAACGTGTCTGTGGATCCCCTAGGACCAGATTGAGAAACACTGGTATAGACCATTATGCAGTAGAGTTGATACCAGAGAGACATTTACATTGATTTATTTAGTCGACGTTATTCTCCAGAGTGATGTGCAAAGTGAGGCAGATAATATATTACAAGCACACAGCTCTCAAAGCAGCTGTCAAGGAGATATAAAGTGCTTCTAGGCCGAGCCTGCAATGAGTGACCAGCAACTAGAGAATGTTGGCATTGGAACAAGGACTATACAGAACATGGTAGAACCTAGCATCAGGCTAAGCTAGTTCAATCAAAATTTCATCATGACTGGCTTCCTACTAGACAAGTGCCAGATATGAGAGCATCCAATGTAGCAAAAAGACTGTACCTTAGAGACAGGCAAGTATTAGGTCAGCACACTCTCAGAAAAAGGGTAAAAATGTGTACCTTTGCTTGTCACTGGGGTTTTTTACTCTTTTTTTTCTGAGAGTGTAGTCAGATAAGTCAGTTAACATGTTCCCAGAAAAGAGAGATGTTAAGACTTTTGTAAAATGTTGAAAAATACTCTGCCGATCAAATATAGATGGATCGTTCCCTCCACCATTGAGGAACACACATGAGAAATGTCTAGAGTTCATCAGGCAGCATTGGTTTGCTGCGTGAAGAGTGTGAGGCCTGATGAGTGACTGTGTGTAGGTAGGTACTGCCCCTTTGAAGGCTCTGAAAGCAAGGGCCAAGGACATGAACTCAATGTGAGCAGCCACAGGGGGCAATGAAGAAAAAAATAAGATAGGAATGACATGAAAGATTTTAGTTCATTAAATTTCAGATCAACTTCAATGGTTTTGTAGCACAAGCAGATTTCCCTGTCAGTAAAGCCTTAGTATAAATTGTAGTATGGTTATGAAATGACAAGTGTATGGACTAGAAGTTGAAATGTAAATTCTGATAAATATGATCTGATCTTCTTGATGTTATGCAAAGTAAATCTACGAGATGGGGAGAGAGCTGCAATATGGTCAGCAACGAACAGCTGCTCATATGCCCTTGAGGAGACAACATCAACGCTCCACACTGTGCAGTGATTTTGTGATGAATGGTAGGATTGAGAGAATCAAGAAGCAAGTAGCTTTGTCTTTGAGAGGTTCAGCTTATCCAGGCTGCGATGCCAGCAAGACAGACAAAAATCTTAGGCAAAACTCTGGTGTCCTGTGGAGAGATGGTCGGGTGAATTTAACTGTCATCCGTGTAATAGTGGTAGGAGAAGCTGTATGACAAGATGGTACAGCCTAGACAGGAAGTGGACTGAGAAAAGAGGAAGGGCCCAATGACTGAACCTTGGGATACACCAGGAGTTACCTGAGATGACTTTGACACCCAAGCACTTGGAAATATCTACCTGATAGATATGAGTCAAGCCATCTCAGATTATTCTCTGCAGAGTGGACGGCTGGATGTGGTGGTTCACTATTTCGAAGGCTATAGCCAGGTCTAACAGGATGAGGACAAATGAAAGAAGTGCAACTCTTGCAGATCCCAGACGTCCTGCCTGATTTAAATGTTTACTGTCTCACTCTGAAGGCCTCCCAGCAGCCAGGGGGCGCTTTTTCAACACAACGTTCAGTTCAGACTGTTATGGGGGAACACATTGTTGAAAGTCAAATCCCAAGTCTTACTATTTCATCAACCTACTGAACAATGAATTTCACATGAGAACAGAACCTATGTCTAATTTACTAACGACGTCAGATTAACCAGAATGACCTTTGTTTTTGACTGGCTATATGAAAACATTTTGGATTTGATATCTCATTTGCTAGCATTCTTTTAACGCAAGGAAAACAAACACCATGTAAATATGAAAACCACGGAAATATGAAGTAAATAATATAGCGAGTATAATTTTCCTGAGAAGAGAAAATGGAAAGTGATAAATTACCAACCTGCTACTTTGATCTCAAACAATATGTAACAAAATGTGATGTAATGGCGTATAAAAGCCTTTGTCTCATCTTTTCAACTGAAGCTGCTCAGTGAAAATCACCCCTTTGGCTGATGTTAAAGCATTAGGTAAGGAAGAGCATGGCAAAACCAGGATTATCATTCCCCAATATGCCAGTGACTCACGCTGACCTGGCCGTGAAGGATTGCACTAATTAAACACACTTGCTGTAATTTGACATGCTTGTAAGACAGCTGCACCATACCAAAAAATAAGTTCCAGTTTCTCTGCAATGGAAATTCATTTCAAAATCTGACTATTTTCTGTTTGGCCATACAACTTCTTTGGAAAACCTTGGAAGACAGCATGATCTGACCTTGTAATGGAGTTTGTCCTACATCATAAGATTCATTATAACATTTATTCTGTTGCAGGCAATCATTTTAGTTGTTCGCATTGAAAAATCCATTCATCCATCTTCCACACTACCACTTTTGGAACACAAACCAATCTCCTGTTGGCCATAAATCTCGTGCTATGTCCCAGTCACAGATATACAGTTATAATACTGACTTAAGGAACAGTGGTCCCTCCTGTCTTAATATGTGGCTGATGGGACTTAAGTAACAGATTAACATGGGAAAGATGGTGGGTGAGAATGAGTGGCCTTGAATTTTCACAAAGCCCCACAGTATGGGCGTAATAACAGCACACTCCATTAGAGTCAGTGACGTAAGAACATTCACAATGCCCGATGCAGTGAAAATGTCTTGTCCTCCGATACCTGATGAGTCATCCGCTCATCTGCGTCATTCCTCAGCTTATAGAGCGAGCGAGAGAGAGGGAAGGGGAGTGGGTTCAGAGAACATTCCAGAGAAATAAGCTACCTTTAACCCCTTCTGTCATGTATACTGAAACAACAAACTGCTGCCCTTTCCCTGTATTTGGTGTAGAGCAGACCCACAGAGAGTCCACGTTTGGAGCTGGGAGGGAGCAAAAACATGGACCAGCTGTGGGTCCCCGAGGACCGGATTGGGAAACATAGGTGTAGAGAAATAGCTGTACAGTGTATGTTTTTCGAGGGCATTGGGCTGGAAAAAGAATACAGCAACCAATATCTTGCTATAATTGGAGCTATTGGCACTGAGCAGCGACTGCCAAATCTTCATCAAGGTTCAGGTGTCACTATATTATATATGTTTTTTCGGCATGCCATGTGAGGAATGACTATGACTGAATGTGCTCATGCCATGTCAAACACACAACAGAAATAGCTGTGGCTTTTACCTTCAGGCAAATAAAAAAGCAATTCTGCAGTAGAAGTGATTGTAAATTTCCATGGAACGGGAACTCACAGTGTACCACAATTTTGTATTAGACATATGTGTGTGTGTGAAACAGGGGTTTGGTGGTAATGACTGCATAATTAATACCTCGTATGCTGTTGTCCACTGTATCTGTTTTAATAAATTATGAATGTAGGTGGTTCGACAGGCAGCACTGCTGGCGGAAATATCCAGGGCTGGGGGTTCAAAACTCATCTGTGTGTGGAGTTTGCGTGGTCTTCTTCTGTTGGATGGGTTTCCTCTACATCAGTGTTTCCCAATCCAGTCCTTGGGGACCCACAGACAGTTCATGTTTTGCTCCATCCTGGCTCCCAGTAGAGCTGGAAGGGAGCAAAAATGTGGACTGCCTGGCAGGGTGCTGGTGGGGAGCAAAAACTTGGACAGGCTGTGGGTCCCCGAGGACTGGATTTGGGAATACTGTGCCAGATTCCTCTTACAGTCCAAAGACATGCAGTTAGACTGGTGCTACACCCCTGCCTTATACGATACTGAATGAGTGGCTTGAAAATTCATAAATGGACATTTATAAAATGTATCTTGCAACTAAGTTGGACAAGATTCTTGTTACAAATATAGAATGTTTCATTTATTGAAATGAAAAAGACATTTCTGTTTATACTGTATTTCACTAGATATATTAAGTTCAGCTTCTTGGCTTATTATCGTTGCTATGATACCATTTTTCTTGGATCCTCACAATGAGAAAGAAAAATGTTGAAATCATAATTGTAAAATCTTGATTTTTATATATCCGATCACAAGATAAAATTTCTGTAAAATCCGTTAGGCCACCATAACCCTAAAGTGTGGTAGATGTTCTATAATAGCACTACCGCTATGTAATCCTTGAGCATATTTTTGCAAAGTCATATAGTTACATAGTTACAAAATGAATCAATTAAACGAATGTGGAATCATTAGTCATATCATAACTCAAAATAAGATTTACAAGGAGCAAAAAAGGATTAATTTATTAATGTTGCAAAAAATGTTTTTTTTCGAACAATGTTGTCTTTACAGCATAAAAGCAATCTATTACAAGCTCTCACAAATTTAGAGGTAAATTTTCAGATTCCAATCGTTAGAACAATATGTTTACACTCATGTTCATCAAAAGCAGATCTAAAAAAATCTTCCTTTACTTAGGAATTAACATTTACTTTATATGGTGCTATACTGCCCTCTGTGGACGGAAAAAATGTTCTATATTCTCCCTGCTAATGGTTTGATAGTCTTCCGCTATTTAAATGAATCGAAAGTTGTTAAAGTCCATTCAAACATTGCAGTCAATTGTTGAACATGATTTTAGATAAGCATAACATCTGCTTACGATACAGAGCATTATGCTTATCTAATCTTAGCATAATGGAAACAATAACGACTAACGGAAGTTGAATTCCAGGAAAATAACGGTGCAGCGCCGCTCTGAGTGAGGACGGTGCATTCCCTTACCTTCCCAGTAGAGGGCGCTGTATATACAGCAATGAGGACCTAAATTAATTATGTCATCTGGTGAAAACGGACAAAAGGGAAGACAGCAATGCGATAAACATGTACTTAAAAGTCTTAAGCATTGTAATACGATAATTGCTTTCTAACTGAATATAATACTCTGACATTTACGAGTGCACACATCGGAAATTTAACCTTGCCGGTGAATAGATATACCTAACGGATTTCAGGAATCCACTACGCGGCCTTTGCACGTGTCCTCATACAATTATCAGTCTGGCGTAACGAACTGCGTTGGAACAAGGTAACGTGTGCCGTAAATGTGACGGACACGTCGCTGACCAGTGGCTGCCGTCCTTTATTCCGCAGGCGAATGGCAGGTGGAACACAACGGGAGAACGAGCCGCCGATAATCGCAGTCTGGTTTTCTGAGGGGATTGTTCTTTCCGCCAATAGACGCGGGCCGTGGTGGTGACTGATAAGTACAACTACCAATCGCGTTTTAGACGAAGTGAGTAGGCGTGTACTTTGGGGGCCGATAGAGAGGCGGGAAGAAGCGGCGCAGACTCGGTTCGGTTGAGAAGGAGTCTGGTGCTGGGGGTTTTATCCTTGGTGCAAAGGGGAAAAAGGCTGGAGAGGGGAACAGGAGCGAGATTTTTTTATACCAAGAACTGTGCGGAATAAAAGCCGAATCCCGACATATCGGTTTGTTAATTTCGGAAGTTTATTGGGTTTCCTCAGCGACTGCGCCAGGTAAGCGGCCAGAGTTTGTTAACGGGATTGTTTTTTAGCGGAATGCTCGTCTTGGAGACGCACCGTCCAGCGATGGAGGACTAACCGCGCGTCAGCCGGCCGCCAGCTCACGGAGCCTCTTAGAACTTTTCAGCGTCAGGGATCGAAATGTATTAAATCAAAGTAGGCTCTAGTCTGTGGGATGTATTCCCTGAGCCCCGGACTGGTTGGCGTGTTTCGGGAAAATTCCCCCCCATCCTGTGAATTTGCTGGAAACCTCCAGCCTCCTACATACCCAGCGCACTCGTGACTACGTAACTTAGCCCAGTCTTACCGCCGTATCCTTTCCCCCAGGGAACAACAAGCTCCAGATAAATTTAACCTTATTTATGCGCTCTCATAAACCCGACCTGCTCTTTGTCTGTAACTAACGCAACGGTCTATTCGTGGCTGGGTGGACTTAAGGACGAAGGCCGTTAAATGTTAAATAAATAACTTGCATGCGATTTTTTTAGGGTAGAAGAGTGAACAAGACCGTCCGGTCCTTTTATTCCTAATCATCTGAAATGCAGATGGCGATCGGCGGCTCTTTGGGTTTCTAATAGCCGCATCGGCTGGGCGGGTATAATTTCATGAGGCCGGCATGATATAAGCGCCCGTTGCTTGGGCGCACCGAGTCTGTCCAGCATCGACCCCGCCGCTTAAGGCGGCTCTGCCGGCTCCGCGTTTAGGTCGCCGACCCACTTTTTTTTTTTAGGAAGCAATGCCCTGTGCCGGTTCAGATGGTCCCGAATCCCAGGAACGACGGATTAATCCCCACATCCCCCCCGCCTCCGATCCGATGCCTCGTGCTTTAAGGAGGGCAAATGTGACACATCAGTGGTAATAAGACGATGAGGAATGACCGCATGGTGCACAATAAAAAATTTAAAAAAGTGGGAATAGCTTTAGCTGCACAATGAGCCGCATGGATCATTCGGCAGGACGTCTTTACTGTAACGGTAACATTTATTTCAGCGCCGAAAATGTGTATACGGATGACCTTTGGGTTAAGACGTTAATTTCAATTCTCCCCTCCAGCTACTCGCACCACATGTACGCGGCATTGAGAGGTGGTCCAAAAGGCTATATCCTCGTTGCTGGAAAAAGGCCACCGTTTGGTACTGGGGATGCGATTATGGGGGTCCCTGGCGGGCTCAGCGGTGGTCAGATCGGGGGCATCCGCTGGCGCCATGCTGAGTGCTGCTGAGTTTGATATTGATCGTGATTGCTGTTACATTGTAACCGCGCTGAAACACTTCAGGCCGTCGCTCGTAATCAGAATTGCAGTTTTAGGTTACAATCGGTAACTGACTGGAGAGAAAATTTAACTTAATTTGCAGCCGTTATGTCGGCTGTGGGCGGACATTACTGGTTGGGATTCTTCTCCAAAGTGTGAACAGGTGTTAGGCGCCGCATGGACCAGAAATATATAAAACCCCGACCACGACATGTTGTACTTTGTCAAGCTGTAGTGTGGTTTTTAGATTTATTCGTTGTTAGTTTGAGGAATAAACCCCCCCCCCTTTTTAGGGTAACAAACTTAACAGAGCGCTCAGCATCAGAATGGTGAATGCTTCTGTCAAAACATTTCATGCTGAGTCTACAACGTCGCTTATGTATAATAGACTATCTTGAGGTGATCGCGGAACTCCCCTGGGCACTGTCAAAGGCTTATCGGGAAAAGGGAGGGGACTTGGATTTTTTTTCTCCCCCCCCCCAATCTAATCTTGAGAGGAATGCTGAAAATCCAACAGATCTGGCCGGGAATCATAATAATTAAAATATGCTCTGCCGCAACACACCACCCCACCCACTGTGTAGGATGGTGCACAGTTGGCATGTATGGTTCAGACTGTGCCGGTCTTAACCACCGTCCGTACAACTGGTCAGGAATTAAAAAACAGCGGTATCTGCTGACGTTTACGCTGAATGAAAGCACCCACCGAGCAAATAATTAAGCCATTAGACAATTTTATGTGCTGTAGTGAAGCAATCAAATGTTCTAATACTGTTGGAATCTGCAGCGCTCCCCCCCCCCCCCTCCTTCAGAGCTGGGTGATTGCCACAGTAAACATCCACTAAAATAGTGCGTGGATACCTTTTTTCTTTCCTGATGTGTGCAATGCATTATTTTCTCCTAAAGTCTTTATTTTTTTAAGGAATTTATCTTAAACGCAGTGACATTGTCTGGGAAATGACTGCAGTATGTAGTTGAGTGACACAGTACTTTCTTCCAGTACATCAACTCTAGATTCTTCATCCAATTGACAAGATTGAACGAGCAAAGTGCATCTAATCAGGCCATCAAAAGCCCCCTTTTGTCTGCTTGACCCCTACAGTAGCCCAGGAAGTGATTGTATTGCCATGGTGAAAAATGCTTCCCAGATCCTGTAAATATTGATGATTGCTGTACCCCATGGCCATTTTAAGAACATTTTGATATGTGAATTGTTCATCAAATATCAGGGAATTAACACCTCCCATTTTTCATCCCCCAAACTCCAGGTGTCTTGCTTTGTTCTGGGGTTCAGAGATGGCTCAGAGGAGTGGACAGGAGGACCCAGAGCGGTACCTGTTTGTGGACCGCGCTGTGGTCTATAACCCGGCCACCCAGGCCGACTGGACAGCCAAGAAGCTAGTATGGGTTCCGTCGGAGCGGCATGGCTTCGAGGCGGCCAGCTTGCAGGAGGAGCGGGGGGATGAAGTGCTGGTGGAGCTAGCAGAAAACGGCAAGAAGGCTTTGGTCAACAAGGACGACATCCAGAAGATGAACCCTCCCAAGTTCAGCAAGGTGGAAGACATGGCAGAGCTGACTTGCCTGAATGAGGCCTCCGTGCTGCACAACCTGAAGGACCGCTACTATTCCGGACTGATCTATGTGAGTTCTCCACCCTTGCATGTTTGTCAGTATCAGACAGCATTTACCAAAGTGTGACAGCATTTTCCAAAGGCTCGTACACAATCCTTAGTGCCCCCGTGCCTTGAATTATTGTGAAGCTATTTCTCCCCTTCTTCCTTGTTTATGGCTGAGCAAGAGATGCTTCAAGGGTCTGGAATTAGAGTTGAGTAGTTGTACCTCTCTCACACACCCCCTGCTGCTTTGTCTGTTTTGTTTGTCGTCATTCATCTGGACTTTCACCATAATGGGCCGAGTTTCAGCCAGTGACCTTGCTATTGGAGCCGCGCTTGGCTCCGGTGTAGCGCACCCCGTTAAAACGCGGAGGGTCGCGGCAGGAATGCCAGTCAACAGTCCTTTCCGTCCTTTCGATAGTGTTTCTGCACAATCCTCCGAAGGATCTTTTCTCTTCTCCCGTTTTGCATCGGAATTGCCGTACTTCAGCATTCTCATGACCTGCTAATTAACTTGAGGTCGTTTTTTTAGGTGGGGGTGGGTGGACTCGTTGTGCTACGCTACGTTTATTAGTAGGATGCCCTCAGTGTGGTCAGACTGCGGTCAGGGAATTAATTCTTCAACCAAAAAAGTCACGTTGAATACGTCTCTGCTGTGACCTTGACCTAGTTTGTGACGTGTATTACCAGAATAGTATTTGGGTTGGTCGTCAGCTGAGACTGTTCTTGTGCTAGGAGATTGCTGCAACTTGAGCTATTTCTGTGGTTTTTTTCTTCGGGGGGGGGGGGGGGGGGGGGGGGGGGGGGGGGGGGGGGGGGGGGGGGGGG
>JAODKC010000095.1:8707087-8733950 GCA_026777985.1 Mormyrops attenuatus | reverse complement strand
CCCCCCCCCCCCCCCCCCCCCCCCCCCCCCCCCCCCCCCCCCCCCCCCCCCCCCCCCCCCCCCCCGAAACCCTTGAACTGGCTCTGAGAAATGCGGTCCGTCTGACGTCACGGGAGGATAGGGAGGCCTGATCAATGCTATCGATGCTACCGCTGCTGCCAAGGAATAGTGAGGATTCTTACTTTTGAGAGAGATTAATTAGTGAAAGGGGAGTTGTTAATTGTGATGAGTGAGCTATGAACCTGAAGCTCAGCTCTTGAAGACCCTTAGGATCTAGTTGCTTAGGACTCTTTATGTGGATACCATATATTTACTGGGGAGGGAGATCAGCCTTTGTTCTAGAAGGTAGTTAAGGAACCCTAAGGGCAAGCCTTCCTGGTTCGACTCGTTTAGGTGAAGACATCTTTCGTTTGCATTGTTTTGCTGTTGCTGCCAATGAGCTAGTTTCCCATCTGAAGCTGAAGCTGCCCACTATAGAGACTGAGGCTGATCCATCTGCGTTACCAGTTAGGGCCCATGAGATTCCCTTGAGGATCTGGGGTTTTCTTGCCCATCCCTCTGAAATTGTGTTTCCTTGTGACTAGTCTGATTTGGCCAGTTTACCAGAACCGTAACCGCAAACTGCGGCCTCGTTTATGGGTGCATTTAGCGCTTGATCTTCTGCGCCTCTGTAATGACAGCTTTACTTTTTATTTAACAAGATTAATAATACTTGGCCTTAAATGAGGTGCGTGAATAAGTGGGCCATTTCCGACATTTATGTGGTTTAAGATAGTAAAATGTCAGGCTAATATTAAATCTTAAAACTGCGGTTCAGTTTCACTACCCCTGATCTCTCTCTCAAATGCCTGCATTGCGCTCTGCTTTTCCAAATGAACTTTTTAAGGGCATCCAGAAGCGAATGCAGAATCTGAGGATGTGTTTCAGTCGAGAGGCATTATATACGACACGCTGTCAGTCAAGCTGGTGTATCTGCTGCGATGCTAAAGCTAAAAGAAAGATGGGGTGTTTGTCAGCCAGCCCTGTTGCTGATGGCCGTCTGGCTCTCCTTCCTGTATCTCCTCTCCCTCTCGCTCCGTTTCTTCTCAGGGATCCTCGGAGAGCTGATCCATTATAACTTGACACGGCCGCGATGCTGGCTTCTCCAGACGCCTTGCCAGCCGCCTCAGCAGGGTGCTCTGCTGCCTGTACGGCTGCCGGAAGCAGGGGTGGGGGGCTATGTAAGCGCTTTGTCTGGGAGGGAACTCGTCCGGAAACTGACAGTACCCCTGCCAGCCCTCCCCAAATGGAGCCCCCCGGTTCCTGCCTTGAGAGATTTACTGCAGGGCTGGCTGTGAAATGTGGGGATTTGAAGTGATTCAGTGTAGGGTGGGAGTTCTTCCCCTGTTTGTGGGGGCTTCTCCTCCCTTTTGCTGGCCTCTATAAGAGTGTGCTAAATGTGAGTAATGATGGCCCTGGTCTGTTCCTCCTCATTGGCTAGACAGTGTCATGTGACTGAGTGGTCGGCGAGGAGATGTGAGGCAACCATTTCCACATTCAGATCGTACAGGGTAGGTCAGCCTCCCGCCAGCACTGCCACCAACCCAACCCCCCCCCCACCTCGACACGTAGTCGAGGAATGAGGTCATTTTCGCCCAGCGATGGGCCCCCGAGCACCGGTCCGCGTGTGGGCAGTCTCCATGGTCATTAGCGGACAATGGCTAGCCGGCCGGCCGGAGGCCCGCGCCTCCCCCTGGGGTACAGTCTGTCCCTGCGGCCCTTTTTGCCGTGACTATAAATCTCTGTCCACCAAGCATGCAGCACCAACCAGTAATTTTCCCTTTTATTCAACTCCAGACTTTGTTTTAAAAGAAAAATATCAAAGCTGATACCAGTTGTAAACGAGTTCTCTCAGGTTTTGTGCTGTGTGTGTGTCTGTCTGTGGAAATGTGGGGCCTGACCTGTAATTCTGTGCTAAAATCTGTTGCTTGGTTTCTTAAACATTGCAAGAAATGAAATCTTACCCCCCAGGGGTTGGCTCCGGGGCACATTCAGGAGCTTTATGAGGGAGTCTCCTGCTGTCTCCACACAGCTCTGAGAATGCTTTAAGGTTCTTTGTTATAACGGCTCGGTGCTGTTATGCACGCAGACACACGCGCGCACACGCACACCCATGGCCTTGGTGCTGAGAACAGTACAGCTGTTGAAATAATGATTAAAAAAATAAAAATCCTCTCCTTTTGTTTTCCATTTTACACTCTGGGTGGGGGGTTGTGCTTGTCACCCATGTGTTAGTATGTACTATAATGCATGTAATACTAGGGGATCTTTTACAAAGTGAACTGCTACTTCACTGCATCTTAAGTTCCCTTGGATCTTTAGCAGAAGTTTCTTTCAGGGCCTCAGGCGGTGCTTCCTGTTGGTGTTTTAACCCCCGGAGCTAGACTCATCTCTGCCTGATCTGACCCGCCAGGATCTCCACAGAAGGGAGGGTGGTTTTTAAAGCATAGCTGTCCCTTAGAAGCCCCTCCCCCAACCCCCACCCTCCCAGCCGTTGAATGGATCAGCTCTAAATGTGCTCCCAGTAAGATCAGTGGCTTCTGTGCCGGCAGGGAGGGGAATGGTGCGGCTGGTGTTGCGCGCTGAATGATAAAACGGTGCAAGTCCATTACGAAGGCAGCCAGTCTTTATCCTCCCCATGATGCCGTGTGGCTTACAAGTAACTCCTCTCAAAATGAAAGTGGATTGTCATTCAGGCAGATGGTATAACACTAGTTCTGATCATTTGTTATCCATCTTAATTTGGTTTTGTGTCATTAATGACTTAGCTTTCTGCTGGGTGAAAATGAAGGTTGGTATGCACAGGGATTTTAATGTTCCTCTGTCTCAGTCTCATTATGCTCCTGTCTGGATACTGTTTACTAGCTTCAGCCATAGCATGCAGTTATAATTTATGTGAGTTGCTCAATGGGTTTGGACACTGTGCCTGTGAACGGAAGTCTGCTGGTTTGAATTCCAGGGTCGGTACAGTGATGTCATCGTTGGGCCCTTGAGTGAGGCCCTTGACCCACAATTGCTCCAGTGACTGTCTGACCCTGCATTCTCAAATGGAAGAAAAAACTGTCACTTTAGATAAAAGCATCTACCAAATAAATGAAATATGATATATTGCATTATGTAATTGTTGGTACAAATTTTATCCTTGAATGACCATTACATGAGAAATGGCTATAAAAAATATGCCGCATTCTATTTTTCGATCTTAAACGATAAGCAGGAAAATCCATGGATATGTGCATGGATCCCACCCTGGAATTCCAACAGCAGCATTTCGCTGCAGAGATCCGGCACCCGTCTTGTGCGTGATGTCAATGCAGAGGTTGGAAAGCGAGGTATTATTTTACTAGTGAGCTTCTCTTGTGTCCTAGTAGATCGCGATCATTGGCAGGCCTCCCCCCATTCAACCATCTGTAAAATGCCGGGGAAACCGCACTGTCTAACTTAAGCCTGGCCTAGACGTTTAGGCTGCAGAGCATAATAATCACCAAGCAGCAAAGCAGTCAAAAAAAAAAACATGACGTTATGCTAAGAACATAAGGAAAGTATGTACAAGCTCAGTGGGTCAGGTGTTAGTAGCACAGTTACCATGATCAGGACGGTTAAGAAGGATGAGGAGGCTGGACTCTGGATCAGAGCTTGGTCCACGGGCTGCTTTTGGCAGACGACCTCATGTCATTTGAGGTCAAGCTGAAGCCACATCCTGTCATTTTGCTTTGGCACTGAAGTGGTGCTGATTTTTAGGAGTTCAGAAATAAAGCTTATGCCTTCATATTGTTATCTGATGGTACTGAACTCAAGCGATTGAATTCTTGGAATGTCTCTGCTAGATACTAAGTCTGAATAATAACCCAGCACGTGTCCGGTCTCAGCTGGCTGCGCGTCCTTAATGCCCTCTACTGAGACTCAAAGGAAACGCTGCTTTTGGGCATCTGTCTAAAGCTTCAGCAGGGCAAGTAGAAATGGTTGCTTTTCTGCAGTGATAAATTAAATTCTCATTTGTCCCCTAATTGGCAAATGACTGATTGGGGAAATGGCCTTTTTTTTTTTTTCTCCCTGATCGCTGACACTAAAGTCTTTGAGGCCTTCCCACCCCTCTCACCTCCCTCGCTATTCCAGCCAATGTTCCACAGCAGACTCTCCTCATTTGGGTCGTGGCAGATGGCGGCTGAGCCACTGGGTATCAGCAGCACAGCGGCGTCCCGGGGAGAAGATAAACAGCCCGTCCCCGGCTTGGGACCTTCTGCCAGTCGGCGCCAGCCGATGAGGATTCCAGCTTGCTAGCAGCGACACGCGTGACCTCCGTCTCTCGTCTCCCGGGCCGAGCCCCAGAGCAGTTATCCCGTGCCCCTCCCACCCCTCCTCCGAATCCAAAATCCGCAACGCCTCAAATTGCATCCCTCCGTGTATTAACACGGGGGGGGGGGGGTGGTGTACAGGGCTTAGTTAATGCATTCATGATGATCCCAACCAGTAGTATGGTGTCTCTAAGTCTGCATAATGGACGAAGGTCTGTGAGAGGGAGTTTTGTAAGGAGGTCAGCACATACTTTGGGAGACACATTCTGTAGGCTCTGCTTTTTTTCGAGTCTCTGGCCCGCCACTGTGCACTTAGCTGTCGTCAGGCCCGGCAAGGCTGAACTGGTCATGAGGCGAGACGGGCCGTGTAATCCCTTTAGCGGTGGGAGTGTGTGCCCTCTCCCAAGAGGGACGCCGGCCCGGCCTTTTCCTTTACTCCATCTACTGATGATTTCATTAGGCTTTTTGTAGTGCAGATAACTTTGCTTCCTGGCCGTTCTCAGCCTCTGCTGGCACGGGGCTTTAAGAGACGCCGATGTGCCGGACAGGACAAGCCATGAGGTGCTGTGAAGCAGCTCCGTTAGGTCTTAGTGGGGCGGAGAGGCATCGCCAAGACGACGACTCCCCCAGGCCAGCAGCCAGACTTTCCTGACCGAGGCGTAATGCTCATCCGTGGGATGCTATGACCTCTCGATGATACTCTAGATCTCTGCATGAATGCACAAGTAGGCAAGTCATTGTTGGTCTGTCTGTGTATTATATTGGAAAAAAAAAACGTTGAAAATGCAAAACGCAGCTTATTCCCGGTGTTCCCACTGATATATACCTTCACTAATAAATTGCTAAACAGAAATAGTTGTTGACAAACAGCAGTAGAGCTGAATGTCCTCAAACGTACCGGTTTCTGTCATGTCCCAGATATTGGATACACCTGGCAAGCGGGTTGCTAGCAGCATAAGAGAAGCTTAACTGGCATTAAGTCTTATTCCAAAGTAACGGGGATGTATCCAGTTATGCAGCAGTGTTTCAGCCTGTCCCAGGGGCGCCTTCAGCTTGTTTTAGTTAAACCGTACCCTTAGTGTTCTGCTGTGTGGCTGAATTTCTTCTGCTGTGAGGAAGCTATTCGTGGCTCCATCGTGTCGCCATTAATTAAATCATCGTGATTTGCTGTTTTTAAACTTCAAATCTTTCAGCTGTCTTCAGTTTTGCGCAGATGTGGTATTAGGGCTTTTCAGCAGTCCTTATCAAGCAAATAGAGTGTGTGTTTGTGTCTTGCTCCTCAGATTCCCTTTACTTGTATTCCAAAATGTGCCAGTTGATGCTTCCCTGTTGTAAAGTTCACAGTTGCACTGAAGTGTGTGTGGTCTAAACACCCTGTTGAAATGTGTCTGGTGAGCAAAGATGAGATTCATTAATTCTGCTGAAAGGTTGCTGTTTTCTCTGAACAATACAAAGTGTGTCTATGTGTGACTGCTATGCTGCTTATACGTGCTGTGTGGTATGTATTGTAATATTAAGAAACTGATATGATGAAATTGTCCAATTTCACCCTGAGAGTAAATTTCATTTTTTGGAATTTGTTCATGCGATCATAGCTTTTTATAAGAGTGGTTTTGTTTCCCACACCTCGTGACTATTTGGGAATGCCACACATGACCTATTATTGGTAAAATTAGCTCCACGATGCCTGTGGACCGGCTGAACATCTGGTATTGGTTATGTCACCTGATACCTTGTGTAATTACTGTTGTTGGCTGTTAACTGCATCTAGTGACGTATCAGAGGCTAATTTTACGGTTTCTGGGACACTTGGTCAGTATATGCTAATGTTCAAAACGATTTGTTATGACATTTACTTAATACTGAGGCAATAACATAGGAATACATAAGCTTTTTATTGACCTTGTTTTTATGAACTGATTCTGTAGATTTCTTCCTTGAATTTATAATTATTCCTACATGCTGCAAGCTCTCTGCTTTGGTTACCAACGGCCCTAATTTTTGCCCAGCCTCTGGCTTCTTGTGGAGCCCTGCTGTAGGCGGATGGATGACTGTGATGGGCTAGCTTGTTGCTTGGCAGTTCACTAGCTGGGTTGTGCGGGCATGTGCACCTTGAAGAACGTGCCTCTGGATTAGCTACACTTGCTTCACGTAGAAACCGTAATGAAGAGTAATGAGCTTCATATGCCAGAACTTGGAAGGAAATCTAAGGCTTTACTTGTTTTTCTTGCATCTGTTTTCAAAATCCTGTTGAGTCCATGATCATCAAGAGTCACACAGACGGCGACACGTAAACCTTTTCTGATGATGTACCCACCGGGTGTGGACAAAATATTGGAAATGAAACCTGAAAAATGCACAATGTTGAAGATAGATAAATTATAAATTGAAAGGTAGGTACGAAGGTAGGTCATGTAAAATTGAATGACAATTATCAGTCATTTATAAAACACAACCGGCAGTTTAATATGATTTTTCAGTGTAACATGAGGCAGCAGTAGGCCTGTCAAAATTATGACCTAATCGCCTGATTGCGATTTGAAGTGACTCGCGCGTCTGCACATATGCAGCATTGCACTTCATGGCAAATTTTACGACGGTGCCCAATTTGTACCAATTCATTTCACTTTCATTACCCAGCCTGATCCCGTTAGTATTTGTTTCACTACTTCAATGTTCATTTATTGGACAAAACACTAGAGAAATGTTATTTTGTTAATTTATTTCTGATCTCACTGTTTTGGAGTGATTTAAACAGGTGCACATAACTGGTATGCAAGTATGCATTCACTGTAAAGCAACACGCGTGGCCATTTCTTTTAGCAGTGTAAATGTATATCGTATTATATGCATTTGCGCTGTTATGGGAAGAAATTACCATGAATTTTAACCTTTATGTGGCTAATTTGTACTTTCGTGTTTAAAAAAACTAATGCTGTCATTTTTGTTATATGCACATAAATTAAATACACTCTTTCATATATGGCGTATGTAACTGCCTACCAGTTATGCGTATCCCTGCATATAAATTAGAGAATGGTATTATGAAGCCATCACCTATGAGCTCTCCAGTCGCCAGATGTAAACATCAGTGAACCTTTGCTCTGCATTGTGGACTCCAGAATTTTACCATAGCTTTCTAGATCCCTCAAACACTTGGAGGCTTTTATTGAATGGTCCTGACTTGGGTGGCTGCATTCCAGGAAGGATTCAAGGTGTCCTATTGGAGCGATGATTGGAGAAGTACCAAACAAGCTGAGGAAACAGGCTGGGGTTCTTCCAGACCAACTGGTGCTCTCCTCTTTTCCTGCGGAGTACATTGTGGCTCTGTTGACCCAAGTTAGATTTTTGGACCTCTTCATGTTACTCGCAGACCCAGAGTATTACAGACCTGGTTACATGCTGCAGAATCATCTGGGTTTGGGCGTTTGGTCATAAATTTTGGCTCAAAGCGGTGGGTGGAAGTTTGCGCAGCTATAACTGTGGCATTGGAGAAAACACATTCTTACTGTTTCTCGATCAATCTCTTAGGGTAAAAAACACTTCGCTGGCACAGGGCAGCCTAGTTGCCTGAGGCTGCCTGGCGAGTGGGAAGAGAACTCTGTGGTCTGGTGTGTGGAGGTGCAGGTGCAGCCCCCGCCGGAGGCCAGCGGCTGGTGTGGAGGCGGGGGCGTGGGGTGCGAGAAAGCTTGGCTGTACATACGTGATGAGAAGCTCGTTTTCCTGTGACTGTCCTCAGCCTTCCCCTTGGCTCCTCTTCTGTGTCCTAATATGGGGAGGAGGAGCCGTGAAAAAGGATGTTGAGGAATGCCTCGTCGCCGACCCGTAGGACGCGGACTGTCAGTGAGAGGCACCTGTGGGTGAGGAACAGATAGCGCTTCTATCTCAGGGCAAGAAGTGAGTGCCGTGCTTCTGTGAGGAGCTGCTGGGAAGGTGACATTGTGAGCTAGATACCTTTTCGTCCCTCCCGTTGCTGCACTCAGCCTGGCTTCCATCATGGAACTTGATCTTAAGTGGCTTTGTTGATGAGAAGCTCTCATGGTGTCAGCAGGCTGACTGTGACTTGCTGCTTGAACCAGTGGCCTCTTTACCCCTTACTGCACTATAGCCTGTGTTATGTGTTCAGCATTAGAAACCTTAGACACCAGCCCAACCTTCCTCATCTGATCAGCCATGTCTTTGTCTTCCTTCCTTCTCCCAGTGCAGTTGGGCAGCTGGGTTTGATTCTCAGAAAGTGGGCATTGAGCGTTTACTCATCTGAAAGATATTTCATCTCCAGTGGTCATGGTGACGCAAACAAGCAATAGTCATGACACGTTTTGTGAAAACAAGACTACTTAGCTCACTGTTTTTCATCTGCGACAGTTGTTTTGATGGGAAACCGGAGGTACCAGTGGTGGTTTAAGGCAAACCCTCATTGGTTTGTCGGATTTCCCCTTCAGGTCAATCGGGGTTTTCTTTGCTTTGTGTATATCTGCTGCATGCCTTGTTTTTCTCTCCACGCATCAGACAGCCGAGGTAGTTTTCATGCCGTGGCTCTGGGTTTTCTTCAGTAATAAATGTTTGGTTGTCCCGCAGTACTGCTATGTACAGAGAGGGGCAACCATGGCTCCATATGTCATCTTAAATGGAACGATCCTCTGTTTTTCCACCTTATGGGCTCATTATCAATTTGGGTTTCTGTTTATTCCGCTAGGAAGCCTTGATCCATGAGTGTTTGTAGCTGGGGAGGACCGGTAGCTGGTCTCGTGCACACGCATACCTTCCGGTGCTTACCTTTAGCCTTTTCTTATTGTAGCGATGAAGAGCCCCAATGATTTACAGACACCAGGTACTGGATAGGGTCCCAGTCCCATTGAAGGTTTGCGGTTTCCTGTCATAATGGCATTGTGGCAGCAGTGAAGAGTAGCAGACACAAGCAAGTCCTGCTTCTGCCTGTTTGACAGTAGCCTAAGTGCTACTAGACTCCAATCCAGCTCATAGCCGCTGTACTGTGATGTGTTTATAAACACCTGCAGTTTTTTAATGCTCTGAGCCCCTTGTGGGTCCGTCGTGTGCCTTCTCCGGCATGGATGGAAAGGCATACATCTAGGCATAATATGGCGTTTGAGGCCTTTCTGCCAGCCCCCTCCAGTCTGGTTTTTGGGTGTGTTGAAGTTGGTTCCCATAGAGCAAAAGAGCCTATAATTAGATTCTTCATTTGGCCAAGAGGATTGCTGGTGGGGGGGGGGGCTCTGTATTTACTGGCCCTCCAAAACATTTTAAAACACGTTATCAAGCTTAATTTGTTTTATCTTGTTTTTATTCAGTTGTTGGTCTGGCTCTTAGTCCTCTTAAGCTCTGAATGTTGTACCTTCATCACGGCTGTTGATTCTTTATGGTAGTTGCCAGGTGAGTGTAGGGGAGGCTGGAGACACCGCAGAGTAAGGAAGCCTTGGTGTCTTACTTGCTCCCCACACATAGAAAAGGGCCCGGAATAGGGGGATGATTGGCAAAAGCGGTAGTTTTGGAATGTGTGGAATGAGTGCGGTGGCTCTAACTCTGGCTTGGGGGGGGCTAAGTGATTAATGCCAAAGCAGTGTGATATGAACCCCAGTGTTCCTGCTGAGTGACCCCCCCCCCCCCCGCAAGGGAGGCCCATGGGATTTGGCATGACTAAAGGCTGTTTTGTGCAACTGGATTTCTGCTATGCTGAGCAACAAAAAGATTGGTCTGTTTTTAAAGCTTTATCTAGGATTGAGTATTTCTTGCTTGCCGGAGGAGTTGCCATTCAGCATCATTATACCCCACCCACCTCCCGTTGAGGTAGAACAGCTAATAGGACGCGATAGAAAGACGTGTGGCAGTTTTGGAATCATGGTGGTCGCTGTTCTGCTCCAGAATTCCAGACCGTTACGCAATCGCAGCTCAAGACTCCTACATGTAGTGAAATCTAGCACCACTCTTAACCCGTTAATGTTTCTGTACGTTGCATGTTAGGTTCATTTACTGTTCTGCATATTTTCTTTTGCGTTTGACGCATGATTTATTGGTTAACATTGGTATTGACCGATGTTTGTTAAAAATCAACACCCTGGTCCGATGCATCAGTCTTGATCGATATGGCTGGTTGACTTTAGTCAGTATTCAAAGTTAGCAGCACCAGAGTTAGTCACGATTGCTAAAATAATGGAGATGGTGATTGCATTACAGTCGGCCATTTTCCATTTCGTTGGCTCATTCACCACTTAAAACCTCGCTATGCTCTCCCACGTCAGTGCTAATGTAAGCTCTCCCTGCCTGCATTTTATGATGTGGTCGCTGCACATGTTCATGAGATCATAAAGAGTAACGTCACCGACAGCAGTTTCACTGCTGATCTGTGAAGCTCAGATGTTAGTCAGTTATTGGTTTTGGGAGTAATACAGAAAAAAATATTGGTTATTGATATTAGTCAGAATTTCCACATCGGTGCATTACTAGCTGACACGACGGCTTTTGAAGAAGGGGGAAAATTAATTAGTGAACTGCTATATTGCAGGTCAGCTATCGCGCCCCCGCTGTATCGTGGATTTTTCCCCAACGCATCACAGTTCTCTGCCTATCGCCGTACCTTGCTTGTGGTCCGATTTGTTGTGAGCAAACTTTTTGTGAACTTTTTCATTTCGTTTTAAGCCCTACGATGGCTCTCAATCGTACCCATACTGAGCTTAAAATGTTTTTAATTTTTACATATTCCATTACGTATACAGCGAGAGATGTGTATATATTCATATACGTTATTATTATTAATAATATTAGCATTATTATGTTACTGATATCCTTAGTCCGACATGCACATATCATATGCGTTTGCAAAGTGTGTTTTAAGACGTTTACATGCGTTTCAGGCGTGTGGGAGAGATTTTAAAGCTTAAACTCTATATATAAAAATAAAACTTTCTTTCAGCCAGACGTTTTGGTGTTTATTGCGGTCAAGTCTCTTAAGTGTGGTCCTTTTTGGAATGGCTAATATGGTTTAACTTGCAGCAATGCAGCGAATTCTAAGAGCAAACTTTCTTGGCTTCTCATCCTGCCCCCAGTTAAAAATTTACTTTGGGATTGGGGAGTGGGATGGTTAATCTGTGTTATCACTGCGTTCCCAGAGTGTGTGTATCGGTTTGGATCAGGTGTTTAAGGCATCTGGCCCGGAAATACCTGGAGTACAGTAAGAACAGCTCTGATAGTGTGCTTCTCTTGCACGGTGAGGCGTGGAATCCACACACTCTGCTTCCTGTCCACTTTCTTTCATTGTCTGCCTAGGGCAGGGGTTGGCAACCTCTTTAAAGCATTTTTCCCAAATGTCCGACCCACTATTTACAAAGGGCCGCAATAGGTAGAGATGGGGGTTTGAGATACGATTTCTTTAAATGCGATATGGGCATATATGCATTTAACACAAAAAAGTTGAAGAACTTATACAAAATAAAGAGAACCAATTTCGGGGGGCATCTCAGTTTTAAATCACTCGGAGACGTACTCTCGTTGTAGAGAGTGACTTTGAGGAAGATGTGCGGTCAAGACATCACAAGCCTGCGACGGACCACCTCATTCACATATAGCTAAAGAAATATCTAAATGAAAAATATTAACCCATAAATAATCATTTATATTTACGAAAGCATTATCATAATACGTTAAGACATGAAAATGTGACCGCGCCTATCGTTCTAAGAAGAGCCGCAGTCACGTGGTCAAAGAGCCGCACGTGGCTCGCAAGACGCAGGTTGCCGACCCCTGGACTGGGGGCTCTGGTGTTGGGGTATGTCTAGGGAAATGATGGTCAAGTGGGGAGTGGGAAAATGTTTTAACAGCCATGCTCCGGAATAAAACATGGTACACCTTTGCCTAGTAAAGTTTGAGTCTCCGTCAGTTGAGTGGGTTGAGCTTTCATGGGATTAGGACGTTGCAATGTAGTGGATTTCCCTGAAAATTCTCCTGAACAACATCTAAATGCTGAATGCTGTTAGATATCAAGTGTTCTCATGGTGAAGATGAGAACCAATTGGGGGTTAGTCAAGACCATCAGACTTAAGAGTACTTGTAAGGTTTTGGCTTTGAAAAAGATTGAATACAAGCCTACACCTGATTAGCAAGATCGCTGATCTAATGTAGACGGGCTTTTTGTTTGAAGGTCTGTAGGTTGTTTCATTGGTCAGTGAGGTAAGTGAAAGCAGGCCATGTGGCCGTGTCCTTAAAGGTAAAAGTGTCTGGCCTTCGTGGCCTGCCCCTGAGGCCGCTGTGAGCTGTCTGTGCCAGAATCTGGCGTGGGCCCAGCGCCCTGGCGGCCCACAATGATCTCACTGTTTAGGCACGGAGTGTGTCTCCCGCAGCCCCTCAAAGACAGAATCCCCGTTTAGTGCTGCTGTTTCGCTCCCAAAATAGGCCTGATGTCTCTCTCTTCCCCCCACCCCTGCACCGTACTGTCAGTCCATTTTCATGATTTTTAAGGTTCTGAAAAGGGGTTGGTGTGTATTCTTGTAGATGTTCTTTCCCAGATGTCTGACAGGCCTGTCAGTTGTGCCCACATGGCCAGGCAGTCTGCGCATTGTCGCATTCCCTGCATTGTGTCTGCCGCTTTTTATGCTTGGCAGATAAATGGCTCTGCTGGGAAAGTAGAAATACACCTAAATATCATGCTAAACATCTGCACAGAGATTTCAGAGAATCCATATGCGTGCATCTGAGCTCTGTCTTGTGTAATACAAAGAGCATTAAAACTTCTTCAGATTATCTGGCTGATACTTGGCTCCCTGCATATGAGACTGTCGTTATGTCTAATGAAAAACTATAAATCCGTCAACACAGACCCTGTGTTTGTGAACATGGTGAGGTCATCTGAAGAAAAGGGGATGTGGAGAACAAATACAATTATTCACTCTACACGAACTGTTATAATCTGCAGATGTCTTTGTGAGTCCGAGGTGTGTGTGGTTCGGTTTGCTAATGTGACTTTTCTAGGCTCCTTCATGATAGGAGCAGTAATTCGGTGTTGTCTGTGTTCTAACCCTAGAATGGTAAAGGCAGTGGGTCCACTCTGGTCTGATGTGCCACCATCCACAGGTAGCTGGAAGTGGAGCTGATGGGCATTGAGCAGTGAGATGAGCATGTATTTTTTCCATCTGCCTCCCCCTCGGCAGCTACACAGCAGGGGTATGGATGCCCGGGTTGTCATTCTGCACAGAGGAAGTGAAGTCAGCCCGCCGATGCTCTGGCAAGTCGCAGCATTTTCTTGTCTGGCTGCATGAGGCCCGTGACTGAGCCCGGGGTCTCTGCCAGGGCTGACGATTCGCACAGATGTTCCTCGCTGCCCTGATCCCGCCCTGGCTCACAGGAGCTTCGTCAGCAGAATTGTGTTCCTTAACTTCCTTTTACCACAAAATGAGACAAAGGGCTTTGTCCCCCCGGCCAGCCGTGTCCCCGTGACGGAACTCATGTCAGGAGTCAACGGCTTTTGTGACGACAGCGCTTTATGGATGAATGGGCGGCCATGCCAGCCTCGCCTGGTTCATTGACACTGAGCTAGCTGTGCTGGTGGAATCACAAATGAGATCTTCTGGAGGAAAGCCAAAGCTTTCTTTGTCTCAAACACACACACACACACACACACACACACACAAAAAACCATGTTTGAGTTCAGGGAGCCATTGAGGGACCGGGCTTGGTCTAGGGCTTCTCCACGTGGTCTTGGATAGCTGGAGCCGAGCCACATGAATGGCTCATTTATCGTAATGGGGGAGAAAATATTTACTGAAGAATGCTTGAAGGACACGGTGAATTGTGCTTGCGGTTGTCATCTGCCAAGCCCTAAGGAGAATGACTTGTTATACATTATGTTTGCAAGGAGTAGGGTAATGGTGGCGATTCTAAGTACGTGTGTGACGTTGGACTTTTATGTCATGCCTGCAGGATGTTGGCCATGGATTTTCTGCAATACTCACTTGCGTTTAATGTTAAACCCTGCTTTGGTACAGCCTTTTGGAAGAAAAGAAAATGGTTCAGGTCTATTAGTTTGCCTGCTGAATTGGGATCGCAGGACAGCCAGCAGTATTGTCTTCACGATGTTGAGGGATGGCCCCCTTAGTCACACACGGGGCTGAGGTCACATCCTGATCCTCTCCGGGATAAATCGCAGCAGTCGTCTCGTCCTTTGATCTCACGAGGCATTTGGTCTTTGCGATGCCTGACTCCTGCATAGAGAAGGGGGTGGGCAGTGCAACAAATGGAAGTCAGCTGCCCCAATATTAGAGGTTCTCATGTGACCTTCAGAGCAGTCTCTCCCCCACAGAGATTGAGTGGTCTTCCTGTGGTCTGCGGCATGGTTCCACGAGGAGGGATGGGCAGGTATGGACTGTGATAGGCTTGTCTGGGCTGCGTGGGGTTAAAGCAGAGATCGGCAGTGTCAATTTTTTTTCTTTCCTTTTTTTTTTTTTGAATGCCTATGTTGAAATACTAAATTGAACTAATTCTGAGGGATGAGACTTAAATTAGTGGAAAGGTCTGCGTTATCTTATTGCCAGTTTAGCAGAATGTTCCCAAGAGCAGTAATGTGAATTCTGTCTGGAGAAAGGCTTCTATATTTAAATAACCTGTCATTCTTTTCTTAATGATCTGTACAGTCTTGCTGGTGGCACAAGCTTTGTGATGAACATGCGGTATTTTTCTGGTGAACTGTAGCCATAGTGATGAGGACAGTCATTAGTTTTTTTCCCCTTGTGGGGTTTCTGCTAATGGGAATGCTCGCAGCTGCTTTTTTGGGGGATCTTCGCAGACCATTTCGACACTTTAACCCGGTGTGTGCAAAGAAACCCTTCCATAAGTTTAACCAAAAGTTTTCTTTGCTCCGACAGGCCAAGCTGTTACTTAGGGAAGTGGCTGTGGGATGAGAGCTAATTCTGCCTTTGTACCGTACTGTTTGTCTGTTCTATGACAGACAGAAGGCTGTCTAATCTGGGGAATAAATTGCTCTCCCCTGCATATACATGTGTATCTGTTACCCAATTACCTCATATGGATGACAAAAGTACATATGGCGAATGTATGTGGATTCCCCTATTAATGAGAGGAATTGTGTAATTAAATTGCACCCATTGCTTACGTGTGTAATGCAGCACAAAGTCACACAAGCAAAGAGCAGCAGAATGTGTAGTTCTACAAAAGAGGACAGTGACTTAACATCTGACGCCATCTTTGCAACAAGTCATTTTGCCAAATGTCTGCCTTGCTACATCTATCCTGATCAGCTGCAGGTGAAATGATTGTATCGGTCCAAATGCTTGGGATCGGTAACAAAGGGGTGGGCCCCACAAGCTCACAGAAAGGGACCTGATAACCCAACGTCAATACCCAACTTGAATGGCAGCAGATCCCGGCAGCAATGTTCCAGCAACTAATGGAAAGGCTTCCCAGAAGAATAGAGGTTGGTATAGGCTGAAAGTAAATGACCTTGTACCTGCCATTTAGGACAATTGAAGGAACCAGTGAGTTTCCTTACCTGCTGTATATGTATGGATTGCCTTTCAGGAGAGCAGGAACAGAGTTTGTGAGCATGAATTCTGGACTGGGGTCTGCACTGTAATTTCGGTTTATCGCTTATGGCATTTTAAGTGCTGAGATACAGACTGAAAAGTCACGTGTAGAGTAGCTGGACTGAAACCCTCTGCTGCACACCATGCTAATGTCACCATTCATCAGTTGTTTCTGCCAGAAGCTTCAAATGCCCCTCGCGTGTCAGCTGGATTCCATTTGACCAGCAGACAATCATATCTGCCACTATCTGTGGACATTCTGGTTTGCCGCGCTCTTCCGCTTCACCCGAATGCTTGTAAGATGAGATGCATGTCTGCTGTAATTAACAACAGAATAGATTTCATTGGTTTCATATGAGGTCAAAACATTGCCTAAAGTTACTCATTTGAAAATAAATGGTTGCATAATACCTCTGAATTTTTAAGCGCAGGACTGAATCAAAAGGCAAGTGAATAACACAAGGCATAGGAATGGAAGTCAGCAAGCGGTACTGTCTCGGAAGAGGTTGGGCTTCTGGTGTCTTGGCTTTGACACCGTGAACTCCAGAATACAGTAGTGCTTATGCAGAGGAGATGCTGGTCCTCCTGGTTTTGGTGGGGGGGATCATTACAACCAGTGGTTATCTCCAGTCATATTTGCCATTAGCCTGAATATGTGCTGAGTTTATTGGTTGCATTTCAAAAGTTAATTTTTATCACTAACAATAAAAGGATAAAGCAGCATTTGGAATCGTGTGGGTCGTGTTGAAGCCTGTTAAAATGGTGACACGGACCACTGCAGTAAGATGAATTCAAATGTGAAATTCTCCAGCCTGTTCCAGTAAGCAGATGGGAGATATTGATTAATTCTTCCAGGGTTCTGAATAAAGGCTAGTTAGTGGCTTACTTATCCCTTGCTGGGATACCTGTTTATTCGCTGAAGGAATTTAATGTGCTTTCAGAAATAGCATGAACTCTCATCATAACTCAGATCTGCGACCTTTTGGTCATAAGTGTGGTTCCTTTAGGATGATGCTGCTAGGTGCCTTCGTGTAATTAATAATAATCGATACTTTGAACGCTGCCCCCAAACATGAATGTAGTAAGTCTTTTATATGAATGAAGGACATACATGACTAATGATGCATATATGACGGGACCTGTCACTTCAGCGATCTTCCAGCTGCTCATAAGCCTCTTCAAAATTTAATATAATTAAAATAATATAACTTAAAACTTTATAGTTAGGTTAGGCTTTCATGTCTCAGTACCTTTGCCAGAAGATACCTTTTGGTAGCTGCGCTTTGTCTGTGGTGGTCTACTGGTACTGTGAAGTAGACTGGTCTGTTGTCTAAAAACCATAATTGATTATGTGGATTGTTTATCTGAAGAAGTTTGTCTATAGAGGGCTTTGGAAGCAGTAATAAAACTTTGGTGGCGTGCTGTGGGAGTCCTGTCAGAGCAGCGCAACTTGGACTCTGTCCACTCCCCTCCATGATTCCCACTTGCTCAGAAGCAACGTAGCTGGGAGCCACAGGGTTAGTCCTCTTCTGGTTTCCTTGGATTTTTTTGTGTCCTTTTAAAGTTTCCCACAAACACCATCTCTAACTAGACCGGTTTGTGTCACCTTACACTTCCATCTGTTTAATCATTGAAAAAATTGTTTTTTTTTTCATCTTTCTTCCTAAGGAAGGAAGGCTTTCCTTGGATGTTTTGTTGCTTACTTAACACCCACCATAGATCATTGTTCTAAATGGCCCACAGCGTTATCGGAGTTGGCTTGATAGACTTTACTGAATTGTTAAAGCCTTTATCAAGCACCGTTTAGTACAGCTCCTCTTTCTGGCTGTCATGGTTGGCAAGAATAAGCGTTAACTACATTTTTTTTCTCTCTTCTTTGGTCTGTCTCCCTCTCTCCAAGAAATTTCATTGACTTCATAAAGATTCATAAGAGCCATGAGGATTTGTGGAAACACTGGAGGACTAATTGATGGCATTTGTGTTTTTTCCCATTTCAGATCGAGAGGACCAATCCATTCTTTGCACGTAAGTAAACCCTGATTCTCTCTGCTTATGGATTTGCTGGCATGAAGAAAAGACATGATTGGCATAGTTGTGCCTTGTGTCAGTTAGCTGGAAAAGCCAAGTATTGTAATTTTTAATAAAAGGGGATTTCTAAGGGAGGGAATGCTGTGGTGGAATGTGGATGCCATTATCTACGCCTTTGACATTACAGCAGAAGAGAGATCTTTACGGAATTCCTTGGATTTTGCTTGGCTTGGAAGACATCCCTACAGTGGGACTGTGCTCATAATACTCTGTTACCCCAGCATTCCCAGTGATAACATTTCCATATGACCATGCTTTCGTTTGTCAAAAGCCTTTCAGATATTGTTGCATTTTTTCTTCAAACGTGTTTAATGTCAGACGGCCTTATCTCCAGTGGACCGTATGTTGCAGTAAGCTGCAGTGTGGGGTCCTGGACTTACAGCAGTGAAATTTTAAAAAGTGACAGTCTGCTGATACAACACTGCTAAACAGGGAAAAACAGCTCAGAACAACAAAAACAAGCCATAAAGCACTGTATTTTAATTAGTTTCATGCCCAGATTTACTACCATAGTATTGTTTTAGCAAGCTGGCTGTGTAACACTGTAGCTCTGTAACCTTACGTTTACTGACCTCAGCAGCCCAGAGATGGACCTTGCTTAAAGTAAGGCATACTGATTTACTGACGGTGATTTGTACTGATTTGGACTGTTGCTTTTTTTTTTATTATTATTCCATCTCATTTAATTTTATGTTATCTTTGAATGTGTGCACCAATACTGCCAAAACAAACTGATAGTGCCCATTGGTGTACCTGGCCGATAAAGTGAATTCTGATTGGGTGCTTCATGGAAACCGTATCTTTGTGCTGTAGGTGATCATGATTCATGCAGCTATGCTTTGCTTTCTCCAAATCAGGCAAATGTGTTGCGCTGAATTATATAAGATGTACTTCTGAATGCCGTTAGCTGTGAATTTAGATTTTCGTGCTCTAGAAATGTGGGAAAAGATGCTACTTGCACAGAAGTTCAGTCCTATTTTCAGCTCAGCAGCTGATTACGTCCATGGATTTGACTTTGCATGGGGGCGTTGTTTAGTCAACCTTTTGGATTGCGAGAAAGCGGCTTTGTGAATGGTGCTAGGGTGAGAAATGTCTCTGTGCTTCTGTCATGCTGCGCGGTTTCCCTCCTGTGTAACGTGAATGTCAGGCTGGTGCATCTGGTTCGGATGGTCGCGGTGAATGTCGCACCTCATTTCTGCATTTCTGAAACATCACGTCATGCGTCTGTAAATGCAGCAGAATCCTGAAGTGGCCCCTAGGTCCTTGGCAGGAAGAAGCAGTCCTGTTAGGTGTGTGTGTGTGGGGACAATCTGGTCCTCAAATGTGATCTATGCAAATCCACAAAGTGTAGTAAAACCTGATATTGTCCCTACTTTTGGGGACATCTTTTGAGGTCCCCATTTGGATAACCTCAGTTCTATAAAAATCTGAATGCAATCAAAAAAGTAAAAACGCCAAGTCTTGTATTTGGGCGGGTTACTTATGGTTAAGGTTAGGGATGGGTAGAGGTTAAGGGTGTCCTGATTGGGATTAGGGTTTTTCCCATAGAAATGAACGGGAGGTCCCCATTTAGATAGGTACACCAACGTGTGTGTGTGTGTGTGTGTGTGTGTGTGTGTTATAGATGATAGAAAAATCCTTACATTGGGCTTCTAATCGCTGACTATAGAAATCACAGCTTAATTTTTTATGTGTTGTACAGTAAATCAGCTTCTGTAGGAAACCAGCCACTAAAGCATGTCGCACCACTTGTCTGTACCCTGTGCTGGATAAAGCATGAGATTGACTCTGACTCTGTCTGGCAATAGGAGATGTTACCCCTTTTTTAATAGCTGTCACACTCCCCACTCGCCTTTTTAAGGCATACTGTGGGCTTGTCGGACATGTTGGCCGTCCTCGCGGGCTTGTCTGTAGCACAGTGCTGGTAGGCGCCAATGTGGCCGATCCCCATCCCTGCTTCTGTGCCTCTCCGTTCATCGTGAGGGGTGTGAAAGGCCTATGGCAGCTGGCCCTCTCTCGTGTAGGGGTCTGCCTGTGGCACCAGGGCGCGAATGGGCCGAGGCGGGGTTTTGGATAAGGCCATCACGGCAGCCCTCGGCACCGTTTGCTAATTGCCACCCGCTGTAAAGCCGCCGGAATGTTCTCCACGTTCGACTTAGAATTTCCTCAAAATATCCCTGCGGAGGTCTGTGACGCGCGGTGCTCACTGAGCCGGCCTGGCCCTGCGGAGCCCTGGCCCCCGCGCAGCCCTGGCCCCCGCGCAGTTGGCGCGGGGCTGTCATTACTGCAGCCCGAGTGCCAATCCCGCGCCCTGGGCTGCTGCCGCGCACCACAGCCTTAGAATAAAAAGCACAGCAGTGAAAACAAGCACAGCGGATGCTGGGAGGCCTGGATAAACTGCTCTTTTTGATCCCTTGGTCCTGCGGCTTGTGGTTTTTCATGCCTTTTTTTGTTGTGGTGTTTTTAGCCCATTCCTTGTGTATTTTCCAGTGTTTTGGACCTAATGTATTTTTCATTGTTCTTTGAGCTCCTATATGTCAGCTCCTGGCTGCATGGGCGCCCCCCTCGATGCCTGTCCCCCATCCTTCGTCTTCCCTCCAATGCAGAGGTGAGTCGGGTGCAGGGAAGACCGAGAACACCAAGAAAGTCATCCAGTACCTGGCTCACGTCGCCTCCTCGCACAAGGGACGCAAGGACCACAACATTCCTGTGAGTAGCGACCCCCGCCTCGCCATGCCAGCCTTAACCGCCGCTGGTACCCTGTCTGCTTCAGCTCCCACTAACGCGTCTGAGATGGCAGATGCCCGGAGCTGCTCTGGGTTCCCTTTAACCTGCTGAGTGTCAGAGCAGAACCCCAGCACTGGGTGGGGTGTTTTTGAAATCTCCACATATTATCCATGCTTTTTATTAATTGCTAATGGATTCCAGCTTTATGTGGAAATGGTGCCTCTGTAGTTTGCCCCAGTGTCGCTGATCAGAGGACACATGGACAGAATTCCTCTTGGCACCATCCTGGGAAATGGGCACTTAACTGATTTCCTTGGATAGAGAGAGAACCATTTTAAAGTTGCAAATCACTTTGCTGTCATAAGGCTGAATATCTGTTAGACATTAGTCACTTTATTTTTCACCATTGTGCTGCTCATTCTGTCTTACCGATGCTTCTCTCTGTGCAAAATGATCCGAGTACAGAATGTGCTTCTGCCCAAGGGCTGTAAGATGTCTAGCAAGGTGATATTTAGGAATTCCTGTATGTCGGCTTGCATGATGATAGAGATGAAACGCTCGCGGCAAAAGGGGGGTTGTCAGAACATCAGCTGATCAGCAATAACACGCTGATGGACAGTCGTTAAACCCTCTCGTGCTGCTCGACGAGGTGTTTGCAGGGGCGGCGCTCCAGATGTCAAATGCTCGCGCACACTTTTGGCTTTAATCCCCTGAAGTGTGTTGCCACGGTGATCGCATGAGACAAATCGAGCAGCCCTGACTGGCTGCTGTGGCTTGTGCCCCATGTGCTATTGGCCCCAGCATCTAACATCTGCATTTGTCTGTTTTGCAACAAACAGCCTGAATCGCCTAAGCAAGTGAAGCTCCAGGCAAGTCTTCCCCCTCTCTCTCTCTCTCTCTATCTCTCTCTCTCTCTCTCTCACCCCCCCCCCCCCCCACCTGCCTCATATGCATGCACCTGTAACTTCCTGCTGTTAGCCACATTTAGGGGGTCAGTGCAAGGATATTTGTTTGCATCATCCAGATCTGTCAAATCTATTTTTGGCTGTGACCCTGCATCAGTTAACAAAATATGTATGTTCTATGTTTAAGGAATCCTTTCTGTGGTGTTATGCAATTGGGACCCTGGCAGGGAGCAAGAAGCAAACAAATATTAGTAGTTGACTCGCATCTGATTTATCAGTTATGGTTCAGCTTTGAGATACCTGATGGTAGGATTTCTGTTTTCCCTAAGTTTGTATGTTTCCCTGTCCACTGTTCTGTATGTTTGTTTTGTTTTTATTTTTTTGTCTTGGCAGCTGTTAATCGCTGCAGTCACACGTTCATTAAATCACGTCCCCATTCCTGGTATTTTGCCAGTTTTTGGTTGAACACTGCAATTAGGTCAGGCTGGTTTGTTATAAATTAGCCTATAGTGTACTTTTAAATACCCTTTTCCCCTTTTTGCCACGTCTGGGGTATGTGTAGGAAGTGTTGTATATGGGTTCAAAGACAATATATTCAGACAGTTCAGTGTCACTCTAACAGTGAGTGTTTTCTCATTTGCATGACTTAAGTTAGTTAGGTTGGGAAATGAAGAGAAGCGTTTTCTGTCCAACTGTACATTTTTAATGAATCAATCTTTAAGCATAGGCTTGCATTCTGCCAAGGCCAGGCACCTCTATGGATAAATGAAGGCCTTGATGCTCTTAGAGGCAGAGCTGCCTCTGATCTGTCGAGGCAAAGTGCTGCCTTGATCAAATTCTAAGATGTGAGAAAGTGATTCAGCTCACTGGCAGAGACACTGTAGCAGGAAGAAGGTAATTAGCTGTCCCCGGTCTGCTTGGCACAGGCAAAAAGAGGAACCCCCCCCCCACTCTTAATGAAATTCAGCATCTTAAGTGAATGTGTGAATCTGAAGGGCAACGAGGGTCCAAATCACTGAATGTGGTCTACATGTGGCTAATAGCCTTTGTCAACGTGGGATCCATTCCATACTGAAAGAACCACCCATGGAGGGTCTTCAAACACACGACTAGAATTAGTGACCTGCCCTAGTTTGACTCAATAGGCTGACTTAGTTTATATAATGATTTTCAAAGCAAACTAAATGCATCAGGCTGTATGCATTCTGCTTTAAGTCAGTCCTCCTCATTTTCTTGAATGTTAAGTTTATTTTTGCATGCAATATGCATTGTGTGACTGTGTATGTGTTTGAAGTTTTTTGACTGTTAACACTTGTCTGTTTCCATGGAAACATTTTGACACTGCTCATTGGCTACAGAGTGGACTCCTGTTCTATGTGAGTAGCACGTAGTCCCTCCCTTCCTCCCTGTGCACCTCTCACCTTGGCCAGCCTGCTGTTAGGGATGCCACCTCTGTTCACCGCCCAGATGATCTCATTCCTTGCACGGTTTAATTTTCCGCACAACTGAATAGAAGTCTGCTTTTTCCAAATAAATAAATCCAATATTAAGCATGTTAGTGACACTAGGCACAGATTTCTCCTTTAAATTTTCAGATTTACTTTTCTAGTCACTTCCGTAATTTCATCCCCTCAGCTAATTGAATCAATTCAGTTCTGGAAGATAAGGCATCTCACAAAAGTGCTGCTCAGTGCGTGTGCGAGGTCCATTCTATCTCTTCCGTCACAAGTGCAGCATTCTAGGTTGCCAGATATGCTGGCAAGTGGTCACCAGAGGGCTGCAAGGTAGTAATGGGAATAGCCAAAGGGACGACAAGAACGGCATGTTTCTATGGCAGCAGGCAGATGTTGCCATGGTATTCAAGACACCAGGCTTGGGATGCTACATTTGGAAATCATTAAACCCCCACCCCCAGGATGGAAGTTGTACCCTTGAGTGTTTTATAAATGGGAAAAGGGTGCAGATTTCTGTGTGAAGTAGCTAGGTAATGATTATCATGCTTGCAGATATGATGGTGTGTCACAGCTAGGAGGGCATGATTTGTAAAGGTAAAGCCTGGCATGTGCTGTGTTGAGCAACTCATCCTATATTTGTCTTGTCGTAATTAGCCTCCTGAAGAGGGGAAGGAGACTGGGTTGCCAGCATTGCAGTGCATCCCATGTGCTTCCGAATTGCACCCCTGCTGCGTCTCTCTCACACACACACCCTCTCGCTTTGTTCCGGAGCTTGTTAGATGATTATGGGATCTGTTGGATCCTGGAGACCTGCTTGATTAAGGTCTGCCCTCTCTGTCTGGTATCTCTTACAGCTACGCTGGGTATTTGAACAATGGCCCTGGCTGCAGATTTGCGACGCGTGCGTTCCAGTCTCCCTACGTGCGCCACTGAATTCTCTTTTAAAAGACGGTGTCTAACTCCATTGCCGGAATGCGTACGCAGAGCCAAAAAACCGTTAAGTTCTGTATGAATAGAGAGATTTCCATAAAAGGAGATAAAACGCTGGGTGCTGGACCTGGGCCACAGGGCTCCACCTGTCCAAACACTTGCACGGGTTGCTGTTTGTTCAGCCCCAGCCAGCCGCTCTTTAGCAGGTGTGAGTGCGCTGAACCCGCCCTCCCAGCGGATGGGTGACGAGGCCTGATTACTCCCGATAAGATCCACAGAGGGCTGCCTTCCTGGCCCGGCTTATCTAGCTTGAAGTGGTGGGTCCGCAGCAGCGTTCCGATGCCAGGCCTGGAACGTGAACCCCCTGTACAAGTTGCTTGACTACTGTAGTGTGGGGACTGTCAGGTCAGTGTCGGTGAGAGACGCTGCAGTTTCATTTTTCGGCAGCTGGTATTTCTCCTAGAAAATCTTATTTACATCATTCTACTAGAAGTTAGTTTCTGATAGTGATGCTGTAATCAAATGACCAGTTAAGTGACAAAACTTATAGTAGTTTGTTTATACATGTATATAAAGCACGTGCCACACATATACTCACATACACACACATATATATTTTCTATGCTTCATTTGTTGTCTAACTGGTGCTCACAGCTTGCTCTGCATCCCCAATTCTTCAGCCAAAATGCAAATTTATCTAAACTGAAATTTTTCAGAAAACATGGTTTTGAAAATGACCCAGACCCAGAGTAACTGCATGAAGCAGGGCGACGTGAGCACACAGGAAACCCTGGGCCATCCAGCCTTGGGACTGAGATCTACTAAAGACAACTGAGCCATTTCCCCACATTCTAAGCACATCTGGATAGGAGGCTGGCAGGAAACGTTCAGTTCCAACACGGGTTGGTGAGCTGAACCATATGCTCCCCCCCCCACCTTAGTGATCATCTGTGTACCTCCTTGAGCTTCTACCGGGGTGGTCCAAGGGTTCGAATCACAGCAGACAGCACGGAGTGTGAGCTGCAGTCCCTATGGATGCCTTGGTGTTGGCTAACAACCTTACCTCTGGATGACAAAGCTGTGCTCTATGCCCTAGAGGGGGTTTCCGGATTGGGGTGGGGTGGAGTGTGGGGCATATGTTGCCTGTAACTGCTCTTATTAGCTGACCAGGCAGAAAAGCAGGGTTTGGTGCAAAGGCCTATTTTTCACGCCTCCTGCCTCAGGATTCTCTGAGGGTAATTGTTGAATTATTTGGAAAAAGCAGATTCCATGCTGAAATCACCCACCCCCTCCCTCCACACGCGATCTGTCGCTTAACCATCAACCTAATCCCACTTTGCTTTGAAGGAGAACTTGTCGTTATCTGAGCTACAAGTGTGCATTGTTTACTGAAGGAATACCTCCTAATAGAAATCAGTGTGTTGTGCTTAAGAACTGAAACTGTTATCTCCCTTGACCACCAAAGGAGAGAGACTGAGCAGTTTGGAGGAGCCGTGGCTGACTAGCACGGCGGCAGTCTATGCTGGTTTCCTTGGCATGCGTCCTTGATGAGCTCATCCCCTAATGTCCTAACACTAGTTTTCTTCCTGTTCTCTCTGGTCAAGCTGTGGCAGTGTCCCAAATCTTAAATTCTCTTCCCCAAAAAGGGAAAAGTTTGGCTGTTGTTCTTCCTGTGACCCATTTGATTCTGTGGACAGCTTTATTCGGGAGCGGTGCTGGTTCTGTAGAGGGTGGTGGCTTTTTTTTTTTTCTCTTTTAGGTCACCCTTTCCGCTTGAATTTCTGTGGTCTGGTGTTTTGTTTTTTTCACTTTTTTTTTTTTTTTTTTCTGTAACATCTCCTTACCTTTCAGGGTGAGCTGGAACGACAGCTTTTGCAAGCCAACCCCATCCTTGAGTCCTTTGGCAATGCTAAAACTGTGAAGAATGACAACTCATCCCGATTTGTAAGTTAACCCAAGATTCTGGGCTGTCCTGAAACGTCGCCTGCGTGTCACGTGTTAGAGCAGATGCCTGGCTGTACCTATGCCGACTGCTCTCTGCTCGACGGACATTGCACTGCCAGCCATCTGTGGGTTAATGAAAGCCAAGATGATATGGATGTGCAGTGGCGTCACGCTCCGCCGATTTGCTCAGAGCATTACGAAATACTGAGCAGTTTAAGTACAATTAGATTATTACAGTCTTCCTGTAGGTAATTCACTGTTATTCCGGAATGCTCTGGGCGTCTGGGAATCATTTATGGACATTTATGGTCTGTGAATCTGGGCCTGGCCATATCGTACCTGTGAGGCCTATCTTATTGATGCCTGTGAAGCAGATCTCACGTTGTCGCTTGCTTTATAAATCCTGTGGCCATGTGAGACCTCGGCCAGTTCAGCTGGCTGCTGGACCCTGAAGCCCTAGCCTGTTGCATTAAAGGCCGTGGGATTTTGAAATGCAAGCTGCCTCCATCAAGCTTTGAAGTGGTATGGTGGCTTTGAGACCAGAGCTCGGGGTAGGAAGGCTCCAGTTGGGCAGGACCTGAATGTGGAGTGAGGAACTTACCCTGAATTGCCTGTTTTTAATTACCCAGCTGTTTATGGTGGGGGATCCCTTAAAGGAATTGTGGACTTACCCACCTTCGCAGTGGCTGTCAGTATTTAATATTATGCACATGGACAACTCGCATGCCTGAAATACTTCTCATTATTTGACCATAGTAAGACCATCCTGTACGTGGGTGTGAGGTGGTGTGCTCACTCCGGGATGCACTGATCCTTTGAGTAGCTGTAATGTGCTCCACCTCTGGAATTTGGCTTGTATTTTTGTGTGTCTGCTGGTGGGGGGGGGGGGGGGGGGGGGGGGGGGGGGGGGGGGGGGGGGGGGGGGGGGGGGGGGG
>JAODKC010000095.1:8681423-8706987 GCA_026777985.1 Mormyrops attenuatus | reverse complement strand
TTTGGCGGTGATTTTTGTGTGGCTTGCTCTCCCCCCCCCCCCACCCCAACTCCCTCCTCAGTTAAGTAGGGGATAAGTCTATGAGCAGGATTCAGACAAGCCCTGCTCATCTGATCTGTGCTCCCCTCCTCCGTGAACCTCATTCAGGGCAAGTTCATCAGGATCAACTTTGACGTCACTGGTTACATCGTGGGGGCCAACATCGAGACCTGTATCCTGCCTTCAGTGGTGCTGGGCGTGCGGCTCGCCGCTGTGTCCCCCTGTTGAGTAGCTGCTTGCCACAAGTTGGGGTTTTCCACACATGGATTCCATGTGTTTGATGCATCTCTTGCTTTATAAGTCTTGTGCTCTTAGCAATTTAACTGAAATGTTGTGTTAGACCATGGGCTGACACTTGTTTTCACACAAGTTTTTTTTTTTTTTTTTTTTAATACCAGTACCAGCTGCCATATAGTTCTGGACCATTCAGATCTGTAGAGACATGCGACTGTTTCATTGATTACATAACTAGGAATAGGTAGCGTTAAAAGGGTTAAGGAGTCATCATTTTTGTATTTAAATATAATGCAAAATGATTTAAAGGTGGTTCCATGCAGTGCTTCGTTAGTCTAAATGTCACATCCATAATGCTGGAATTGCCCTTAAATTGAGAAGTATGTACTTGGGATGAGGAGATGGACTGGAATCTGTATCCCAAACATGTTTTACCAGATTCCTGTGTGTTGGGAGTCATACCAAACGGGTTTCTGTAGCTGACTGTGTGAGAGAGATGCACTGCAGTAAGTCTTGGTGCAGTCCTTCACCCAAGTCCAGACCTGCTGGAGAAGTCACGCGCCATCCGGCAGGCCAAAGATGAGCGCACCTTCCACATCTTCTACCAGCTCCTGGCTGGTGCTGGGGAGCACTTGAGGTGTAAGTGAGCCCTGTCCATCTGTCCGTGTACTAGGCACTAGGGAACCTTGTACCCTGCATATACCCTGGGCCTTCACAATCATTGACTGTGATTTAAAACCGTTTTATGTCCTCAGTCTGTCAATGCAGTGTTTTTTTGTTTTTTTTTTTGTCCATCTAACGTTCCAATATTTCAAAATGACCTAGCTTCTTAAAATACTTGGTAGTAGCTTTGACTCTCAGTAAATACAAAATGCTTTCCACAACATTTGAGGTGGTTTGTATGGTTTTTTTTTTATATATCAGTGATAGTTAAGTGATTTTTCTTTCTCTCTGCTCAGCTGATCTGCTCCTTGAAGGATTTAACAACTACCGCTTCCTGTCCAACGGCAACATCCCCATCCCTGGGCAGCAGGACAAGGACAATTTCCAGGAAACCATGGAGGCCATGCATATCATGAGCTTCACTCACGATGAGATCATGTGTAAGTACACACCTCTGCGGGCACTTTCCATTGACTCTGGCTCGCAGGACGGTATTGAATGAATTCCACCCCAGAATGACATGAAAATTGATGGTTTTAGGACTTCTCGGTTTTTTTTGAAAATGTTCCAAGGACATTTTCTCAATTTTTCCCAAACAAGGAGTTGGCCGCCGGGTTGTTTTTGTCTGTGTGCTGCATAGTTTTCTGAACATCCTTTCTTGTTGCAGCCATGCTGAGGGTGGTATCATCAGTGCTGCAGTTTGGCAACATTGTCTTCAAGAAGGAGAGGAACACCGACCAGGCCTCCATGCCTGAAAACACAGGTAACGAAACGGGAAGCAAACCGATTGTGTAGATGGAATCATCTGTTGGTCAAGTTTGAAGTAGGGATGGAGCGCCTTGGTGTTAGAGGGAGGTATACCGCTCTACTTGATTTCTGGCATTAGAAAGGCCCTACGCATCAGCCTCTCATGGCGGTGATCAGCCGGCACCTGCTTTGGTGTGGAAAAGGTCTCATTTAAGCTGAGATGATCTGATATGAGAGTGCGGTGCTCTACCGAGGTTTAATGCTCCAACGGAGCCAGTTGCTGTTGCTATGGACCACATCACGACGGCTTCACTTTCCAGAACTTCCTCCATGAAGAAATGAACGCCCTCTAAATCGCCCACCTCTAAATAAGTATTTGCGATAGCAGAAAATGTCATAAATCAGTCTGACTTGCCCTAGAATATAATGACCCCCTCCCCTTTTTGAAATAAGCTTTTTATAGCTGCGGGGTTACAGAATGGAGAATTGGTACTCATTTTTGGATAATGTTTCATACCCTTTCAATATTGGCATTTTCATATAAAATCTGTAAATGGCCTGGAATAGTAGTTTGTACGTTTTTGCAGGATGGTCTGATGGAAATATGTAATGCTTTCATTGGTAATACCTGATAGTGACGGTTCTCCTAGGCAGGTGGGGGTGGTCCTGGGTTCTGTGACCTCACACTGATGTCATTGCTGACCTCATCCTCCCTTTACGCGCACAGCCGCACAGAAGCTGTGCCACCTGTTGGGGATGAATGTGATGGAGTTCACCCGGGCCATCCTGTCCCCTCGCATCAAGGTTGGCCGAGACTACGTCCAGAAAGCGCAGACCAAAGAGCAGGTACTGTGGACGCTCCTCTGCGCCGTGCCCTGTGGGGGATTCTGCATGTCCTGCCTGTGCATGCACACATCTGGTTTATTTTCCCAGTATTTTGTATGCGTGTATACTAGGATATTTAAGGCTACTGATATTTTCTACATCGCTGGGTCATGAGAGAAACCCTCATTTCCTTTTACCTTGGGGTTAGTTGGAACAACGATGAGGAAATCACAGTGGTGACCTAGCGATTAGTGCTCAAAAACATGTCCAGGCTGTGGCGGCTGGCAGTATTGCTGCTTAACTCTGAGCAGGGTGTGCAGTCAACCACAGGAGAAGATTGCAATGGTACCTGAGCTGGAATGCGGGGCTCTCCGCATCTTTTAGGTTAAATTTAGAGTATAGGTTACCTTGACCCATTATATTTAATATAATTAAATTATTTTGGGTAATGGGTCAGCCGAAAGAGCTGTGTTTTAGTTTGATCATAGACTTGTGGTTAATTAATTAATAATGGTTAACATGTTGATAGCCACAGTCTCACCAGCGCATAATATGACAGATGTTTTTTGCATAAAAACGTCTTTTTACTATATACCTTTGGCACCAGATATCACTAGCTAGTTGACTTTGGGTTGTAAATGCTTCTTGGCTGTTTTAAGGCTTTTTGGAAAATAAACAGCGAAGGAATGTTATGGAGCATATATCCGCTTAAATTGAGAATAATATTGGGTTAAACAGTGGGGAACGCTTCCCGTTTTTAATTCAGAAGGTCCATTCAAGAAGTTTTTTTAAAGAATAAACTTATTTTGAGATTCTTTCCCTGTCAAAAGCCCAGATCTGATCAAACTAGCCTTTAATGAATGATGCTTTAACGCTGTTGGAGATGAGCCCCGAGTGACGATGCAGGGTTGATGATGCAGACTGCTGCTCTGCCCCGTCTCCCTCCAGGCGGACTTCGCTGTGGAGGCCCTCGCCAAGGCTACTTACGAGAGGCTGTTTCGCTGGCTGGTCCACCGTATCAACAAGGCTCTGGACAGGACCAAGCGCCAGGGCGCCTCCTTCATTGGCATCCTGGACATCGCCGGCTTTGAGATCTTCCAGGTACCATGACGTCTTCTGCATATCGGCTGGCGACGGGAGAAGTGCGCTGGCAGTCTGATCTCGGTCTTTTTGGAACCCTTCGCTGTAGGAAGAGAATGTACATTAAATACTGGCATTTTAAAGAAGCGCCTGGCTTTTTTGTTGTACCCCCATATTTAAATAAAACACTTAATAAAAATCAGCCCTGGGTGTTCCAGTAGTTAAAGTTCAAAGGTTGCTGTGCCGTCTAGGGGTCTTAGGCATGTGTTGTCTCTTCAAGAAGTGTAACTTTCCATTGGTAATGAATTACCTGGCGCTTCCCTTTTTTAAATTAGGTTTGTTTTTATTTTATTTTCAGGAGTTTTGTTTAATTTTTGCAGCTTCCTGGTTGACTTAATCTTCTACCCAGAGGCATCTGGGAGGCAGCATCTTATGACCGTGTTTTACTTGAGACTAAAATGCCAAAATTGGCATAAACAATACCATTGTTGAAATTAAGCAGTCGTCTGGGAAGGATACACCTTACTTCAGTCAGTAGCCAGCACTTATTGTATGAAAACTATTTCTGCAACTACATTTGAGGCAAACCCCTTTTCAGAGTTAATGTAATTGCATTTAAGGAACCTGACCATCTGACATAACTTGGTTATCTTGCTTTATTTCTCTGGATGCTGACGAATCAATGAGAGCTAATAAAATGACAAGGAGTCAGTTTTAAATTGAGTTAAACCGGTATGATTATTAGAACGGAAAAATAAGGCAACTTCCACTTTTCCATGTATAGCCTACAGCTGACTCATGTGGTTCTTCCCTGCAGCTGAACTCCTTTGAGCAGCTGTGCATCAACTACACCAACGAGAAGCTGCAGCAGCTGTTCAACCACACCATGTTCATCCTGGAGCAGGAGGAGTACCAGAGGGAGGGCATCGAGTGGAGCTTCATCGACTTCGGCCTGGACCTGCAGCCCTGCATCGACCTCATCGAGCGGCCGGTCAGTATCATTTGTCCTGGAAGATTTAAAACTCACAAGTAACTTGTATCGTCATACGTTTTTATTAGGAACTTTGCACTGCCTTGGAACAGCATTCATCCACCACTAGAGGGCTACAGTTTTGAGTGAAAGCTCTCTTGTGCTGATTTATAGACGGGGTGGATTGAGGCCTTGCAGGGTTGAATAGGAGTCGTGTGGATTTTAACTCAAATTACCATTGTTCTCACAGGCAAACCCACCTGGTGTTCTGGCCCTGCTAGATGAGGAGTGTTGGTTCCCCAAGGCCACGGACAAGACGTTTGTGGATAAGTTGGTCCAGGAACAGGGCACCCACCCAAAGTTCCAGAAGCCCAGGCAGCTGAAGGACAAGGCAGATTTCTGCATTATACACTATGCTGGAAGGGTACTGTATTCATTCAGTCCTTTGTCCTGAGAGACACTATACATTTAACTGTAATTGATTGGTAAAATAGAGGCTTCACACATAATTCTAGTTATGCTGTGGGACGACAAGCACTTGTGAACTAAATGCATTCTAAGGGCAGAGATCGAATATGTTTTGAATGAGTAATAGATGATAGGAGTAATAAAAGTTTAAGGGTGTTTTCCTGCCATACATTACAAGTAGATATTGATGGAAACCTAATAAACAGCTTACATGGTGTTTCTTAGAGGAGTTTGAGCTCCAATTCCTTGTGACATCCCTCACATCCCAGAGGAGCCCTGAACCAGTTCCAGTACAGCTCGTTTTTTCGTGTACACTGAAAAAATGCTCTTTATCTGTTCAGATTTCTTGAACAGTATACATTATGTTTGTCTAGTGTTTGACTTTGTTTTTATTGATTAGATAAATGTTGCTGGGAAAGAGATTGGCCGGAGCTTTGACACTATCCCTGTGTGCAGAAAGGCACATTATCCACATCTGTTTCCCATTTTTGGGATGTGCACAACTTGTACTGTTGCGTAAATCAGTTTTCAACTTTTACCCCCTTATTGACGCACGTTTGTGAAGATTCTGTATACGCTGTAGCCCTGGTCATTTATGTTGAGGACTCGCATATGCTTTTAAGGTCCAAAATCAAATCCATAGTGTGATGAGGAATGCAATAGGACAGTCACTGCAGACTGAGGGGCTGCAAAAGCTGGCTGAGATGTGAGGTAACCCTTTGGCAAATTATGCCCAGGTGGACTACAAGGCAGATGAGTGGCTGATGAAGAACATGGACCCCCTCAATGACAACGTGGCCACTCTCCTGCACCAGTCGACGGACAAGTTTGTGGCAGAGCTGTGGAAGGATGGTGAGTTTCTTTTCCTGGGTTCGCAGTCTGCTTCAAGAAGTTGAAAAGAGCCCCCTTCATGCTGTTAGTGGGAGGTGAGCTGAGGATGTTCATCTGCATAGGAGTGTCGTCGAGTTTCGCTGGGGACATCAGGATGTCTCCAAGTGCCTCTAGGTGCCCTCTCTTCTCGGTGGAGATAGCCGGAAGCTTTAGCTTTCACGCTAAATCCTAACAGTGTGTTAAAGTGGACCTCTTAAATAAAATAGGCTGCAGAAACTGACAGGTATTCATTTAAAATTCCCTGAAGTTAATAGCTGTGGCGGTTCTGCATTAAACTCAGTGATAATTGCATGTAACAAACCATAAATTATTCATTACCTTCCATGAATAATTGGTGGATCATAATTATAATCGACAAGGGTGTGCTTGGTGTGAGAGAGAGACAGATTTGGGGATGGAGGTGATCGATCATGTTTCTAAACGGAGTAATTGAAACATTCAGTAGTTCCTGTGGCATTATGGGCCATGAGAAGACCCCTGGGCCCAGTCTGCTTTATGGCCTAGGTTTGATCAGCTTTAATTAACAGGGTTAGTCAGCGCTGCACCACTGTCCACATGGCTACTGAGGCTAAATGTCAAACTAGTATTTTTTTAATTTCCAAACTCTAGTAGTAGCCAATGTTGACATTCACATGAGCGCGTAGAACTATGTCAAGTGAAGTAATCATTACACCAGCTACATAAATTGCAATTAAAAATGAAGGCCTGCTGGTTTTGGCAAACTTCTACTCATCTGTTGTGCTATTCTTGCTTGTAGAAGGGAAATGTTGATTCAACCTTAATCAAATCTTTTTACTCTGCAGTTGAGATCAAGGTTTTCTGTGATTACAGGTTAACAGAATCTGGTTTTCTTTAGTGTGCCTGAATCTGTCTTGGGGAACAAAAAAAAGTTAAAACGTATACATATGATTTCCTTTTGCCTTGTGCATTTGTAAACGTTGAGTATGGGCACCTCTCCTTGCCACACCGTTCCTCAGTTATTTCCTGGTTTTGTCACCCCCCCTCGTTTCTCTGATTTTAGAGATTCTGAATATTCTAAGAGCCTCATTCTATGACACTATATCTGATCTCCATAACACTCCAGGTGAATGGATGTAATGCTGCGGCCCTGACGCGCTCTCTGGCACCCCCACCGCTGGGCTTGCATGGTGCAGCAGTGATATCTATTGTCAACGGGCCATGATGGCCCCATAGTAAATGTCTTCAATTGCATTCCAGATTGGCTCACCTCAGTCGAGAATTTTGATCAATGTCTTCTGATAATGCTACAGTAGAAAAATCACATCTTTGAAACATTTTAAATTTACATCTGACGATTTCCTATAATTCATTCTGCTGTCGCTTCACGCCCGCTCTTAGCTGCTCTTTAGATTCCATTTTTTTTCTAGTAAGCAGAATTGGTAAATATTGGTAAATAAAGGTCAAACATCTTTTTGTGCTGCTCAGAAAGGTGACTTGGTCAGCTGTCTGCCAAGGTGTGCCGCAGACAAAAATATTGGTCAAATTTTAAAAGGTGACTTAACAGATACACCTAGCTGCTAGTATTTTCATAGCTGAACATTTACTGTATTGGTGTCCTTATGGTTCAAAACTTTGGCCCTGTATTTTTTGCTAATATTAATACTGCATTTATTGAGGTGCATCTTTTTAACTAAAAAATCTGTCCTAATTTTGTAGACCATATACACTACCTACATTTTTTTCCATGCCCTGGTAGTAATAATAGCAATATTTACAGTGTCACTTTTCTAGCTATTCATCACACAAGGTGCTTTTTAAAAACAAAGGATTAAAATAAAGCGACAAGAAAATGTTAACACTTTTATGCAGAACTTCTGAGTCTACAGTTATGTTGGAATTTCTTCAACAGGGCGCAAAAATTTTGACAGTGTGACGTATTCTTTACCGCTGTAATTTGGATGGAACAAGAACTGCGTATGTCTCCAGCCTTTCAAACGTACTCGAAGGCTGTGGCTGAGCCGTGTGACTGACAGGGAAAATAATAATGGAATTTGTGTTGTGCTTCTCCAGTGCTGTTTAAAAGGAAGTATGTTTAGAATCAGAACCACATGCGGCTCATCAGAGCAGATGAGGTTGGTGTGGAGACCAGGGTGAAGGAGCTCCAGCAGAGTGTGAAAGATTGTCACTTTTTTTTCTCATGGAATTGGCCCTGATAGACATTCCAGCCGCTTCCTTTTAATACTTTTCTGGGTTGCAGGCCAATGTTAATATTTTAATCGTAGGTGATTGGGTTGACGTAACGGGCTGTTCTTTCTCGAAGTGTATGTTTTAGTCTCCATTTTATCCAGATACTATGCTATACTTGTTAGATATTCTTTGGTTAATCTGGTTTAGTCAATAAATTGTGTAAGATCTCAGACTTTAGCCTTAGTTTTAAGTCTTCAAGCATGAGGCCTAAGACTTGGACACTGTTCATATCTGACACTTTGGTCTTGAGGAGTGATGTGCGTCCGAGGTCATCTTGTATGTCTCCAAACTGCTGAAACTTCAGTGAAATTAACCTGGCACACTGGACTGATTTGAATTAAAATACCATTGCAGATTGAGCTTTGAAGTATTTTATAGACCAGTAATTCTCCCTGATACAAAGTGTAGGGTCTGAAAACAGCTGCATCAGGACCCCTCCCATGTGCTCTCTCCTTCACACAGGGCCAGTCCTAAGCTCTGTTCACTAGTCTTGCTTTCAAATTGCCAATATCTATAAAATAAAAAGAGTGAGCGTTCCCATGTAATCTTTTTTTACCGTAAATTACGGATCCTTTTTATGTGGAATGAAAACCAGAATTAAAGATGAAATCATAGGGCCGCATTTGCTTAATGAGGCTATAGGGAAAAAAAGCGTAGCTGAACTTTCCAGTGGGAGAGCCAGCTAAGTGGAAAAATTGCTGAGAGGACATGCAAGCGATTTGTATCCGACCCTGCTTAGGAAGCCGCTACCCTCAGGTCCTGCCCCTCGTTTGCCAACCTCGGTCTCTCAGGCCTCTGAGTGCAGGGTTAGGATGGTATATTGCGTCCCTATAATGTCCTTTTAAAGCTCCTGTAGATAGCAGGGGGACATTAGCAAACAGACACAAAATTAATCCTTTTCCAATTTCCTAAAGAAGCATGTTAAATTTGCCATAAAGCTTGAGACGGAAACATAGCAGTATTGTTTACTTTTTAGGGGGCAGAATTCTTTGTACGGTGCAGACCCCTCCCACACAGTCCGGAGGGCAAGTCCGTCTGCTCCCACTCGCATTCCAGCATTGCGGCAGCCTTCCGAATTCCCAAAAACGGCACGCTCGGTCCCGGAGCAGTTGGTGGATAATAAAACATCTATGCTAAATGTGAGGATAATTCTGCCAGTTTTTCTAGTTTTGTTCAAAGAATGAAATCTATGTTGCTGACCGTATATAAACAATATTGCAAGCCAAGTCAGTAGAGAGAATTTTCTATAAGCTTACCTATTAAACCAGAGGCGTCATTGGTATAAGGGGCGGTTGTGTTGCACTGTACACCACTAATTTTGTTTGCAAACTGGAAAAAGGTGATACTTAACCGGGCTATTCCAGATGTCCATATTGGTATTTTTCTGCTTCACATCAGATTTGATTCCTGCTGTCCACTCGGAATTATAAATGCTTTAGGTCTTTAAAGGACATTATAGATTAGTTCTCAGGTAAGCAGGTTTGGCCTGGATGAGCCATATTTCCACTCAATTAGAACCTTCATCATTTTTACATAGCAAGATGCCTTTATGGCACACTTATAACTCTAACTTTGAACCTGGTTGGGTTAGAGGGACAGTCCTGATCTACACCAACGCTTATGCTTGTCTGTGGATGTGAGTTTTGAACTACACTGTCAAATTTGTATGCTGTTTGTGTGTACGTCCTGAAGCTCTTACACCTTCGCAATTGCTCCCCCGCTGTGCTGTCAGTCATCCATCCTTCTCCCCGCATTCGTCTGCTCCACGTTCTGTGTCGCTGCCCCCACAAGCTTGTCTAGGCCTCCCCTAAACTGCCTCCTCTCCCCGTTTCCTGCCCACCCCCCAACCCCAACCCTTGTCACCTGCAGTGGACCGTATTGTCGGCCTGGATCAGGTAGCTGGGATGAATGAGACCACCTTTGGCGCCACCTACAAGACCAAGAAGGGCATGTTCCGCACAGTGGGCCAGCTGTACAAGGAGTCCCTGACCAAGCTGATGGCCACGCTGAGGAACACCAACCCCAACTTCGTCCGCTGTATCATTCCTAACCATGAAAAGAGGGTACAACTTCTTATTTCCTTATCGGAAATAATGGCCATAATTGGCCATTCTGTATCTAACTACACCAATGAGAAACCATTTACTTACCTCTATGAACAGTACAAGTGGACTAGATTTCATTCAGAAAACTGGAAAGTTCATGTATGCAAACATATTTTTTCCACAGTGTTTTTTATATAAAGTGTGTATCCTCAATGAAACGCTAAGTTTTTCTTATACTGCAGGTCATTAATCATCCCTAACAACTATTGAACACATTCTCTTCCTGCCCATAGGCAGGTAAACTGGACCCCCACCTGGTTCTGGACCAGCTAAGATGCAATGGTGTTCTGGAGGGAATCCGTATCTGCCGACAGGGCTTCCCCAATCGGATAGTCTTCCAGGAGTTCAGACAGAGGTACCACAGCCTCCTTCAGCTTATGTCTATGGAAAGCAATATGTTCGGTTTGTATCGTCATCTGCTGTTAACACTCAGCGCAGTGTGGTCAGCTGATGTCATGGGAGGATCTTCACACTTCCTAAGTTTGCCTCTCAGCTGTTGTAACATTAATGTCCTAGACAAAGCCTGTACCTGACTGTGTATTTATTTCCACAGATATGAGATACTCACCCCTAATGCCATCCCAAAAGGATTCATGGATGGTAAACAAGCTTGCGAGAGGATGGTAATGGTCTATTTTGTACTGCACAGTTTCATATGACTCAAAATTCCTTGACCTCTTGTTATGAAGCACGTTTAATGAGCTACGTTCTGCATCTGCCTTGAAGCTCCTTTCTGTAATCTCATGCCGGCATTCCCCTCACTACCCAAGATTCGAGCCCTGGAGCTGGACCCAAACCTGTTCAGGATCGGACAGAGCAAGATCTTCTTCCGGGCTGGAGTTCTGGCCCACCTGGAGGAGGAGCGGGACCTAAAGATTACAGACATTATCATCTACTTCCAGTCTGTCTGTCGTGGCTTCCTGGCCCGAAAGTGAGTGGTAGACAGTATGCCCTTTGAAAAAGACTCGCAAGTACATCAGAGAGGCACTTGCATCTTGGGGCTGTTCCCCACCACTCTGCTGTGCACTGTACAGTGGTTATTTCCCTCAGCGCAATTGTCTTTTCTATGGGACCCCCCCAGGCAGTGCACAATTTTGCTCCCCCTCAGCTCCCAACATACCTCTAAGTATTTGATATACTTTATTTGGCTGGGTGCCGGGAGGGAGCAAAAATGTGGACATTTTAGGGGGGTCCCCGAGGGTTGGGTTGAGCAACACTGCCTTAATTGAATCTCGATGCAGTGGCCGCAGTAGTCATTCTGGCGAAGGGCATCAGCTATTTAATTACCTTGCTGCTAAATTCCGCTGCGTTGCTCCCACAGACCTAAGTGTTCCACCATGTTTACTTTCCCAGAGCCTTCGCTAAAAAGCAGCAGCAGCTCAGTGCCCTGAAGGTCCTGCAGAGGAACTGTGCGGCCTACCTGAAGCTGAGACACTGGCAGTGGTGGCGCCTCTTCACCAAGGTGGGCACTCTTCTGCTTCCCATAGTTGGCAGGCCTGCAGTAGCTGCCTACTGGATTACTTGGCCCTCGCTGACGTGCGCTTGCTCTGTAGGTGAAACCCCTGCTCCAAGTGACCAGGCAAGAGGAGGAGATGCAGGCCAAGGATGAGGAGTTGGTCAAGGTGAAGGAGAAGCAGATCAAGGTGGAGAACGAGCTGCTAGATATGGAGAGAAAACATCAACAGGTCAGTTGTGTCTTGGCAAAGTGAAAGTTTATTTAACCATGAAAATTATTAGTAAATCAGTCATTCAAATCTGTGAGCAAGATGGATTTATCATTCCAGTGTGGTCCAAGAAATGCTAACCCACGCTAAATTGACAGAAATGGTCAGTGTGTCAATGCTCTGCACATATATCCACAGGTCCTGGAGGAGAAGAACATCTTGGCAGAGCAGCTGCAGGCAGAGACCGAGCTGTTTGCCGAGGCCGAGGAGATGCGAGCGCGCCTAGCTGCCAAGAAGCAGGAGCTGGAGGAGATCCTGCATGACCTGGAGGCCCGTGTTGAGGAGGAGGAGGAACGCAACCAGAGCATGCAGAATGAGAAGAAGAAGATGCAGGCGCACATCCAGGTAGGTCCCAGAGCGTACTCCCTAGCATGCATGGTTGTGTTTTGTTTGGTTGTAATGGTGTGTTGTGTCCCAGTCCAAATAAAATTCAGTCATCTTGAAAATTTTTGAAAAAATGTTTATTGACCATTTTGCAGACAGTACTGTTTTAAACCGCTAAAAGTGAGGTATCTGTTTTTGTATGTGACTGCCTACAGGATCTGGAAGAACAGCTGGATGAGGAGGAAGCTGCCAGGCAGAAGCTGCAGCTGGAGAAAGTGACTGCTGAAGCCAAGATCAAGAAGATGGAGGAGGACATCCTGCTTCTGGAGGACCAGAACTCCAAGTACACAAAGGTATGTGTACAAGCAGGCAGCACAACAAGTGGCGAGGCAACAATTCTGGTTCACTGCAACATGGGGCTCAGCTACACTACTTCTGTCTCTGCAGGAGAAGAAACTTCTAGACGATCGTGTCAATGAGATGACTTCCCAGCTGACTGAGGAGGAAGAGAAAGCCAAGAACCTCAGCAAGTTAAAGAACAAGCAGGAAATGATGATGGTGGATTTGGAAGGTGGGCAGGGGTCTGAAAAAATGTTAACCCTTCAAATGGCTTTCATACTTGGAGTCACTACAAATGAAACAGAAGCTTGTTATCACCTTGTGTTATGAACACAATGTCCGTGCAACTCAGAGCGCCTCAAGAAGGAGGAGAAGACGCGCCAGGAGCTGGAGAAGGCTAAGAGGAAACTGGATGCAGAGACCACTGATCTCCAGGACCAGATTGCTGAGCTGCAGGCCCAAATAGAGGAGCTGAAGATCCAGCTGGCCAAGAAGGAGGAGGAGCTACAGGCCGCACTGGCCAGGTGGGCCTGCAAATTATGCTCTTTCTGTAATTTTATTTACCTGTTAGATCTGAACTGACACAGCACTTCTTTACACAGCATGTAGTTAGAGTATGGAATAGTCTTCCTGCTAGTGTAGGGCAGGCTAAAACCCTGGGTTCCTTTAAATCTGAGCTAGATAAGATTTTACCAACTCTGAGCTGTTAAAGTTCTCCCCAAACGAGCTTGATGGGCCGAATGGCCTCCTTTTCGCTTGTAAATTTTTTATGTTCTTATGAAACATCTGCTCACTCAATTGTCCTGTAAGCCAGGTGACTGTCTAGTGATGCTGCTTTTCTCTGCTTGAATAGTGTCCAGCAACTAGGATAACATACATTTCTGTATTCATATTCTTTGTTTTCTAAGGTACCAAATGGTTTTCGTTTGGAAACACAAAATGACCGCTATTTTTATTTTTGTTAGTTGAATTTAAGGGGATTAATGAAGGACGGAGTTCATGTTGCCTTATGAGCTTCTCCTGGTCTGATCATCATCTTTTAATGCTCATGGGCGACGTTTTTATCAAGATCATTAGAAGGAGCAAGCAGCCTGCCTACAGATTTAGGTTCTGAAGATCTACTTAATGAAGGTCAACTAATTAGTTATCAGGCTGCGCACATGAGTGAATTAGAGCTTGTCTCATGTTCCCACTTCCTCATTTTCTGTGGACGTTAGGCCCCTGTCTTTTCTATTTTACCTACCGTTTCACAGGAGCTGAACTGATTGCTTTTACTGTTAAAAGCTATATATCTATTATAAGCTAGTATTATCTGTACTGTAAGGCCATGGAGATTTTTATTTTATTTTACTCCTATCCTGGAAGGTTTCTAATGCAACTGCTCTCCACAACAAACATGCCATATCATCATGGTGATTTCCATCTTGTTTCACCCCTGTCTCCCCTGTGTGGAGTCACCTTGTTTTGTTCCCTGCACTGCCACCTTGTGGTCAGTAGTGATTATTAATGGGAGGGTCACCAATTTTTTAGGCGGATGCAAAACCTTATTATATGCGTTTACCATAGAGATAATTGCAACAAATTATAAAGTACAAAGTATGCTGTTAAAGCCATTTAGGGGTTTGTGTGATGATGTGCTTAAAGCTTAATTAATGCAGCAGTTTTTATGAGGATAATTGACACTGTGTTTGTCTGCATTAGAGGTGACGAGGAGGTCGCCCAGAAGAACAATGCTCTGAAGCAGGTGCGTGAGCTGCAGGCCCAGCTCGCCGAGCTGCAGGAGGACCTGGAGACTGAGAAGACAGCCAGGAACAAGGCCGAGAAGCTTAAGAGGGACCTCAGCGAGGAGTTGGAGGCTTTGAAGACGGAGCTGGAGGACACTCTGGACACCACCGCTGCCCAGCAGGAGCTCAGGTAGGCTTGCCAGGTCAGTTTGCGGGCGCTGACCTGAAGGACGTTCAAGTTTTGGGCCCCTATGCTGTTCTTTCTGTGAAGCTGTCCTGCGTTGTGAATGTGTCCGTTCAGCAAGGCTCGCTGTGCATCTAGTGGACTGACCTAAAGTCACAGCTAGCCTGATTTTAAGGAGTAGATGAGTCAAGTAAGAACGGTAGTGAGAGCATTTATTCAATACAACCGGAAAAAAAGTCGTCAGATACATTTGAAAACTGTAGGTCGGGTTTCCTCTGTTTGTAGCAATTACACAATGAACAGCAGAGGATCTGTGCGATGGAATATTGTAATTTAGCGCAATCTGCTGTTCTTTGTCCTTTTGTAAATGTGACTGTGATGGGGCAGCGTCAAATTTTACATCCCTATTGCCACTTTAGGACCAAGCGAGAGCAGGAGGTAGCAGAGCTGAAGAAAGCCATCGATGAGGAAACCAAGAACCATGAGTCCCAGATCCAAGACATGAGGCAGAGGCACTCAACTGCTCTGGAGGAGCTGTCAGAGCAGTTAGAGCAGGCTAAGAGGGTACGTCAGAGGGCCGGGCCCTGTTCAGCTGAGATTAACACAGCAGGCAAAATGATAGGATGTGTAAACCCACCAACTCTGTGTGCAGTTCAAGGCTAACCTGGAGAAGACCAAGCAGACCTTGGAGAGCGACAACAAGGAGCTGGGGAGTGAAGTGAAGGGGCTGCAGCAGGCCAAGGCCGAGTCGGAGCACAAGAGGAAGAAACTGGATACCCAGCTGCAGGAGTTTGTGGCCCGGGTCACCGAAGGCGAGCGGGCCAAGAGCGAGCTGGCAGAGCGCTCTCTCAAGCTGCAGGTCCGGCCCCAGCCGCCTTTCTTCCATCACAATAACAAGGCGCACTTCAGAGGCAGTAGCTGCACTGATATAGCAGGCAGATGTCATCAGTGTAGATTAGCAGATTAGTCCTGCGTGATGTTTTGTTTATTTGAAAGTCTGCCATCGTAATGGTACCGCGAATTATTCAGGGAGGTTGATTAACTTTGAGATCAATGTGCTGATTGCCCGGGAGTCACCCATGTGATATAATTTGACTTGCATGGTTCATTTAAGACTTTTTAAATGTCTGAAGGGCAGATAAGGTCATTGCTGTAATGTTCATCGGGCTCCGTGCAGATGGAGTTGGACAACGTGTCAGCACTGCTTGAGGATGCAGAAAAGAAGGGGATCAAAATGGGCAAGGATGTGGCCAGTCTGGAAAGCCAGCTGCAGGACAACCAGGTGGGTGACACCAGGAGTCTTTGCACTCGACCCAAAAGTTTGATTAGGTGTGAGACCTTATTTGAACATGCTGCGCATTAGGCGTCGTTCCTCTGCCAACAGCAGTATAAGTCGCCTGAGCTGATAGCCTCGAACACTCTGGCCTCTCGGGGATGTGCTTGCAGGAGTTGCTTCAGGAGGAGACTCGTCAGAAGCTGAACCTCAGCAGCCGCATCAGACAGTTGGAGGAGGAGAAGTGCAACCTGCAGGAGCAGCAGGAAGAGGAGGAGGAGGCGCGCAGGAACCTGGAGAAGCAGCTGGCCACTCTGCAGGCTCAGGTTAGGCAAACTCGCGCAGCTGTGTCCCTCCGCTCGGTGGGTGGATGGGTGGCGGTCGGAAATGGATGGCTGGGATAAGAAGGGGTTAAAAGTGCTCCTGGATTGAAGCAATTATATTAAAATGAGGAACCATGTTTTACTTTTTTCTATAGAAGAGAAGCAAGGAGCAGAAATTAATCATCAATTTGAACAAAACCAGTGGAACATTGTTCTGTGACAATTAATGACAAAGGACTACAAATTCATTGCCAATTCTGGAAAAGTTTACCTTGCATCGTCGTAGCATTTAATTAAACTCAGAGTTGTCATCATTCTGCCTCCAGCTGACTGAGACCAAGAAGAAACTGGAGGATGATGTTGGGACCATGGAAGGACTGGAAGAATTGAAAAAGAAGCTTCAAAAAGATATGGAGTTTGCTAACCAGCGGTTGGAGGAGAAGGCCATTGCCTTTGACAAGATGGAGAAGACCAAAAATAGGCTGCAGCAGGAGCTGGATGACCTTCTGGTGGACCTTGACCACCAGAGGCAGATAGTCCAGAACCTAGAGAAGAAGCAGAAGAAGTTTGATCAGGTATTCACATCTTGAAAGAGTATGAGCTTCCCATGTCATTGATTGTAAGTTATTGAGTATGGTGTGAAGGTGGAGCTTTTATTGCTGGGTGATTTCCGGTGAGAATCGGAGCATGGTGTCATGCCAAGTGCCTTCCTTCACCGCTGTTTAGATGCTGGCAGAAGAAAAGAACATCTCAGCACGCTATGCAGAGGAGCGGGACCGGGCCGAGGCAGAAGCCCGAGAGAAGGAGACAAAGGCTCTGTCTCTGGCCCGTGCACTGGATGAGGCCCTGGAGTCCAAGGAGGAATTTGAGAGACTGAACAAGCAGCTGCGCACAGAGATGGAAGATCTCATGAGCTCTAAAGATGATGTGGGGAAGAATGTAAGTGGTGGTACTTGACACTTGTGCTGAAACTGGGGCCTGTGTTGGTATGGCAAAGACCATGAGCACCACTTTCTAGACTGTGTCCTTGCATATCGGGACAAAAACATATTTCCGTTCGACCTTTTTAATAGGTGAGATGTTAGCGACTGACCGCTCGTTTTCGGTTGTCATGTTCACAGGTCCACGAACTGGAGAAATCCAAGCGAACCCTTGAGCAGCAGGTGGAAGAGATGCGCACCCAGCTAGAGGAGCTGGAGGACGAGCTGCAGGCCACTGAGGATGCCAAGCTGAGGCTGGAGGTCAACATGCAGGCCATGAAAGCCCAGTTTGAGAGAGATCTGCAAGCCAGAGATGAGCAGAATGAAGAAAAGAAGAGGATGCTGGTCAAACAGGTATCTTAGGATGATTAAATCCATGTGTCTGAACTCTATTACAACAGCTTATGGTGCCAGCCAAGCTGTATAACAATTATAAATGTATTCCTTGCCCAGTAAAGCTCCCTGGGTGACCATATGATCTATCTTCTTCAGGTACGGGAGATGGAGGCCGAACTGGAGGATGAACGTAAGCAGAGAGCCCTGGCTGTGGCTGCCAAGAAGAAGATGGAGATGGACCTGAAGGACCTGGAAGCCCAAATCGAGGCAGCTAACAAGGCCCGTGACGAAGCCATTAAGCAGCTACGCAAACTCCAGGTAACGCGTCCTCTTTGAGAGGACTTAACGTCGGCCGGGATCTCGGGATGTTCCGAGATCCCATAAACAACATGGGAGTTAACAGATGGTTCAGATTAATATCATTCTGGTTATTTTATGTTCTCCTTAGGCCCAGATGAAGGACTACCAGCGAGAGCTGGAGGAGGCCCGAACCTCACGCGATGAGATCTTCGCCCAGTCTAAGGAGAATGAGAAGAAGCTCAAGAGTTTGGAAGCTGAGATACTGCAGCTTCAAGAGGTATATCCACATGGGCCGTAGTGCTGTCAATACTGGCATTTGCTAACAGGCTCGCTAACTAACCTTTTGCTAATTGTCTCCAGGACCTGGCGGCATCAGAGAGGGGTCGGCGCCATGCAGAGCAGGAACGGGACGAGCTGGCTGATGAGATCTCCAACAGCGCCTCTGGAAAGTACGTGACTTCCAGACGATACTCAGTCTGCTACATAGCAAGTTAAAGCTAAAGTTTGGTATTTCCCTGCCTTCCCACCTCCGACTGATGCCCTGTTACTTCTATCCCAGGTCAGCCTTGCTGGACGAGAAGCGACGACTCGAGGCACGAATCGCTCAGCTGGAGGAAGAGCTGGAGGAGGAGCAGAGCAACATGGAGCTACTCAATGACCGCTTCCGCAAGACCACAATGCAGGTCGGCTCATGCGATTGCTCATTTCTTGCGTCTTAATATAGCTGTAGCCTTGACGTAATGTATTCTGCTTAAGAAAATGATAGGTGCAAGTGCATTTTTACATATGAGCGTGTGTTTATATATGGGAGCTTAAATCCTGTGGCCAGGCCAGGTCTCGGTTATAACGTACATGTGGCTCAGTAACCGGAAGGTGCTTGCTCACCGTCCCAGGTGGATACCCTGAACACAGAGCTAGCAGGGGAACGTAGTGCTGCCCAGAAAAGCGAGAATGCCCGACAGCAGCTGGAGCGCCAGAACAAGGAGCTCAAGGCCAAACTGCAGGAGCTGGAGGGCTCCGTGAAGTCCAAGTTTAAGGCCACCATCACTGCCCTGGAAGCCAAGATCTCACAGCTGGAAGAGCAGTTAGAACAAGAGGCTAAGTAAGGATCTCCCCTCCATGTAATGACTTTTTTAGGGCTTGGCTTTTGCATTAAGGGAAATGTACATTGGCAGTAGATATGCATAATCCCTGTTTGGAAACGTGTGGAAATGTGCAGTAGTCAATTCAGTAGAGACACAGACACACAGACACACACACACACACACACACACACACACACATACAGACTTTAATAGGAAGCCTTCCTTGCTTCAATTTCCCCAGGGAGAGAGCTGCAGCCAACAAGATTGTGCGTCGCACAGAGAAGAAACTGAAGGAGGTGTTCATGCAGGTGGAGGATGAACGTCGCCACGCCGACCAGTACAAGGAGCAGGTGAGGAATGTGCTGAGAACACAGACGTCAACCCCAGCTGCAGCCATGCGCTTAGCATAACCTTCAAGTTGGCTGAACTCCCGCCGTATTCCACAGATGGAAAAAGCCAACGTCCGGATGAAGCAGTTGAAGAGGCAGCTGGAGGAGGCTGAGGAGGAGGCCACCCGCGCCAATGCCTCCCGCCGGAAACTGCAGCGGGAGCTGGAGGACGCCACAGAGGCCAGTGAGGGCTTGAGCCGTGAAGTCAACACCCTCAAGAACCGCCTGAGGTAATGTGCAGTCACACAGGAGCCACGGTTACACGGCTAGCAGTGCGTTATCCGTTTTTACTCATCCTGTATGATATTCCATAACTTCTGCATTTTTTCCCCCAGATCCACACTCTAGTGCAGGGCTCTTCAAATCGGAGCCTTGATTCCAAATCTAGGCCTTGTTTTCAGTTCTTCCAAGTAGTTAGTTGAATAGCCCTGCTCTAGATCTTGGCAGAACCGCTCAACTTTTGTAGATCTGAAGATCCTCTTGTGAAGATCATGTCTGTAGCTAGTTCTTTAACTGCTTGTCCCCGTGCTCCTTCCTAGACGAGGCCCCATCACCTTCTCCACCGGCCGTCCTGGACGTCGGCAGCTCCAGCTAGAGGGTGCCTCAATGGAACTCTCGGACGACGACGTGGACAGCAAAGCCGGTGACCTCAACGAGACCCAAGCTGGCCAGCCTGAGTAGTGGCGTCGTCCCAGCCAGCCAGCATGCAACAACGCCTCAGTCGTGCCCCTATCCCTCCCCCCTTCGTCCAAGACGCCAGCACTGCAGGGAGCCCTGAAACCCCAAAGTGGGGCGGGGGGCCATAACTCTGCCTTACTCTACCCTGGCAAGCTGCAAGGCTGAGCACATCATTCATTTCTTGCGTCTTAATATAGCTGTAGCCTTGACGTAATGTATTCTGCTTAAGAAAATGATAGGTACAAGTGCATTTTTACATATGAGCGTGTGTTTATATATGGGAGCTTAAATCCTGTGCACATTCACTCAGACACCCAATATGAGGAATGATTTTGTTCCCCTCAGATAACGTAAAGCCATTTCCTGGCTATCAAAGCCTGATGGATGCTGTCCTTAAGCGGAACGATAGTCCTACTCAAAGACCATCTTACAGCACCATTCTCCGCTGTTTTCATCTCAAGCATTTCTTCTCGTGGACAGAATTCAACTTGTAAGATACAACAAAAAAGTTTGAGTTGTGTTTCTGAAATGGACTGGAAAATTCAAACTGTGAACCCATTGGATTTTTTTCCATAAATTCAATTAGAGTGAGATTACTCAAGCTGTTTAGAAATATACTGTTACTTGAGTCCACTTTGGTTTGACAAGAAGCTATTTTTTGCAGGGTTCCAGGAGAAGGTCTAGTTTACTGGAATCTACAGGGAGGAACAGTGAAAATGTCATGTCATTAGCTCTAACTGCACGCGGCTTTATGCTGAGATCAGTCTGGTTAGAAACTGGAAATGTGTCCTGTGGATGGAATGGGTCCCCTTCGCGTTATGAGTCATCTCAACATTGTTAGGGAGCAAAATCTCCAAGTAGAATTATCGGCTCCTGGCTAAGTGGAAGGTTGGGGGTAGGTGTGGGAGCAGAATAGAGTTTACGCAGCCGTTTGCATCTGTGCCTAGTGAAGCATCCTGCAGTTGGGGACAAGCGTCCATGGCGTCCTGGTCTGTCACATGCAGCCCGGTCTCGGAGAAACGGGGTTTACATCCTGTTTAGCTGACGAGGCCTTTGAGTCACACCTCCACGCGCGGTTTTAGCACACTGCAGCCGCCGCAGTGTTACGCCAGAGTAAATATCCATCCGTACTATTATACTTTTTTTCCAGTATAAAAAAAAGGATAAAATGTATGAAATTGAAACTCCTATTTTAGTGCCTTAGACACTATATAAGAAAGCATCAGTGGGGAGAAGCATGCGTGTGTATGCGCGCGCATATGTTTATATGCTCTCACATGCAAATTTAAACACTACGTGTATGTCAACTAACATTGAGCGAAACTGGCAGGATCTACATAACCCCTTTGTGTTTTTTTTTTTTTGCTGTGCTTCATATTATATACAGTATGTACCTCCCTCTATTGATCAGATAGATAGTATGTGAATATGAATCAGTGTTATTAACTGTATGAAATGTTGGGCCTTCTGCCTCTGGGCGGGAAGTGTTATGGTGTCATTTGGTTAAAAGCTTTAACATCCATGACATAGTTACTATTGGACTGGCTGTTGACAACCAGATATACAACTGCAAATATCTCATTTCTTGGATACCTGTATTTCTAGACAATGATTTTTGTAAAAGAAAATAAACATATTCATTATAGAAACTGTGTTTTAACACTACAGATCATAAATGCCCATCCTACTGTTTCAATGCTTCTAAATGCATGCTTAGATTGAAGCAAATTTAGATTGAAACTGATGTTTATTGTCCATTAAACAGAACAACGAGGGCTGCGTTACTGATTCCCATCTGCTTGTACACAAACGTTCAAAGGGTAGCGTAATCTGAAATATCATATAGAGGTACATATGGTGTATACAGGGTTTAGGGGTCTTGACCAAAAAATCCAGAGCCAATTGGCCCACAAGGACAAGTGGTACTGAAAACCAACAGCATTTATTTGACACACAAAAATAATCTACGATAGAGAAAGTAACCAAGACAAGACAATTTCCCCAAACAAACCCTCTAACACCCCCTCCCCCTAAATTCAGGCTACAAACACACAACCAGACCGCACGCAGACATACAGAATAAGCAGATGCTTAAAAAATGCTTAAACCCACAGACACACAGACATGCCCTGACTGACTGCCTAGGGTCCAGTCTACCTTACAGACTCGTCTTTGGCTGCAATTCTGTCAGTCGGCCAGGCAGGGAGAAGGGGATGGGGGGGGGGGGGTTTAAGGAAGGTGAAGAGCACATGTGGGCAGACACAGCAAGGGCAGGAGCTGCACCGAGCTATTTTAAACAAAAGACAGAGACGAGATCGACGGTGGCAAGAAACCCAACTTGAAGTTTGCTTGAAGCATTTATCAACCTGCATAGTTTTACTTACAAACTAAGGCTTGTTATAGAGTCTGAGTTCTTAAGAAAGAAAATAAAAAAAAAAATAGAATAAAATCGGAACCAAAGTTCAAGTAGGCTACAATCTTACGCTTCCCCGGCAGCCTTGAGTCTCCGTTTAAGCACAAGGAGCTCCTCTGCTTTTCAAGTCTGAGTTTTCTCTTCTTCAAAGGTCCAGTGTGAAATGCAGCACCAAGGGGACACACTGCGCTAGACCGAGAGGGGAACGCGTTCTCGCACACGCACACACACACACACACACTATGTACACAGTGACCTGGAAAAAGAACAGTACACACGCACGCACAAATTCTCTCTCGGTGTGTAAACCACTTACAAATAATTTATCAGTATTAATCATAGCTACTTCTTTAACAGTCTGTGGTGGGGACAGGAGCCCACTGCCCATGCAGGGGAGGTCTGTACCACTACCAGGGAGCTCAGTAAAAATATACATTTAAGTCACAATTCATGTTCATTATTAAATAGTTTCACACAAATCACTGGGAACACAGGTGGGATGAGTTATTAAATACAAATTAAATTATGTAGTATTCTTTCCTGCTCTCCCTCCCTCTCTCCACAGTGATTAAGGTCTGTCATGTAAACATGTTGACAAAAATAAAAATGGGAAAAAAAAATCATCCAATCATCCATCCAATCATTATAATAATATTATGGTAAGAACAATTCAAGAGGAGAATTCCGGCGAGTTCGCCCCTCCTGTCATGGTTGTATTCGTGGATCTAAGTGGCCACATGTTCGGCACCATGCCGACGCGTCCCAGATCCTACTGGTCAGTGAGACTTCCTCGTCATGTCCGTGCCCTGGCTTTGGTTCGCGTCTGGGGAGGAGGGAGAGACAACGAATATCAGATTCACGTGGGCGGACAAACACACTGAGGAAATCATGGCCCAACGAGAGACAAAACCATGCTTCTACGCTACGGGAAGCAGGACACGCATGCGGACCGCCACTGGCGGACAGGCGGAGCCAGAGTGTGCAGACCAATATGAAGACGGACAAGCAAAGCAAACAACAGAAGCCACAGCGACGGGGGGGGGGAGGCAGGGTTTACCTGAGAAGGCAAGCTGCAAGTGAGGAGGTAGCGCAGCCTGAGACCCTGACTGGAGACTCTTTAACAGATCTGAGGAGAGACAGAAGGAGAGACGCCCACAGAGGAGATGACAGGGAAGAGGAGGAGGAGGAGGAGGAGAGGCAGATGGTAAAAAGGGGGCAGGTGGGAGAGGAAATGAATTTGATGACCAAAACATGAGAGTAAGAACATCACATAGGAAAACCCCACACACAAAAACAGTGCGATGGCGACGGATGGCGATAGGACACAGTATTCAGGCCACAAGGACAGACGGCACAGGACCGATGGAGGAAGGGCGGGGGACACAAACGAGCACTACATCTAGCATAAACCTGGCGTTCCAAAGCGTCTCGGCATCCAGTGTGGCCCTGGATGGGACAAGCAGGACACGGGATTCTCCTATTAGCCAGCAGCTAGCGTGGGAAAGCTAGCGTCTGAGCCGCTAACGGCTTAGACAGGGCGCCGAGTCCGGGGCCAAAAACCACTCCACAGGAAAGGGGAGTGAACGCCATTACTGCCTCCAACGCTAGGGAGCGCCGCACTGCACACAATCTGGAAGAATCTACAGCATGCAGCCCATTGTTAGATGATAGTATGATAAGCAATATGACGTCTGCATAAGCCAAGCCCAGCAGAAAGGGGGCAAGTGCCAGGTTTTTAACACTGTTCATACCGGTCAATGTCATGTTGGTGTCATGTGAACTCAGGGAAACAGCTCAGTATTGATACTTGGTGTGACAGGTTATGATAAAGAGTGAGTCACGTTTTCTATGCCAATTAAAGGCCCCATGACAGGGGTGTCAAACTGCAGTCCTGGAGGGCCGGAGCACTGTGTAGCTTTGTTCTTTCCCTGTTCCAGCGCAAATGGGGGGGGGGGGGCACTATCGGATACTTCAGGCTTTACAAACTACTTTAAAACTGAGCTTGGCTAAATAGCTCAACTCATCTTGCAGTTTGATTTGTTTGCTCGATTGAAAGACTCATCCAGCTGTTCCACGCTAACATTAGTGACACACACATGATTACAGGAGACTGACCAATCAGCACAGAGCAAGTGAAATCCGGATCCTTTTATTCGAAATGGTTGAATGGTAACTTACAAACCCAGTCATAGCTTGCAGTGTCCCTCCTGGCATGGATTAGGCGGTCACCCTGTCAGAAGCTATAGCCAGCTATACGAAGCGGCACCATGTTAGCACTTACAGGGCTACAACAGGGACTCGGATTTCCGAAGAAGTTCCCTGGTTTTCTTACCAGGGAAAATGATCAGGAGCCAAGGTGACCCATCTCAGTCCACATATTTATTTTTTTCAGACAATCAAAATTAAATTTAAACATCTGAAAGGCAGCACCATTAGTTTTTATATATCTGTTAGCAGGGAGCAATTAAATTGGGGGACGGGGGTCCCTTTTGGGCTAGAAAGGGCAGATTTGACCAAAACTTTCCAAAGAATGGGAACCAGGGACGTACAAACAGGGGTAGCAACATTCTGCAGGTTTATTGCGGCTCGTAAAGGCAGCTCCATTCCGTTCCGGGCTGGTAAGAAAGGCATGTTTCTGTCGCTCCACTCGGATAAGGACTTGCACGTGTTCTAAGATCTATATTTAACAAAAACACGATGCATTTTGCGTCATGGTTATGCTGGTGAACAGGTTCTACGGAAGCGCACTTTATTAATTCTCCCAAATGGAAGCCATCATCCAATGGCATTATAGTGACCATCAGCAGGGCCTTACGACTAGATCTGTGCTTCAAAGTCACCGAGCTTTGCAGGCAGGTTGGGAAGGACCCCTCTGGCAGACTGTGCCGCATGTCGATGTTCACTGGCTTGCACACTGTATGTGGATTGCCGTACATGCAGTCACTCAGCTAGTGAAGTACTGGGCTGTGTAGGACTATGCAGTGCCAGGAAAACACTGATTGAATAATTTGCTTAGTGTGACACTCCCCCGCCCCTCTCCTCCCCCAGCCCCACACAGTCGGGCCCAGCACTCACTTTGCGCCAGGCTGTATCCTGAGCTGTTGGCCCCAGGGGCACCAACCCCGCTGGCAGCGGCCGCCGCCCCGGGTGGCGTGAAATTCAGCAGCGGAGGGAACTGGAAGGGCAGAGAGACTGGGACCAGCCCACCCAGCATGCCGAACCCCAGCGGGAGGGAGGGGGGCGGGGTGCCCAGGAGGCTGCT
>JAODKC010000095.1:8662722-8674220 GCA_026777985.1 Mormyrops attenuatus | reverse complement strand
CCCCCCCCCCCCCCCCCCCCCCCCCCCCCCCCCCCCCCCCCCCCCCCCCCCCCCCCCCCCCCCCCCCCCCACGGTCAGCTACATATAAATACACTAACACACCGATCCTACATGCAGCCAATCATCAACAAAAGGTGGATGATTAGAGTGTCATTACAATATGGATATAAAATTATATTACTGCTGCAAATGACTCTAAACTTAGTATCCGATTAAACTTATTATTGATAACTAACCAGATAAATATTTATATAATAGGGATAAGTCTGCATGCATTAAATACATTTAAAGTGAGAATTTGTATATCAATTCCAACACTATAAACATGCCCTTGAATAAAAATAAAGATTCAAAAACATTTTTAAAAATATTTCTTCCAATTCACATTACATTCACATTATACTTTGATTTTAAAGAACTTGCTGTGAAAGATGTAAGCAAATGGTGCTAAACATTAAATATTTGCTTACTTTGAGAAATATTCTTATTCTGAACATTTATCACGCAACACTTCATTCCTGACACACCAGATTCTGGTTATTAACTAAATACATGACACTTATATAAAACAGCAGTTCTAATAGTGATTATGACATGACACACTTACACGTACTTTACTCTGCTTTTATTAACACAGGGGAATGAATGCTAAACCTTACCCTTGCTTGGACACTCTGTTCTTCTTCGGTTTCTTCTCCTCCATGCTGTTGCCCTCCTTTTTCTTGCGTTTTTTAATCACTTGATCCTCACCATCCTTCAACTTCTGCAGGTAAGTTACACACAGTCAGTCCCGAGCAGCACGGACCGGACGCGCAGTCCTGTGTTGTACATCAATCGCCTCGTTTGCCGAGATATGCGCTCACCTTGTGAGGTTTGCCATCTTTGAACACGTCTTCCCCTTCCGACTCAGACGCTGCCCGGAACTGCAGAGTCCCCGTATTGATGTAGAAGCCCCCAAATTTTGTGGTCAGAGAGGCAGGGACAAGCTCATCGTACTGCAAAAGTCAGAAGTAGATGGGTTCGTGTCAAGTGAAGTGCATCAGCTGAAAGTATCCGGTCATCAGAAGCCTCGTTTTCAACGGCAAAAACGGCTCCAGCACGGCACCACAGAAAAGCCAGTCTCCGAATGTGGCTCCTCAGCAAAAGTGGAAGGGCACCCAGAAAACTCGATCCATAACCGATATAGTTCAGTCTAATATCGCCCGTGCTGCCAGGGAAACAACTTGTAACATTTTTCTGCTTGTATGCTGGCATCGTTTTTTTTTGGAAAACAAAATGGTACCCAGATTTAATAAACTGTAAACATATCGCAGGTCGAAAATATAAAATATCATGACTCTTATGTGGCGAAGAGACTCATGAGGCGGACGGCAAAGTTACATTTTTAGCAGACTTCTGTACTGCGCGGTCCTTAAAAGGGCCACTGGCAAAGCAGCAAGCGAGAATAAACTCACTCACACAGACGGGGGGGAAATACAGCTTTTCAGGAGACAGAAGTGGATACAGACAATACAGACAGAGCGCAACCAGTCATACTCTGAAAACTATGGGACTTAAAGGCTCAGCAACTTATAAAAACACAGGTCAAAATAAATTTTTAAAAAAACTTATTTAAATTAACCTTTACTTTACTCTCACTTCTGCCTATGTAACATTTCCATTACATTCTTTTTTGAAAACGGTGGAAATGCAGGCAGGTTCTCAAAAGATAGCAAATGAGAAGCAGCCCCAGCACCGGCACGGGCTCCGTGTTGGTGGAAACGAGATAAGAGTCGCATTTAATATCTGAAAAATGCCTTAAGAACCATCTTTTCTTTGAATGCCTTAACTTGCTATTGTTTCTGTAAAGCACTGCATCGGCGCAGGAGCTACGCAAACTGGGACTGGTTAATAGTCAATCATTAGAAGCACAGCCAATCTGCACATCTACCTAGTTGGCTCGACAGCTATATGCTTGTAATATACTATCTGCTTCACCTGTACGACACACTGGACACTGTAAAACGATCTGCCACACCATGCGATGTTTAACACCAGGTACGAGATAGGAGAAAACGTACTATGTACTGAAACACGTGCTGCACAGCAAAAGAGCAAGATAATTACATGATGAGAAATGCCCATTATCACGGTTGTATTTATCTCACGTAGTCTTGCTTAACATGAGACAGATGAAGGGTGTAAACAGCGAAATGACCCAAATGGGGGCCAGATTGGCAGATAAACCCAGCAATACTCACAGCCTCAGAGTTGTCTATGAACGGGTCACTCTCGTCATACCCAAAGCCAATATCGATCAGATCCTGCATCCGGTCTTTCCTCTTTTTCTTTCCCTGATTCCCCTGTGACAGGGACAAATATAAAATTAGATCAAGACTCAGAGATACTAAAAAAAAAACATGCTCTGACTAATTCTGGCAGCCTTGAATATTTTATTGTAATGCTTCGCTCGCATCAAAAACATCATGAGACAACACCGAACGCATGTGTTAATCTGGCCGTGTCTAGAATCAGACCATTAAGCAAACCCAGGATCATCGGCATCACAAGCACACAACTGTTTATAAGGAACTGAAGCCGGAATTCAAATGCATAACAAACCCAGATCCAGACACATTTCCACCTGGCATCCCGGCCTGACACAGACCTCCCTTCACTGGTGGTCTAATAGGACAGAACCCCCTTGAAACCCCCGGCCTGTAACCATGGTGATGGGATCTACTCACGTATTTGCTCTCAAACTTCTTGGCCAGGGCTTCCACTTCCTGCCGCTCGCGCTCATCGTCACCGAAGGGATCCGAGGGGTCGAGGGCAGGAGGTAGTACTGCTGGGGGCTTTTTAACCTTATACAGTAAATTCATCGTCAAATCATTACAGGTCAAATATGCATACATTATTCATACTCTCAACATAAATAAGACGCGTATTGTAATTTGAGAGTCGTAAAGGCGTGTTAAAATGTCACACTGTGGCGTTTAATACTAAGAAAACAACTGTTTCGCTAGCTACCAGCTAACACTTTGCACCCATGCATGACACACAGCCGCCTAAACACGTCCACAGCCGTCAAAGTGTAAACGATCCACCATTTCGCGTTTCGTGGTGCCCAATCCGGATAGTGAAGTTTTTTTTTTATTATTCATTCTCGGCAGCCGCCTTGCATTAGCTGGGCGAAAGCGCTTCTGCTATTTTTGCAGACAATTTCGCAATTGAAAAAAAATAAATAAAAATAAAAAAACAAGTCCAATAACCCCAGCGACTGGGGGAGGACAGCTATCGAAACATCGGCAGAAGTGCGATCGAGCTTAAAAGCAGCCAGCCACATCCTATGAATGAACTGAGTGTTAACGTGCCCGATCGATCTGATAATAATAATTAAAAAAAAACTTTCCAAATTTTCCAACTACAAAGCAGTAAGTACTCTGGCTGCCGGTAGGGATAAAGTTTTTTTGCCGAGAAAAGTTGGTAAGGCGCTTGATGATGCGGGCTAGCTAGCTGGCTGAAATGCTAGCTAAACGCCTCGGGATGGTTCGCAAAGCGTAGCACTGGCGATTCCTGAGCCATCCCCCCCTTCCGGACCCCCAGAGCAGGCCTGAGCAGCGCAGGGGTCGGGCTCTACCTGGACGGACTGGAGCAGCTCGCTGTAGTTAAACTCGGCCGACGCCTGGTCGCTCGGCTCCGACAGGCAGAGATTGAGCCGCACCGTGATGCCTCTGGTCTCCCCGGCGTCTCCGTCGCCGGCTTTAGCGAACATACCGCAGCCCGCTGCCCCCGTGGCGGCCGTGCCAAGCCCCGCGTCCCCCACGCTTAGGTCGGCATCGTCCTCCCTCCGACGTTTTCGCTGCTCCGACGGCTGTCCGACGGCGAACGCCGACAGGGTGACGAACGGTACTTTCCTCGGTTCGGCCATCTGGGTGCGGAGCAGCTGAACCTTCGCTTCCTCCGGGCTGAATGCGAGGGCGAGCCGCTTTAGCTACTCCGCGGAAAGTACTTTACAGGCGGCGCGCTCGGGGGGCGATTCAGCCTGGGCGAGAGAGCGGTCTAGCGGCGGACGATCGGCAGATCACTCCTCCGCACCGTACTAACTGAGTCTCGGGGGACGAGATTGTCGGGGGAAAGTTGTTTTTTTCAATAGTCGCATCCTCAATTGCTAAGATACTGAGGCGTTCGGGGTAGCCATCTTCGATTTCGGGAGTAAATAAAATTACGGAGGTCGCTGGGCCTGCGCGCTCCGCGGAGGCGGAAACGAGGGGGGAGCTGCGACCAATGGCGGCCACATCCGCCGCCGCGTCCCAGTCCTGCCCTCATCCCAGTGCGGGATCGCGCTCAGCCGCGTGCCATCTTGGCTCGAGGCGCAGCTCTTCCTGCGAAATGCAGCCCCGGTCAGAGTTAAAGGAGCAACGTTGTGAACAAAGGGGAGCTGCTTCGGTTCAAGGACGCACTGTTTTTATTTATTTTATTTATTTAAAACTGCCTCTTTCCCCTTTCTGGAGCTGAAATGCCGACTGACTGATTTTATCCTAAGTCACCTGCATATTGTATATTGCGCGCGAACTTATGCTATTAACGCTCCAAGCATTTATGAAGAACCTCAGTACCGCTCCCCCGTACGCCGGCAACGGGCTGTAATAAGCTGTTTACGCACGTTAACACTATATGCCTGTCATGGAAAAAACATGTGTTTTTAAATTTGCACATCCGTAAGTAACCATTTATGTAATTAGTAGCAAATGTTATCTAATACTGGAAAACAATAACTAGAGAAGCACAAAATATACACTATGTTTTGAATAAAAATATACATTTTTAATAATACACTTCATTAGAACACAACATTACACAAAACATTAAGTAAAAAATACTACAAAAACCGATACGCACAATTAATGCAATTAATCTAGGCAAGTGTTTTTTTATAGGCTAGCAACGGTATACAGTGATTCAGAAAACACTAACAATTTTCAGTAAATAATGCATATGAATTAGCTGCGTGCAGTTCTGCGTCTCTTCGTTTCTATATCAATACCTTTACATCTCATTTCGGTCCTTTGAGATGCAGTTATTCACAATAGATGGGAATCTCATTACATAACGTTGTTGCATGAGGCCAAGTCAAACATACAGCTCTGCTTCTGCATATAAGAATGTTTCTAAACTGGGAATTGGGTGCTGATGCAGAATGTAACCATTTCTTTAACACTTGCAGTAATTCCTAGAATTACTAATTTCCCAAGGGCTGCCCGTTCACGACACGTTCCTGTCCCTTTTTCCATTTCTGTCCCGGTTCCCTGTTTTGTGTATCTAGTGCTTTATGGTGTGCCCATCATCACAGAGAGACCCGGTTGTCCTTGGCCCACTTTCTCAGAGCTCTGATGATATACTCCACCTGCGAGTTGCCAGTGTTCCTCAGCAGGGGAAGGACCTCCCTCAGTGTCTCTCTGTCACACGAACAGTGAAGTGCACTAGTAAGGCGTTTTATACACACTCACACACACACACACACACACATATATATATATGGAAGGGCGCGCACATATATGTATGTGTGTGTGTATGTGTATATATATATATATGTGTGTGTGTGTGTGAGTGTGTATACCTGTAACCCTGGAAGGGCACGCACACACACATATATATATATATATATATATGTGTGTGTGTGTGTGTGTGCGCGCCCTTCCAGGGTTACACACTTCATGGTTTCAGTTCAGTGAATCTGTAGATAATATTAAGAGCTTCTAAAACCTACACAGGACATATTAAAGGCATGTAAAACAAAAGCCTAGTGTAGGAGGGTGAGAGAGATTATTTGAATGAAATTGAAATACTACTATGTCTATCAGCGCCCAATAAAAAGAGGGAGGCTGTTAAAGACAATTAATTTAGCTGGACACTGTGTTTTACAGAGGCTGACAGCAAAGCAACGAAACCCACATGTAGAAAGTGCTGGAGAGAGAGCAGGTGACTGTGATGCAGTTCTACATACCTGGGCTCTCTGCCAGCAAGTATGAGCTGGAAGATGCCCACACAGGCTCCCCTCTTGCCTTCCCAGTACTCGGGGTTTGCGTCCAGCCTCTCCAGAACATCAAACGCCTTGGCAGCATAATAGAACTGCCCCATCTGGAAAGGAGGCACAGCTGGTACCTGACAACAGCCAATGGCAGCTATTAAAGAGAGATTTGAGAACCTGTAGAACGAGAGTAAACCTTATAGCAGTCATTAGCGATGAGCTGTAGGAGGCTGAAGGACTCTGCAGACGTCTCCAACTTTAAGTACAGCTGCCAGGCTAAGTGTGCCTTCTTGTTCATGATGTCTGCGTGAAGAGTGATACAACAGATGCAGGAATAATGGTAAAAGGGAAAAAACAAGCACTGTGACAATGAAGAAAAAGGGTGTTAATACATACAGCAGCGCGCCAGCCAGCTGAGATATACATAATCATTCTTGATCTTCTCACTCTGAATCAACAGGAACACCTGTACACGACAGAAAAACACAAGCCCTACTTTTAAATGCTTTAGTCTTAACACTTTGAACATAACTATTTCTGGACCGAGAAACCTTCAAAAGCGAGTACACTAACATTCAACAAGTTCCACAGAACAATCACGGCCACAATTAATCTGCGCCAAGTCTGTCCATTTTCCTGTGACGTTTGTCTTTTCACGTACTCCAGAGTCTCATGGTCATGAATTCACTTATTTGATAGGCCACATAAAACTTAGACATCTATATTGTATCAAACAAGCTTTAAAAGAAATGCATGCAACCCCCATGGTATCTTCTTAAAGAGTCACAAGATCTTGTCAGTGTTGCTCCACAGACCGAAAGCCTGATGGTATGATGACTGTATTCTGTTCAAAGGCCAATAATGTGGAAAAAGACGTCTTACCTCCTCTGCCTCCCTGTAGTTGCCGACAGCTGCCTTGGCTTGGGCATAGTTGAAGTAAAAAGTATCCTCATTGTAGAAGTAGCTCTGTAAAACACGAACGCAGAGCCGTGGATTGGCCGTAAGCAGCTCACAACACAACAGGTGCCTGCGATGGTGTCCATGCACGGCAGGGCTGCACTGACCTTCACTGAGTTCAGGTAAATAAGCACGTCTTCAAACTGCCTCAGCAGGAAGAAACAGGAGGCCATGCACTGTCTGCCAGGGATGGTGTCTAAGGTGGATAGAGGCAGAGATGCATTAAACAGAAGCTTAATTTGCTGATCAAGTGGGTATTGAATTCCAGTGTATTATTTCTGGGTCAACAGCAAGGATGGCACTGCACAATAAAGTCCTGCATGTCCTATTCGGGTTTGTGTGGGTCTGGAGCCCATCCTGGGGAGGTACGTGCACAAGGTAGGGGATAACCTAGGATGGGGCACCAACCCAACACATCACATCACCATTCACACCTATAGACAATTTGGTAAGTCCAATTCACTGGGGGAGGGAGGGGGAACTGGAGTACCTGGAGGAAACCCAGTGATGAGACAGCTACAACATACAAACTCCACACACATGGGGTCATGGCAGAGAACCCTGTTCCCACAGGTGTGAGGTAACAGTACGAACCACTGCGCCTCAGTACCACCCCCAATATCTAAATACATTTCTTTATACATTTCAGTCCAACCTCTGCCAGTCTGCAGCCAGCCATCGCAATGGGTGGTACACAGGTAAGGCCAAGGTCCCTTAGAATCACCTTGTAGTGTAGATCTGTATATTTCCTGTACTCAGCACTATCGCAGCACTCTACCTCAAGCTACCTGCACTGCAACGTGTGAACAAAGTACGCTGGAAGAGTACCAGACGGTCCAAACACCTGCCAGATCTGGGCGGAGCCCTGGGGAGATGTAGATGGCAGACTGTGATTGGACAACACCAACATCGGCCACTTACAAAGAGCAGCACGTTGGTTCTGCGTGTCTCTGTATGTCCTTCAGCATAATTTGTGCTCAGTTGTCGACACCTGTAAGAACTCTGTCAGGCTTTGCGGCCACGTCCTTTAAGGTGAGGACTCTTTCTGAGAGCTTTCATCAGTCTCTACTTTGACGTTAGCTGCATAGTCATTCAGCTTCGTTTGGTCAGTGGTCTGGTGCTCATTTCCCATTATATATGCGTATGCCTACTCACCACATTCACTAGCTGAGCCACCAACTAGCTGGAAGAACTGTTGTGCGATCTTCAAGTGATCTCTCTATAGGAGGAGAAGAGAGCAGACAGGTCTGAAAGAGGGCATTCATTTTAATTTTAAATCATTCTTTACCCCATAGGAGACTTCTCAAAAGGTAATCTTGCATCATCATGTCTCTGTCAGACATACATGGAGAACAACTATATTCTGTTCCGCATCAGTTCTCCCTATTCTCTTTAGCAGGTACAACGGATCGATCTTTTGTTAAAGTCACAAAATATTCCCTTATCCCTTATACGACTGATCATTTAGCATTTCTGTGTGATAAACAGGAAACTACAGATTCTTCACGCCTATTACTACTATTTACACCCACACAGGATGTCTATCGTGGTTTTACAGCACACCCCCAGGAGCTTCCACTGCACCATCTGTGGTACTAAATATCTCACCTAAATAAAACTCCCCACTCCACTTTTCCACCCTCCTTCCGTCTCCCCCCAAGTATGTAACTCACCGATCCGATTTCCTGCCCCAAGGCAGCATTCACCACACCTTTTAAAATATACTCCTGGTGGACACAAAGGCAACAGTTCACTGCATTCAAGAATTATCACTCTTAACAACAACTGTGTATCAGCCCTTACGCTTAGTAAACACTGCTGTACAATAATCTGAGAGGAAAAAGAGGGTAGAGGTTGACAGGTAGGGGGCGACGTTAATATACACTTCTCCTATAAACTGCTGCACTGAACACTGATCTTATCATATCTTAACGAAAGAGAGTGACAGCCTATTGGAAGGCTTGAGAAAGGAAAAAAAGAAGCTGAAAGAACTGTAAAAAAAAGAGATGAAAAACAGGAAAGGAAGACTACAGAGGCAACGGAAAATGTGACCTACCTGTGGTGTGGTTGGCTCCAGGTCCTTGATGAGATTGTATGCTTCTTGGACATCGTCTACAGACCAGGACCAGGCACATAAGCAGAATTAGTACAATAAACACCAGTCTTTTACACTGACTGTAAGCAGGATTTGTTTGTATAACTCTGGGAACAGAAGCATTATTATATAACCAGTGGAAGTTATTTGATAGGAGTGACACTAAACAGTACAACGCTATTAAGGTCAGTCTTTGAACTGTGAGCTTTCAAACTGAGAGGTCAGTTAAATTCCACGTGTTCTGGACGATTACTTAAAGCAAAAGAATTTAGGGGTAAGATACGACACTGCGAGTACCTTAAGCTGTGGATATCACGACATACCTTGCCTGAGGTAGTAGATGACCAGGTTGAGCCGGGCCTCAGGGATGACGTCGACCAGTGGCGGCAGAACCTGCAGGGCCCCCTCTCCACCGCGAAACACGACCTGATCTCACAGCGGGAGGAAACATTTACACGCCGCACTGCCGCATGGAAATGCTGTGGAGGCCACCTGGGTGACATGGGAGAGACTCCTCACCAGGTTGTGTCGGATGAGCTCTTTAGCGAACTCGAAGGAGCTGGAGGAGATGTCTATCAGGTTCTTCAGCTCCGCCTGAAAGCGATAGAGAAGAAAGTGACTAAGATAGACAGCTACATGCCTGATACTCTGAAGTGAGAGAGCAAAAAAGCCATGTGTAATATGAATTAGCACAGTTCTGCGATGTGTTAAGAGTGTGGAGACTATATTGCAGAGGCAGGGTTACCTCAGCAGCCTTCCCGTTGTACAGCCTGAAGTGGTTACAGGCCTTGAGGTTCAGGGCGATGGTTGAGTCAGGGATACTCTGTAAGTACACCGCCAAGACCTCCTGGGACACGTCGTAGTAATCCAGTTTGTAGTAGCAAAGGGCTACGTACACATTGAGGGCCAGGAAATCCCTGCAAGACGAACCGCCAGCACCACACAGCCGGCGCATCAAAGACAGGCCTCTCAGAAATACAGTCATAAATGGGAGATTCAGCCCGATCATCTGACCACCTTCCCACTGCATCTACTCTGTTGTGGCTCTCTTGTTGCTCGATCCATAATTCTTTACCACTCCTCCATCTTTTTACTTTATACAGGGCATGTTTCTCACTTGCAAATGTTCCCAGTCCTATGACTATTTCTCGTTCATTCATTCTGCCCCGACATATAAAATAATTCAGTTCCCCTCAGCACGCAAGCCATGCGCATCACTTTGCGTCAAAATCAGATGCTGAGTTCTGCTGTTTTTCTGCACATTGCACACTCTGCTCCCCAAGCATGAAAGCTAACACATAGCTACTGCTCCATGTGTAACTTTCACAGCTTCTGCAAAGTATCTTCCAGAAGTCACAGCAACCTGATAACAGCTACAGCTATGTCCACCACTGACAGGGAAAAGATACCTTTACATAGCCTCTGAATAGCAGCATTTCATGGCTAGTTAAGTTAGCTTAGTAACTCCATCAAGACCAGCACATCCATATCTAGTCCTCCCAAGTCTGACATAAAGCACAGGAGCACCAATTAATGGTCAGCTTAAATCTTGCAAGGCGAAGGAATGTATCGTAGCAAAATATGCTGCGTCGCACGTGCCGCACGGCAGCATACAGGCGGCCCAGCCCTCAACACCTGTTCTGCAGCAGGATGCGCTTGTAGATGTCGATGGCCTCCTGGTAGTGCGAGCGCATGTAGTGGATGGAAGCCAAGCTCAGCTGGTCCTCAGTCACGTCCTCCAGATTCTGGTGGAAGCCCATCAGCTTCTTCTCATCATTAAACTGAGCAGGACGGTACCAAATTGTGAGTGTTTGTGTGAGAGAGAGAATAAGAGGAAGAAACAGAAGTAAAACTTTGCTGATATTGTTAGAGAGCAACTTTTGGCCGTTTTATATTAAGTAACACAAATACAATTACAATTGGCCCTGAACATCACAAACAAAAATCTACCACTTCTCTCTAACTCTATACCTCAAAAAGTCATTTACCCATTTCCCCTATTAGCAGTCTTTTATCTGATGATCTTTTACAAATGGAATTGTTTACTTCATTAATTGCAACTCTATACACCCTGCTGCATCTATGCTAGTGCTAAAAGCAATGGACAGCATATAAAGGAAGGTACTTAGAACTAAAAGACTGCCAGAATAAGTACCAGGCAGATCGGGTCGTGCTGTAGTACCATAGAAAAATGAATGAAATAGAATAGAAAATGAAATGCTCTGTGTATATAAAGTATCCATATATAAAGTGTGAACATTTAAAATTATGTAACTTCTAAAGCAGAAAACATTTTTATTAAATCTTTACACTCTAAGTACATTGACATACATGCTATTATTAAGGGTGCTAGTATGGATATGAGATTTGGCTTCACAAATAAAGTGTTGATATGTAAATGTGTATGATGATTAATATGTTACCCTGACCTTGTGT
>JAODKC010000095.1:8655222-8657722 GCA_026777985.1 Mormyrops attenuatus | reverse complement strand
CTGAAATGCCTGTCTGGAAGGTCACCAGTTTGACTCGTGAGTTCAGCAGAGTAATCATCAATGTTGGGCTCTTCAGCAAAGTCCATAACCCTAAAGACCTCTCCAGGGTAGCTGGCTAGATGGTTGAGCCTGCACTGTCATCCACATTTACATTTGTATTTAGTGGAAGCAATACAAAAAGTGGACTCATTCAGGAGAAACTACTCTGCTGACCCTGGGATGCAAGCTTGCAACCTTCCTATCGCAGGCACAGTTTCATAACCTGCAGAGTCACACACCAAAGAGCAGCAAGACGGGACATGCCAAGTCTGAACCTCACTGTACTTGCTACCTGTACAATGAAAAGCATTCAATTTCTTCAACATCAAGAAGTCAACAGGAGAATTAAACAAGAGAGTCAAATTTATTGACTTTTCAAAGTTTAATCCTGGATTTGAGAGGCATCACTTAGGACCAATCAGCAGTAGTGCCGCCCCAATCAGAAGCCTGAGCAGTGGGAGCAGCTGACCAATCCTCAGTGGCAGGCTGGGCACTCCAATCCTCCGCTAGACAAAGAGAGCAGGTCACATGAGAACATAATTTGGCAGAACCTTGATTACACATGTTTTATCATTTAGTGTCATTCCATTATGCTCAGCGTGATAGCTCTGTATTCAATCATTTCCAGTCAGAGAAACCTAAAGCATACCTGGGAAAACTTCAGTGGTCGCTGGGTTGGCCTTGGCGGGGGCAGCTGGAAGAAAAAAAATGATATATGACGAGCAAGTCTTTGAAAGAATTCAATTTTGAAAAGATTCAGTACAAGTCAGTACATCTGAATGCTTCATATTTTCTGAGCCATGACAACACTAAGTTCAAGCAACAACAACATAATCCTGACATTTACACGTCATACATACCTGCTGGGAACTGCTGGATGGGGACAGAGGGGACTGGCACCCCCTCAGACCAGTCAGCAACCTCGGGCTGAGCAAAATCTGCCACGGGGGCAGTCCACTCTCCCTGGAACTCCTCCTTACCCACCGCCTTCTCTGCTGCGGCCTGCTCTTCCTTCTCAATCTGCAACGAACCGGGCAAGTGGTTTACTTGCACATGCAGGTAAAAACGCACGAGCGCTTAACATGCAGTTTGTGATAATGCCGGCAGCACACCTCCTCAGGGTCTCTGTAAAAGTAGAGATCTGGCATGACCTCCCACGGGTGTTCCCTGGAGATGGTACCCCTCATCCTCAGCACCTCCCGAGCCAGCATCCACCACATGAGACCCACAGAGTGATGACCCTATGACATTTTGACGGTTAATACAACGTATCCAATCTGGATCCACCAAACATGGTACAAGCAACGGGTGCAACCAAAAACGCTGTGCAGTTCATGTAGCAGGGTCCATATACTGCTCCCCCTTAAGCCAACAGAGATAGGTGAGGGGGGAAGTGATACCCAGCGTGACTTTAGCACACGACCTACACCCCGCACGCCATGGACAGATCAGTGCCGGGCTCTAACAGTGTGCAACTAACATACCGTGCAGTAAAACCTGGATGAAACTCATTAACAGGCAGCTCAGATTAACTACAGAACCAAGCCGAACCATCTATGAGGAAGAACGTGTCGACAATTTTTTTTCAGACATTTCACGGGCACGTGAAACTCATACCTTGTTGTTGCAAGGGATAGCAATGTCCACGTATCTCAAAGGAGAGTCTGTGTTGCACAGGGCAATGGTGGGGATGTTGACGTAGGACGCCTCCGTCAAGGGCTGGTGGTCAGCCCGGGGGTCAGTGACAACCAGGAGGCGGGGCTCCCTGAAGGCAGCCTGGATCTGATTGGTGAAGGTGCCAGGGGTGAAGCGGCCGGCAAAGGTGGTAGCGCCGGTGGCAGAGGCAAACTTCAGCACAGCTCTCTGGGAAAGAGGTCTAGGGGTTAGGTCACAGGTAACACAGGTAGTGCAAGAAACAGCTGAATATACACAAACATAAAAGGCCCGGAAACACACAAAACTCCAACAATATTATGCTTAATTAAGCACAAGAGCATCGATGGAGCCTAATGTAGCTCAGGTGACTATCAAACCCCAGTCATAGGGACATGGCCCTCATGGTGTTAGCGAAAACCTAGCCTGCTCACTCTAGCACACTTCCGACACCTGCACGCCAACCACAACGCCAGGGTTTAATAGTGTGCATTATGGTGGACCAGACTAAATTTTATACCAACCTACACTGTAACAAGCACTCTGAATTTAAGACTTCTTACATGAGAAATGCAAGAAAATTTGACTTGTAATACCTTGGTATTTACTCAATAAAGCAGTCAAGAACTCTGCAAGCAAGAGATGGCTAAAGATGAGGATAAATATAGGTTTGACGGGGGGCCCCCCCCCCCCCCCCCCCCCCAACGAAAAGAGGGGGAGGGGGGTGGGTGTGTTTTGTGAAAATATAAAAAAAAAAAAAAAAAAAAAAAAAAAAAAAAAAAAACAAAAAAAAAAAAAAAAAAAAAAA
>JAODKC010000095.1:8625796-8655212 GCA_026777985.1 Mormyrops attenuatus | reverse complement strand
TTGCATCCAATAGTTGTTAAAATATTATTATAATTATTGGTTTCAAAACCCCCCCCCCCCCCCACACACACACACACACACACACACACACACAGGAATCCATGACTACTAAGACACTTATGTTCACCCTTAACTGTGACTTGGTTGTTGTTTTGCTTATCCCTGCGCACCACCACCAGACCTCAAAGCCGACCCAGAGCCAGGAGAGTCACCTGTCCAGTGTTCCTGGAGGAGATGACGCACACATCAGCCGGGTTCTCGATGGCAACGATAGCACGCGCCGCCAGCAGCAGCTTCTCCCAGGTCTTCTTCAGATTAATAATGTACACACCTGAAATCATGGGTACAAGGCTCTGATGGACTGAGGTCAGCTTAATTTCACACTACAAAATTACTTAATATGAATCCTTGACCATACAATACATACAAGCTGGCAAAACATGCGACCTATGGATCCCAAATTAAAGCATACCTACGATATACTTAGGACCGGCATCGGAATTTGGTCAAAAGGGTGTATTGAGAAATATTTAAAACTGCACAGCCCATACCATCACTTTTCCTTTTGTAGACATACTGCTCCACCTGGAAGTCCAAGTTGGTCCCTCCAAGATGGGTTCCTGCTGCCAGGAACTTCAGCACATCCTCCTCCCTCATCTGCAGTACATCGAGAGCTCCGGACATCGCGACCACTTTCCCTGTGCAACGAGTAAAACGGGAGAGCTAGAGAGAGAGAGAGAGACAGCCGAAGTGGTCTGTTACTATCTGATATTACTCAACAATACGTAACGAGGAGAAATAAATTATGCTTAGTACTTGTGGCTCAGGTCACTATCAAACCCCAGTCATAGGGACTTGGCCCTCATGGTGTTAGCGAAAACCCGGCCTGTTCGTTCTAGCACACCTCCGACGCCTGCACGTCAACCTTGGCGACAGGCTTTAAAAGTGTGCATCCTCGCCATGGCAATCGCTACACGGGTTATTGTGATTAAAGTTCAAATGCTGCATCCGTTATTAACCTACTAAGAAACAAAAAAAGTCTAATAAAATGGATATACCAAATTAATTGTAAGCTCCTCGTTTCTAATTAGGCATGTGCTTGATTCACTGTCCAGTTAGCTGAAGACGTGTACAGACATTTCACATTAGGCCGCCACATGCGCGGTCTCCTTTTAGCCAAAATGGCTAAGGGCCTAATTTCCCGCTGGTTTAAAAGCAGTTTATTAGAGTGGATAGAAGTTACTTTGGTGGGAGAACACAAAACTACCACATAAAGTACCATTGGACACTGGACCTAGTTCGAATTGTTGCGTTCTAAGTCCAAAATACTTAAATATAAAATACTAAACTCACCACGAGACAACGCCGTATGGAGATCGGTACCACACGGGAACGAAAAAGAGGCCGAGCACAGGAAGTGACGTTATTTTATAGTGCAGGTTCCACCAATCACCATTCGCCTTGTTTCAGCAGTAGGACGGAAGTGCTCGCTCTGTCGTCCGTCCAAACTCTTGACTGTAGTAAAGGGGTGCTACGTTGACGTTATCACACTTTATTTTAAATTATTACCAGCTTAAATTAAAAGAAAAGTCGTTACCGATTGCAGTTTGTTGTAAACGTGATACAGAATTTAGGTCTAATTTTACAGATCTCAGAAAAGGGGAAACAGACATTTTTCATTACGTTTGAATTAAATGACTGAAGCTTTTTATTGAAAGCGATTTATTCACTAATTAACTTTAAATTATAATACGTTATATATATTTATAATGAACTTGACAAATATACATTGCTTTCCTTCACACTACACTACCAGAGTGCAAGATGCTAAATAAACTGTATAGAGAAATATTCAAACGGAAACAAATTGTTAAAATTTAGGCCCGCTCAGCATATAGATGCAGTCCCACATTGGCTTCGGCGATCGGTCAGTTCCACCTTCATGTTGCGTGTCACGGTGCGAAGTATATTTACGCCACTCCACAACTAGCTAGACCCACTTACAATCGCCAGATGTCGCCACAACCTGTCGTTTTGACGCAAATGAAAAGGGTGCTGAACAACGCCTATTTCGTGACAAAGAACTTGAAAGTCTTATGTTAAATTAATTCAGCTCTAATAGGTTTTTCACAGATACGTCACTAGAATTGATAATAAACAGATTCATCTGAAAATCTTGACAAAAGGAGCAAACGGGTCTAAATTTATGAGATGTACATTACTTTTAATTCAATCTGCCTATGGGTTTTGCGTTGTGCTGTAACTGAAAAACGCGATGCCTTAGAATTCTGATTAAAAATCCATTTTGTTTCTATTGCTCTTAACTTAAAATAACGAAGGAAGTGGTCACTTTCGTTATTCGCCTGTTGCCCGGCTCTAACCATACAACTTCCAAGAAGCTGACTACAGTAAGGCCTCCACCGCGGCAAATGAACAGTGGCAGCTTACTACAAACTAGTTGTCCCTCATTAGCCTAATTCGGTTTTGTTCTGGGTTTCTTAAAATATTTGTTGGCGACAGGAATTAAGTAAGGAGTTTAAATGGTCTTAACCAATTCATGAAAGGTTATAGGTTTAGTATGCAGTGGGTGAAGAATTTCCAAGAACATCCCAGTTATATGTCTGTGCCTTCGTAGTTTGTCATGAGCTAAGCTGCCTACAATCATACCAATTATGTGAGGCATGCCTGATGACAAGCGCAGCAACAGGACAGACAATGGCCTGGGGCCCGGGGCCCGGGGCCCTGAGCTATGAGGGCAGCTGATTACATAGTACATTGCAACGACAAATCTGCTTTATTTGTGTATTCTGTTTTTCAAACAATTAAAATAAAGTTCTTGTGTTTATTAAATTCTCTTTGATGATATTATTAATCTACACTTTACAGTAAAATAAAGGTAATAAATTTTACCATATCGGGGGAGGGGCCCATGGAGTTTTTTTTTTTTTATTCTAGAGTTCCTAGAATTGCCTCTGCGCCCGAGTCTTGTTCTATTTTACATTTCCGTTCCTTATTTCTGTGGGTTTCTGAATAGCTTCTTTATCTCTGTCACGCAGCTTCAGCTCACACACGATAAGGCCTGCGTATCACATGGCTCGCAGAGATCACATGTCTAGCGCGTCGAGGATTCGGAGCATCGACCTACAAATTCATTCCTCCCAGACGATTTTCATAAAAATGAAAATTACCATCTGAGAATACAAATTTTGGCTATTTTGTGAAATTACCAGAGAAACTGACACACGAAACCGGTAGCTAAATTGTACCAGAATGGACGGGAATGTTGTGTTTATCCCCAAAAATATAAGATATATGTCAGATATAAATGACAAACTCGCCCCCTAGATAATTTTAGAAAATACATATAATGCTAATAGTAAATATGATAAAAACAACACTGTACACCATTTTATAAAAGGATCATTTATTCAGTTAAAACACGCACACCACCTGTCCGAGGGAAGCTGTGCAGGCACCAACATACAGAAAACTATAATCAGTACCTACTAAGACAACAAAAGTCCTTATTATACCTTCTCAGTAAGTAAACATACAGTCCTAACGCAGAGAAATATACTTGGGGCGCAGTCTAGTATGGCCTCCCATGCTAGTTCAGCAGTCACTGGTTGTAATGCAGTAAATTCGCTTTTAAAGTGCATTTGCAGACAGTTTCCTGCTAGATGAAGGCAGGGGCCTGTAAACAAGAGTGACATCACCATGTCAGTGGGAAGAACTACAATCTCATAATTCAGTCATGAGCTATAGTGCAACATAACACTGCAGTCACACCCATTAAAAGAACAATAATACACTACAGACCAGTTCAGAATCCAGTTTCATGTTGCCATTTTTGATCATACAGGGAATTCTTCACTTTAAGGAGTACCGGACCATCATCCCTCACTGCAGTCCAGCCTAAGAAAAGGACTTTGATTGTCTGTGCTTGAGTCAGTCCGTCCATCACCGTGTAAGATATAACCCAGCAGTCCAAGGGCTCATCACGATGTAGTTCCTGCAGCTTCAAGTCTCGCTCATGGCAAAGACACCATATTACTTGGCAAGTAGGTCATTTACATTTACAGGGGCTGGTGAGTCCTTAGCTTGAGTACTTCAGAGTGTCAGCAGCTATGCTAGTCTCACATAAGAGGTTTTGTATCCGTTTGGGAATGTGAGCCGTGTTAAATAGCTTTACAAGAAGTTGGTCACAAGGAAGCACACACAAACATACCTCCTCTGCTCCTACCGCTCTCCACAATCACAAACCTCTTGGTGTCCTCTTGATTATAAAATAGTATTATTATTTTTTACAACGCACCCCACATTTCCTTGGATATGCACACACTGCCGCTCACTTCTGTCACTGTACTGCATACAGATACACTTTTAATTCCCACCACGCACCCAGGCGCCCATGCAGCCCTCTCCTTCAGGATTTCAGACCCATCCTGGCCATCAGCTGTTCATACACAGTCCAGGCCATGGCAGCCATAAGTGTTCTTCTCAGGGACCGGGGCACGGCCCCCCGGAAAAACCCACCAAGCCCCTGCTCCTGATAGGTGGGGGCACAAGGGAAGAAAGGTAATAAAGGGTATAAATTATGGATTAGCAGCTTGGAATGAACACACAGCTATGTCAGCAAGGCTGAAACAGGGTCGTGAAAAGTCAGGTTTTAGCACAGAGCCATTTACAGCAGTGACAGTGTGCGGCGGGCAGTCTTACTGTGTAAACGAAGTACACAGCGTCCCTGGTCTTCTTGTACAGATGAGGACTCACTTGGAGGTGCGTCTTGACCACGTCTGCAGGCTGCGTCACCAAGGAGGCCATGACGCCTGCTAGCACCCCGCAGCTGAAGTTGACCAGGGGCGCGTAGGGCGAGCAGCTGACCTCTGACAAAACCCGAGACAAGATACGATTGGTCAAAGTGGAACTAACAGGCTGTAAAACACACCATGACAGCACAAGCCACACCATTTAATAACAAAATGTACCATCATGATAAATACAGCCAGTACCATTCGAATCGCCCATTTCCTTAATGGATACCACCTTCTTGACCTGTACAGTCCATGAGACAGAGCAGCACACTCACCCTGGGGTAGAGACTTCTTGGCTTGGCTGTAGAACATGACATAGATGCCAGAAAAGGGGGCGTCTCTGAGCAGGGTGGCAGTCAGGCCGGAAAATAGGGCCCTGGGCCCCTCCACCTCACACACACTGCGCAGGGCTCCAAACACACTCGTGTACTTGTACTGACCACTCTGCAAGGTCAAATAATAGTTCTCAGACATGATGCAGCATCCACTGAGCCCCCAGGTAGGAGGTACAAGCTGAGCCGAGGGCCCATTTCCTCAGGTAAGGAAACAATCTCTGCACAGGGTGATTTCATAATGGCAGACCCACAGAAGCTGTGTAAATTCCAGCACGATCACTCACACAGAGATAATCGCACTGCTCCATTAGTCCACTGTTTACCTGCACAGAGTCATTACTGTGTTTTTTTATATCCAGTCTTTATTGTTCAGTGTTTATTGTCCAGTTGTATGAAATGACAATAAATTTCATTCCACATATTGAAATGATAAAGTGACTTCACTCAGCCACTCAGAAGACATTTTTGCAGTGTCACTTGACATAAATGTGCCGATGGCCCCGTGCCCGGCAGTCTCTTCCCCCACTCTCCCAACGCCCTCCTCCTGAAGGCAGTCTCCCCCAGGCAGCAGACCGGCACTCGCCAGACACTCCCTGCCCCTGACCTCCCTCACGGGCACCAGAGTCCTCACCTCGAAGCGCGCCTTGATGACGGTGACGGGCAGCATGCAGACTCCCGCCACGGCCCTGGAGCCGGCGCCCAGCAGCACTGCTTCGCCGGCATTAGGGGCGCGCTCCGGGAAGAAGTGCTGCTTCAGGGAGTAGAAGGTGCTAAAGTAGATGCCCACTCCGGGTATGCAGCGCACAAACGACTGCGGGCGGGAGGGGAGACACAAAAACACAGCATGAGAGATCCAAAAGGTACCGACGGGGTTTCCGGGACGGTCCCCCCCACCACAAACAAGACACAGCTTCTTTCATCAAGATGTAGGATTAACTTCACAGTGGCAGCAGCTAACTAAACAGGAATGTTTGCGAAACCAATTAAGCTGGAAGCAAAGATCCATCTGGAGAAACCATGTGCTTAGTTAGTCCAGCTCTGACCTTAATCAGCTCTGAAACTCTTGCTCCAGAAAATTTTTACTTAGAGTAATTGAGCAACTTTTAAAAATATTTCAGCAGTTGTGTGCCTTAGTGTGTGCATTCCGTAACAACAATACATAGTATTTGGAAGTGAAAAGGACATAAACAACGCTCTCATAATAGGCCATTGTCTGCTCTCACCGGCGAGACCCCCTTCCAGAGTCCCAGCAGTTTCTCTGTACGAACAACATTCAGAAACACCGTCACCATCCCCACCTTCGGTGAGCTGAGGGCCAGAGAGAAAGGACACGTTACACACACAGACATCAAGGCTCAGATCAGACCAGCTTATGTGCTGGACATTAGTACATCAGCCATTTTGGCTTGCACTGTGCCCCTGTTTGCTGACCCCAGAGATGTCAATGCACAGTCCAGCGCAAAGTTCTAGGTCCACATGTCACACGAGACCCGAAGGAACCTCACCCCGGGCGCATGTTGTTCTGCAGGGTCTGCAGCCGGGTCTTCACTAGGTCCAGCGGCTGGAACAGCAGGGTGGAGCAGGTGCCGCTCAGGGAGCCGCACATGAAGGCTTTGAGCGCTGGGTGAGCCTGGAGAAGAAGTCGCGTAGTGTTAAGACCTCACAGTGTTTGTGCATGGTATCCCCAAGCAGGTAGCGGTCGTGTGTGGTCAACAGGCTACACCGTGGAATTTAAAATACGGGGACGTGATATGATTAATTCGCATGGAAAGAAAGAAATGAACAACTGCTCACTGTCAACGAAATGAACAACTGCACAGCACGTGTCAACGAATATACAGGCATGTAACAAAAAAACTCCAGTACCACAAAAAGACAAATGCAAGATATTTACAGGCATCCACTTTCCCACAAAACCACGACAACCCTGAACACGACGCTGATGCATACAGACAGTCTAAACAGACGTCATGAGGGCAGGAGAGGCTGAATCAGGTTTACATCCCTATCACCACTGCTTACATCCTGCACTAAAACAGAATCGCGGTGCGTGTCACAAACATGCTGAAACTGGTAAGAGCCAGACACAGCCAGATGCACTGGCACGGGACCCAGAGACGGACTGATGCCCCACTCTGTGAAAAGCTGTGAACTGGGTAACAAGCGTACACATTGCAAGAGACCACGACCGAGGCCATCAGACTACACCCTGAAACGCGCAGACATCCGCCCAGTCTGCCCCACCTTCCTCGCAACGCTTGCAGATTTGCCTTTTGAGTCCGGCTTCTCTCGCAGTTCTCCCATTTTATGCTTTTCTCTACGCGCTGAATCAACATCCATCTCAAGTGTAAACCTCCATCTCTTCCCAGCTCTCTCTTGCTCATTCTCCCTCCTTCTAAATCTCTCTCTTCCCCCCCATTCTCACACAATGGCTCTCTCTCTCAACCCCCCTCTCCCTACCCATGGCTGTTTAATCCATGTACTTCTGATTCTCTCTCCCTCTCTCCCACACACACACTTGCCCAATTTCTCCCCCTTGCATTCCCCCCACGACAAACTCTCCTTTTTAAAATGCTGTGAGTCATGCAGTGTCTGCATGTCCCTGTGCAAGACAATTTGCCATGAACCTTAATGAATGTCACGGCAAACATACTACAACGCATATGACAACATTAATTCGTTAATAAAAGATTTTTCTCCCTCTTTGAAGCTAGCCTTTCCCCACAGAGGTCACACATAATTATGCCCACCAAAAGATAAGGAATTAAACAACTAATTCATTGTGGTAATTTCATTTTTTCATACCACACATACGTAATGTGTAGGGAAAATGATATTCCAATATAATATACACCATAACAACAATAGCACTATATAACACACTACAACAACTCCTCAAACTGTGTGATGATGTGACATGTTACACATCTCTCTTTCCTGCACCGTTGTGCAAGATGTGGCTGCCTTTCCAGTACTGTCCGCAAGCTCCTCTGTCACTCTCAGCCCATCTTTTCAACCCACCTCCACCCTGACTATTCTTTCACTCGATGCCAAAGCAGCAACCAATGACCAGCGGCTTCCGGCCTCAGACAAGCCAATGACCAGCGGCTTCCGGCCTCAGACAAGCCAATGACCAGCGGCTTCCGGCCTCAGACAAGCCAATGACCAGCGGCTTCCGGCCTCAGACAAGCCAATGACCAGCAAAGCTACGGTACTCAGACAAGCCAATGACCAGCAAAGCTACGGTACTCAGACAGAACCAACTTTCAGCCAATGCTGTCCAGATGCATCCTGTGGTCGCCTTGGCAGTCGACTGCTCAGGTGGGCTCGGGTTCCTCAGGGCCGGGGGAGAATCAGGCAAGGCATCCTCAGCCACACTCATCAAAATCTATCATCAATGGCAAAGACGACCTGCAGTACTTATCAACCACTGGAATGATCCAGAGGGCATGTTTCTGGTGGGTCAACACTTGCGAATTAAAATACAAACCAGAGCAGCAACCACTGGCAGAAGTCAGGCAAGGCACCCAGCAGCTCCGTTATTCCAATAGAACATTATAAACTTCACTGTATAGGTCACTTGAACACTAACAGTGTCTGTATATCGAACTACACAATGACTAAAAACAGCGCTTTTAAATTTCAAGTTACATTGGACTGTGCGCAGCTCTGCTTTGAGACTGCGGTTTAAACCAAGGAAATGGGACTTGAAACTCACTCACCAACATCAGCTCCATGTTGTCCAGGAAAGAGGCCTTGGTGTCCTGCAAAGCCGGCGTACTCCGGTGTATCATGTAGTCCCTCCTCGGAGACCCCCTCTCTATAAGCAGAGACGCCAGCGGAAGTCACTCACCGACCCCATCCAGCACCACCGGGTGCAGGGCTGAAATGTTACAGACTCTTACGCTACTGTTAACCAATCGGTTACTTATTAGGTCACGTTGTTCTGTCTGGGCATTTGACCGCCTCTCCAAACATTTAAACTTTGTGCAGAAAAACCATTTCGACCATCAGCCATGACGTATAAACATAAAAAAACACACCTCTGCGGATCGAGTTTAAAGGCCGGTCTATATGGTCTGACTGGGGAAACCGGCCTCAGAGCAGAAGACAACTTGATTAAATTAGACTGGCGGTTTAGGAGGGCTGTCGGGGATCTTCCCTTACCGGGGTGCCACAGGCTACGGTCCGACCACGTGAGCGCGCCGGGGGGCGAGCATCGCGTCACGTGCCAGCACTGGGGACCGGCGCGCCGCCGACTTTCGGGAAGCCCGCGGTATATTTACTGTGACTCCCCAGCAACCTTTGTGCCGTCTTCGTTCACAGGCTGTCCGCGCTCCTGGTTGCTTCTCAGTCCGGCGGCGTCGTGAGGGAAGCCGTAGCTATCTTCAAAAGTAAACCGCCTCTGACTGATTACATCGGCGACTTATTTAAGCACATTATCGATGCACGAAAGACGCCGTATTTTGTATGAAGCGCACCGCTTCCAGAGAGCGGCGCCTCGCTGCTTCAGCGTCTGGGATCTCAGTCTAGCCGTAGGCCTAAGAAACTTTTTTATTTTTATTAAAGTAAAAGGCTGCAAATCATTGCACGTCTTTAGTCGTGTTTCGGTAACGTGTCGGACGTTCACCGCCCTCCGGTAACCTCCGTGTTACGTAAACTCCGCGGCGGAAAGGTTAGAACCCGGCTGTCAGGCTCGCTGCGCAAACTCCTCCTCCGTCCCCGGGTGAGGCGGCCATCGTACCAGCCGGTCGTTAACCGGTTCCAGCCTGTTCTCACTGCAGTTAGAGGGTGGAGTAATTTCCTTTTTTGTGCCCATGGCTCCATCTAGTGGTGGAGTACCAAATGAACTCTGGATTAGCCTCGGGCCTAGTAAAATGTTACCTGGATGACTTTGCATAATCTATAGCTTGTTAGAAACGCCATGAATATGCAGGATTTCTACGCAGTATGGAACTTCATTTTTGTTTTCCGAGCCTGGATAAGTGCGGAAAAATATAATTTTGGAAATATTTCAGTATATCTAGATTAAAAAAAAAAAAATCCAATGTGTTGTAAAGAACACAGGCCAAATTTAACGTTTTGACGAATTAGTTATCAGCTCCACAATGTGCAAAGAGCAACATCTCAAACCAAGGAGTGGGGGTGTACGCTTAACTAGTATTTATGCAGGGCTACCTGGCACTATCCAACACTCAAAAGTGGGAAGAGCAAGTTTTTGCCTTTCAGATCACCTTGTGGATCCCAGCAAGGGCAACATGGGCCATTGCCCAGGGCAGCATCTTCTGGGGGTGCGTCAACTTAACTGCCAGCGTCAACCCCCAGTTGACCACCTTTGCCATCTCCACCCCTGTACAGTCTGGAATAGTATTTTAAAATGGGATATGTAGGAACCCAAGGTATCGCTATTCCAATGGCGTTATTATAATAGACACGACTTGAAATAAGCATTGAGTGTGAGACAATGTACAAAGAAACAGTTTTATTTAATTGAAGGGACTGTTTGTGGTGACAGGGAAGACAAAGTTTGTGTTGCAAGAGAATAGTGGCGCTTGTTGAGCAAATCTTACGTTGATAAAGCAATTTATTCCAATACAAAACATTTCATCAAGATAAAATGAATAGCCCAAAGCAGATAATGCATTCCAATCCCTCCTTTCGCATAAGGGGGGGTAAATACGGGGAGGAGTTGCTGTAACATTAAGAAGCTAGAGTATAAAAACAAACCTCCAAAAAGGTCGAGTCGACGGAGGTCTTTCATATGCTCCTCTACAAAATATAGGTCACAGTGTTAGCTTGATCTGCAGCTTTCACAAGAGAACCCAAACACCCGGAACATATCTTCTGGATGCACGTGAAGGGAACAGAGTAAATCTTTAGCCTTCTCAGCACTACAGGCTAAAATAACAGTTATCCTGGTTCACAAAACTGGTGTACAAGTGGAAAGTTGGAATAAGAGCATTCCTAACCATATGGCAATCGGACTGCACAGAAAGGTGCACCCAGACAAAACGTCACCAAAATTCCTCAAACCACCACACTGCAACCTTTATTGCGGCTGTGTGCATGTGTGTGCCCTGTGAAAGGCAGATATCTTAAATGCAACACCATTGATAACCCAAACATTGCAACGTAGTACAGATGAACTGCTTAGTAAAATTAGTGATATTGCCCTTTTCATGCCTTAAACCAGTACCTCCACTGCATACTACAGTATTGCTTTGGCCATTTCAGTCAACATTTTGCCTTTTCAAAAAAAATCAGGTAGAAAAATAGATAAATGGCAAGTATATTCCAGTTTATGCATCATTACAAAAATAATTCACATTCAAGATGATATTCAAGTTTGAGAAGGAAGGGAAAGACGTTTGGCCTATATTCTTGCATTTGTGATGTGTCCTTAAACAAGGCAGACAAGATACTCTTTACACATCTCACATGACCATGTGGTATAGTTTCTCCATGTAAGCATTTGTGTGAATATGTAATGCACTCAAGTACACGTGTATTTTACCTTAACATTAATAAAGTTTGACATGATTATTACTTGCTATGACCACCTCCCATTCCATTCCTGTGCACATATGCATATATTGGGGGGGGCGGCATGTGTGCGCCATTGGACGCTGCAGTCAGGTCACTCCAGCTTGTGTTCGGAGGCGTCACCCTTAGCATCTCCATCTTTATCGCTGTCCATCCCTGGGCGGCTGACGTTACGACGCGTGGTGAAGGGGACATCCCCACGTCTGTGGATTAACAAGTCACAGGTTGTACAGTTGCAGCCCTTTATATGGAGCAACAGCTTATCTAACAGCAACCGGGAAAAAGACCCCACACTGCACACTTAAAAAAAAAAAAAAAAAGAAAAAGTAAAAACGCACACTTAAATTGGTTTTGTGTTTTTACTACCCAAGTTATTTATTCTCATCTTCATTGTTATGCTGATCAGTCCATATTATACGGTATTTCTTTTTTTTTTAGCTTATACTTTCTCTTTTGACGTTATTGCTACGTATTGTATTCCTTCCCTATTTTGTTTGACGTTTGATTGAAATTAAGATTTTGACTCATTCCTTCTACGCTTTTTGATCTGTACCTTAGTCGTGCATTTTCTACGGCTTCTATGACAAGCAGTTTGAGCTGCATTTCATGTATGAAAAACGCTACATGAATAGAAATAAAACAGCACAGACTCCTTCGCCACCCTGAAGCAGCACACTCACCTCAGTTTGCTCTTCAGCGAGCTGACCTCGCGGTTCATGGCGTCGGCGGACTCCGTAGCATCCTCCAGCTCCCGCTGCAGTATGCGGCGGGAGGCGTTGGCGCGGGAGGTCTCCTCCTCCGCCTCTTCCAGCTGCCTCTTCAGCTGCTTCATCCGGACGTTGAGCTTCTCCGCCTGCAGAGGCGGAGCTTATTTTACTGCTTGTGAAACGGATCATGCTAGAAGCTAAAGCATGCGATATAGGTGTAAATTCTACCAAACTTAATACTCAAGTTTTCTACCAAACAGGAAGAAACATGGCCATCTGTACCAAATTTTAAAATTTTGCTGCTCGGAGACTAAATTCCTAAAAACTGACCAGCTAATAATTGCATCGTTCTGCTCACCGAAGTTTAAATTCTAGTTGGACTCCGACCAGGCCTTTAAGCTCTAGTCCTGCTGTACTAAGCATGTTATGAAGTTGCCCATCTGCAGCACCACTGAACGTGGAAGCCAACCTGGTCTTTGTACTGCTCCGTGTTGCGTCTTTCATCCTCGACCTGCAGGGTCACCTCCTTCATCTTCTTCTCGACACGTCGCACCATCTTGGAGGCCTGCTGTCTCTCCCTGCAGGAGCGGAGAACAGGGAAGTCAGCTGCAGCTATGAAAGTCCACCGTGAGAGGATGTGTCAAAGGGAGGAGGAGACCGGCACCAACCGGGTCTCGACGTCCAGCTGCTCCTCCAGCTGCGCGATCTTGGCCTCCAGGGCAGTGATGCTGGCCTTGTACTTGCTCTTGACGGTCACCTCCAGATCCTGTAGTTTCTGTTTCAGGTCCTTGTTCTGCCGATCTAGCTGTGAGCGAGCCCCTTCCAGTTGCTGACTAGCACTGCGTTCAGCAGTCAGCTCTATGGTGACCTGGTCAGCCTGAAAGAGCAGGGAGGTGGAACTTAAACACCAAGTCTCAGTAGGTCTCATGTCATTGGCTGACGCTAGTTCTGTACATGGCAAGATGTGCTTGAAAACCCAAATTATGATGCAAAAACCATGTCTCATAGTAATGAGATCCAAAAAGGTTCTCTTTGACCTTGTCAGTGTTCCCTTGTAGAATCCTACACTTTGTAACAATGATCTCAGACTAATTATGATTTGGGGATTTACTGTATTATTGTGCAAACTGATTGGTTGTGATGAATTATTTATAATCTGACTGATTCATTACAAGTGCGCTATAGGTTACTGGACTGTAGAGGGAGCTCTTCTTGGGCCCAGATCACTGAAGAGCATGAGGGGTCAAAGCCTTCCTGTTGTTCCATTTCACTCCTGATCCTAGTTTATGGTTCAGCTACCTTGATGACTGGCTAATATTTAGAACTAATTGGAGTCTGTGTCCCGAGTACGATGCAAATACCCTCTGTTGCAGTGAACAAGGTTACTTGCATCTGCAAACATCTTACGTGTGTCTTTTGGGTGGTTGTTAATGTAACTGGTTGGGAGTATGATGGCACACATTGGACATGATGATCAATATACAAGTCTGGGGGAAAACAGTGGAGCCGTCTGGTGAGACTCCATGCCTCTCAGCTTTGGTCCCTTTGTTACTTAGCCTTCTGATGGTCTCCATCAACCATCTCAGACTATAGACCTCTTGAGATGCGTCTTGCACACCCTCCCCTCAAGCACCTGCTGCATGGCACGTTTGAGGCGGTCATTCAGCATCTCTATGTTGCTCTGCTCCTCGTCCAGCTCCTCCTCCAGCTGGGTGATGCGTGCTTCCAGTCGGCGTCGCTCGTCTGATGTAAGGGAGCTGAGGCAGCGGGGCAGATGGGAGGGCGGCGTTAAAGTACCAAACCTTAACAGCTCAAGCAGTCCGCGGCACACTTTCACATCAGCAGTGATACGGCAGTGGCCATCTGGACTGTTGTACCTCTTGGAGGAAAGGTTGGCCAGCTCATCCTGCAGCTCGTCGCGCTCTTGCTGGGCTTGCTTCTTCATCCTCTCTGCTGCAGCAAGCTCCTGGAGACGGAAGGGAGAGAACAAGGTTTAACAAAAAAAAAAAAAAAAAAAAACAGGGGCTACAACTGAGAGGGGGGGCTAACCAACCTCTTGCAGGGGGATTGCATTGGTTTCCAAAGACTTGATCTTGCTCTCGTTTTCCTTGGCCTGGGCCAGGATCTCGTCGTGGGACAGACGAGACTCATCCAGCTCCTTCAGCATGTCTTTCATCTGGGCCTGGGATATGATAAGTCAGAAGGGGAGGGGGGGGGTGGTTTCACCTTTAAATCATTTGCATTTGGACATTTTTTCCCCCCTACTGTTTCAGGTGAACGGCTTTCAGCAGAACGCTGTTGTACCAACAGCCAAAGGTAAAGAGTGTTTATAGGATGAAGGCAAGAATTTGTACCTGCAGCTTCTTCAGCTGTTTCAGGGCATCTTCCCGACCTTTGTTAGCCATGTCGATCTGAGATTCCAGCTCCCTCAAGTCAGCCTCCAGTTTCTTGCGGGCAGCCATTGCCACAGAGCGCTGCTTCCTCTCATCTTCTAGCTCCACCTCCATCTCCCGCACCTGAAGGAAGTCAAAGCGAAACATCGATGCAGTCACGAAATTCCGCCACCCGTCAGGAAGTAGCGTCACAGACGGAGCATGATCTTAGCATACCTGTTTAAGCAGCTGTCTCTTCTTCTCCTCACCCATCTCATCCCTACCCTGCAAGTCTCTCTCAAACTGGGCTTTCATGGCCTGCATGTTCACTTCCAGCCTCAGTTTGGCATCCTCAGTGGCCTGCAGCTCGTCCTCCAGTTCTTCCAGTTGGGTTTTCATCTCCTCCAGCTGTTGTTCCATGCCTCGCTTTGATTTCTCCAGTTCGTGGACCTACAAACATGCGACCAAAAAGGGGTCAGAGTCATGTTACCAAATCCAACAAGAATGGACTACAAAACGCATGAATACTGGAGTGTGAATCTCCTAAATGACAAACACAACACACGTCCTTACACTCTTGCCGACGTCATCTTTAGACGACATTAGATCCTCCATCTCCACTTTGAGCTGTTTGTTGGTCCGTTCCAGCTCATTTTTGAGTTCCACCATAGTCTCAAGTTCGCGGTTCAGTGCCAGCGCTTTGGTCTCTTTTTCCCTCGCCTCCGCTTCAGCCCGATCTCGTTCCTCTGCGTAGCGACTGGAGACAGACTTCTCCTCGGCCAGCATCTACGAAGAAATAAAGCAGTTCAAGGCACAGATCCGGTAGCGAGTTTGTATTGCCTTATGTACAGTGGTGCATCCATTTTTTCCGTTGCATGCATTTTCTGAATGTACCTTTGACTAATGCAACCAAGTTTCCATGGGAGACAATATTAACTTTGACCATCATTATGACTATTAGGCTGGCTCCAAATTGCCATTAAATTTGCTGCCATGGTTACAGCAGTGCATCCCCACCCAGTTTCATTTACCTGGTCAAATTTCTTCTGCTTTTTCTCCAGGTTCTGCAGAGTCTGCCTCAGGTGATCCTGGTCTACCATCAGATCATCCAGCTCCTGCTGCAGCCGGGTCTTCGTCTTGTCCAGCTTGTCGAAGGCGGTACACTTCTCCTCCAGCTGCTGGTTCACGGCCTCAAAGTCCCTCTGGAACCTCCGCTTACCCTCCTCCGCACTCTCCAGGGAGGATGCTTCCTGCTCCACCCTTTTCTTCATCTCTGCCATCTGCAGGACGTGTTGAAATGGGGAAAGTAATGTCAGTGGATATCAGCAGGTGTGGTGGTGGAGCACCTACAATTCATATTTAAGCATTAGTATTCACATGAACAGCAGACCTGCACCCAAATACTGGGGGACAAATGCTTGATTTGGTACCTTAATACATTAAATATTACTTGGAGGTTTGGAAGAAAAACACAAATGACTTAAACATATCCAAAGTTTCTAAAAACAGGACAATGGCAGACTGAATATACTGTACCTCGTGTTTTTAACAAAAAGGAGAGAAACTAGCCAAGAGGAATTAGGAAGGCAGCGATGAGGGATACCTGTGCCTGAAAGGTGAGAAGCTGTTTCTCCAAGTTTTTCTTGCTCTCTTCCTCTTCCTCAAGCTGGTCCTTCAAGCTATTCTGCTCATCCTCCATCTGCCGAAGACGGGTAGACATGGCAAGCTTCTGCCGCGTTTCCTCCTGGAGCAGCTCCTACGGGGGGTCAAGTAAGCAGAGTTAATAAAGCACAGGGGGGTGGGGCTTTCTGCCTGAACACTGCTCAAAAATAACTGACCCCGGTGCAGCTCTTAGTGCTGGGGCTGAAGTGACCGCAGCACTGCCTTAGCATGGGACCTGAAAGAGGCCTTCACTTTGGGAAGACGGTAGGGCACCGTATCAGACCTGCTCAGATCATACCTGTGTGTCCTGCAGCTGAGACTCCACAGCTGAGCAGTCCTTGGATGCTTTGATCGACTTGCTCTCAGCATTGCTGAGCAGGCTGTTCACATTGTCCAGCTCCGCCTGTGGAACAAAAGGGTTTATAAACGTTACAATGTAACCTTTCCCCCCCATAAGTCATGCAGAGGCTTTCCAACATTACACCCCACAAAGTCGTACCTGGACCTTGGTGACCTTCTCTGCAAGCTCCGTCCGGTGTTTCTCACTGTCGGCGTGCTTCACTTGTAGCTCCTGCAGCTGGGTCTCCACCTTCTTCCTGCGGTGCTCCGAGTCGGTCTTGCCCTGCATCAGGGACTTCAGCTCGATAGCCAGCTCGTTGCGCTCGCTCTCCAGGGCCTGCTTGGCCTTCTCCATAGACACCTTGTTCTGTGGAAACATGCAATGATTTCCATGTCCATCAATGCACCGGTAAGAGTGACTTCACCTAGGGTTTTAGCTCATGCAGAGGTGCTCTTTGGGTAACTTCACATAAGCCAACATCTAAACCATCTTGTGTGGTACAAGTACAGTAGACAACATCCGAGGTTGTATGTTTGGTGTCAGCAGTCCTGTATATCTAACCACGACAGCGCCATCAAAATCCGGTTGTCCTCCGATCATGCCCCCGGCGCAGTTACCCTCTTGGCTTGCTCCAACTGCTCATTCAGCTCATCAAACGCCTGACTGTGCTTCTGCCGCATCTCAGCCACCTGCTGCTCGTGCCCTTTGGCCTCGTCCTCCAGGGTCTTCTTCAGCTGCGTGACCTCTGACTCACGCTTAGCCCTGTGAAACAGACAAAACAGGTGAGTGAGCATTCACACAGAACTTACATCGTAACCAAATGTCACAATCAGATGAGGAGCTGTCATGCATGGTCTTCAATGCAACAGCGCAAGTCAGATCAGTACGCCTTAGTTAAAATTCAGAAGTTAGACTATAGCATGATTAAAAAGAAAGTACAGATGCTCCTCACGTTACGATTGTTTGACTTGCAATATTTCAACATTACAATGTTGCGATAGCAATGCAGTAATCAAACCTTGAATTTTGCTCTGCTCTTGGGCAGCGATATGCCGTACGATCACTTCTACTGATGCTGGGTGACTGCAGCATCAATGCAGCCACACTTCCAGTCTCCGTAGCAATCACAAGCTTAAACATCTCGTGCAGTGTTTGACATATCGTACAGCGTTTTGTGATTTGTCATATCACATTCCCTTAACGATATTTTCAATTTATGTTGAACTGAAAACGGAATGCAACCCAAGACGCAAGTAGTGCAGCTTCTGTACTGATGGTCTACAGGGTGATGTCACAGCTGGCTAATATCAAGCATTTTTTTTTCCCTTCTTGGTATTTGACCAGTCAGCTACCTGAGCTCCTGCTGGGCAGCTGTGGAGTCCAGAGTGTCCTCCAGCTCCGTCTTGAGGGCCTCTAGCTCCTCACTCAGGTCCCTACGGTTTTTCTCAGCTTTGGTGCGGGCCGCCCTCTCCAGTTCCAGGTCCTCTTGGAGCTCAGAGAGCTGAGCTTCCAGCTCTCGGATCTTCTTCTGGGCCTGATTCTTTAGGGCCGCCTCCTCTTCCATCCTGGTGCAACCGGAAAACAGGTACGTCACTATGGCAGGATGGTCTCGTTCTGGCCAAAATCATTTAAAAAATGGGATCTCTCTCTGCTGGGGAGAAGCACGGCCACCTCACCGGCTCAGTGCCGCCTGTAACTCCTCTTCCTTCTTCGCCAGTTGAGCACGAAGCTCAGCAATCTGAGCCTGCAGGTCAGCGATCTGGTCATGCAGCTCGGTGGAATCACCCTCCAGCTTGCGTCTGTTCTTTTCCAGCTCCTGCCGCAGCTTCTCCTCCCTGCGCAGGCGGTCTGAGACGGTGGATATCAGGCGAGACGTTGGGAGAAGATATGGTGCAAGATGAGACACAGTGTTTGGAGGGAGTAGCAAGGATGTGACGAGTAGCACATGGAGATCGCTGGAGGTTTAGAGCACAGAACAGAGGAATGGAGGTACCTTCAAGGTCTGTGATCATGGCCTCATGCTTGTTCTTGAGTTTCTGGAGGCTCTTGGACTTCTCCTCTTCTTCAGCCAGGTTTATGGTGAACTCAGAGATTCTCTCTTCTAGCAGTTTTTTCTCCTGCAAAGGGAACAATTCAGATAAACACTGGCTACTTTTCCTTGCACATGACAGGTGGGACTACGCTGTGCTGGAATGGACAGTACTGGTAAATGGTAAACCTGCTAACTGGGTCTGATGTAACACATCAGCATCACCAGGGAAAAGGATTTGAGATTTATGGCTGTAGTAGTAGTGGGAATTTTCAGCAAACAACTAAATTTGAAGCACTCAGGCTCATGTGAAGAGATCTGCAAATCCCCCATTAAGTGTACAGACCTTGCCAAGTTTATTGTTCTGATCATCCAACATCATGACCTCTTCGTCCAGCTTCTTAACCTTGGCCTCCACAGTGACCTTCTCCACCTGCAGCTTCTGCCTGGCCGCCTCCTCCTCATCCAGCTGTTGTTCCAGGTCCTGCAGAGAGAAGTGTGGATATTCGTTTCCCCGAAACGTTAAAACACAGGGAGCTGTATTCACATCCCAGCCTCTACACATTCGAATGGACAAGATAGACAACCTGTATGCTTTAAGGGCCTGATCACTTCCTCCAATAATCAGTCATCCTTGAAAGATGTTTTACCGTGATGTTTTGCTGCATCTTCTTCTTCTCATTCTGCAGATGAGCAACCCGTTCCTCCTCCTCCTCCACACGGGCCTCCAGGTCATGCAGGATCTCCTCCAGCTCCTGCTTCTTGGTAGCTAGGCGCGCTCGCATCTCCTCGGCCTCGGCGAACAGCTCAATCTCCGCCTGCAGTTGCTCCTGCAGAGCCACCTTCTCCGCATTCAACTGTGTGTGGGGGAGGGGGCAGAGAGGGCCAAAGAAAATTAGGGACTATGTAAACCTATTCAAAAGGTCAGAATCACCAGAAGGTCGTGGGTTTGAATCCCACGACCCCAATTGCTTCAGGGACCCCGGCTGACCATAGTCTCCAATATGCACTTAGACACTTTATTGAAAGCGATTGTACAAATAAATAAAATATGATAAGTGTAGATGGGGCTCCATTCTGTTCACACCTGTGAATTTTTGATTTCAGTCTCCTGCAGCTGCTCCTCCACCTGCTGCTGTCTCTCCTTCACCTTGATCAGCTCATCTTCCTTGGCCTGCATCTCCTCCTCCTGCCGGCTCACCTGCAGCAGAGGCTTCACCTGCGCAAGGGAACGTGAAACCAGTGAAGCTCACGCACTGAAGTACAGTCTGCAGTGCGTGCACAGGTGCTCTGAGCCATGCCAGCGTGCAGGTACACGAGAGGACCCAGGTCGCGAGACCCACTGTACGGTTTAGGACAATCCTCATTGGGTCCTACCTTTGTGAAGAGCCTCCACCACTGCCAGTTTCTCAGCTTCAGGTACGCAGCACAGTTTCTCTGGATCACCTTCATGGCGGTCAGCTGCTGCTGTCTCTTGGCAAATGCTCTGCGGGGGGGGGGGGGAAATCAACCAAGGATAGAGAAGTGAGCAGAGTTTTAGAGAAGCGATTTCCCGCTTATTGCTGCAGGGTAGCGGAGGCGCACGGCGTACTTGCGAGCGATGTGGCCTCGGCACCAGGCCTGGAAGCTGATGATGACGTCGGTGATCTTCATGTCCCTCTCCTCCTCCAGATGAGCCAGCACTCCAGCCCTGAAGAACACCTTGCTCTGGCCAATCCGGTACAGGTTGGAGTCCAGCTCCAGGGCTTTGATCTGGGGGAGGTCGAGCGGAATACAAAAAATTTTGAAAAATTTCAGCTTGGCTTTTTCATTTTAATGTAAATGAAAGAATTTTTTTTTTTTTTTTGTTTTTTTTAAAATACTATTCATTTTGAAGTCAACATATTAAGCTAATATTAGTTTTATAAATAAGTATGCCTAGTACAATGTTAAAAAAAATTCAAGCTGGTAAATTTCAAATGCAACAAGAAATAAAACATCCATGTTTTAGATGACTGGTGGTTTAGAGGAGTAGCGATTTCATAAAGCTGCACGTGATTAAAGGCAAAGTCTTACCATGAGCACACAGGCCTGCTTGCCGTCCATGAAGCCCTTAGGAATAGCATTGGGAGTCAAGATCTCATACCTGTGGAAGAAGGGGATAATTTTTACTGCCAAGACGACTTTTTGCAGCCAATTTTTTATTGGGTTTTAGTATAATGCACACAAAAGTGACATCAAAACTGTTCAACATGCAAAACAGAAGAGAAAAAACACCAGAACCAAAACTCCACAGGTCTGTCAGGAGGACTTAAGTGAGACAGATGGGGGGGGGGGGGGTTACACCACAACAAGTGCACCCAGCAGAGAGGAGAGAAGTTGGCGCACCTCTGTCTGAACTCCTGGAAGACTATCCGATTGGGGAAGCCCTGTCGGCAGATACGGATTCCCTCCAGAACACCATTGCATCTTAGCTGGTCCAGGACCAGATGGGGGTCCAGTTTACCTGCCTGAACAGGGAACATAACAGCAGATATAGTACTTCCCAGCCTAAACTAGAGAGCTCTTCTAATCAAAAACTGACTCAAGCCAGAAGGTACACGTCTGTAGTCATCTTAATCTTTCAGAGGTTTGGAAGTACAACTTAGGGCTAAACTACACATTATGTAGAAATAAGAATACACATTTTGACAGAACGGTAGGATCCTTACCTTCTTCTCATGGTTAGGAATGATGCAGCGGACGAAGTTGGGGTTGGTGTTCCTCAGCGTGGTCATCAGCTTGGTGAGAGACTCCTTGTACAGCTGGCCCACCGTGCGGAACATTCCTTTACGAGTCTTCATGGCCCCCGGTGTAGAGTCGGACATCCCGGCCACTTTGTCCAGACCCACAATACGATCCACTGAGAGGAGACACCGGATTTATGACATCTTGGGGGGTATTAACCACACAACCAGTCTCATACAGCTCCCTTAATCTTTTCAACAAGAACTACAGCGACTCACGCCTACTGCCTCAATCCTAACTAGTATCAGGGAGTTGACTCCCAGCATGCATTTCTCCATAACTTGACACAATGACAAAGGAGAATGAAAGAGCAAGTGTCTGCATTCAACAAAAACAAGCGGTTACCACAAACCAGCCTCTTAAACATGGAGTCATTTTGTTTGCAATGAAAGTCTTACAGTTACTTTCAATTCTTCGCAATGCTAGTACTGGTTAATTATGCATGCATGTATGCTGAGAGACAAGAATTATATTGCCCCACAGACTTTGAAATAGCTAGATTCGTTCCAAATGCAGTTGGCGTGTCTAGGCTACACATGTTCTTGCAGGTGATCTGTACTACCAGAACATGACTGGGAGGGATTTTCATTTTGCCAGCATCGCGGTTTGCAGTTTCAAGTTCATGCGTGCCCTGTGGCATCATTTAAATCAAGCAATGAAATACTTTATAGCCTGATTTTTCCCTTAAAAGGCATTCTGCACTTCTGCCAAGAGGATGTCAGCAGTGCGTGTCAGGATGAACGCATTTCTGCGTGTAACATGTCGTGCAGCATTCAGTTGTGGAACAGTGCCCATAAAAATGCGGGAAATAGCACTCGAGATAAACATTACAACGTGCAAAGAAAAATAGAGGAATGAGTCAAGGTGTGCAATGAATGGGGAGAGGTCAACGAATGATCCAGAGGGTGCGTAGTAAGCAGGCAAAGACTGATGAATCACTAAAAAAGTGTGAGGTGCAGAAAATGTTGCCTGGGTCTACCTGGAACCTAGTGATGAGAATAGCCCCCTGTCACAAGGCTGTCCCTTAGAGAAACAGGGGCATGAGAGAAACAGACAAGGACCGAGAAAGGGGGAGGGGCCAGTGAGGATGGCTGGGAGGAAGAGGCCAAAGGAAAAAAAAAATATAAAACGATTCAGTTTATCTAACAGTTCCCATTTTATCCTGTACACAATAACCCTTCTACACTATCATGTCCTGACCTAGTTCCCCATCATGGCTAAATGTGCTCTCCTCCAATAACTGTTCTTCACCGCCAGTCACTTTTCTTCCCCCCCAAGATGGATGAGAGCACAGTTATCTACCAGCCCACTCAGAAGTCGCATTTCATAGGCAGGACATGATATAGAGCGCCGCCCGTCTTTGAAGGTCTTCCGTAACTGCTGAATAAACCTTCACACTACGTCTCCTCCCTCCTCACCGTCTCTCCACAGCTCGGAGACAAACTTGTCGGAGGACTGGTTGAGAAGCGTGGCCACGTTGTCATTCAGAGGGTCCATATTCTTCATCAGCCAAGCATCAGCCTTATAATCCACCTGCAAGGCAAGAGTCACGTTAAATTCCTAGCGTAGAAATTCTAACATTAAGAACCTAACTAATGCATTTGCATCTAACCAATGTCAGGTTCTTAATACATTAGTATGCAAAACCACCAGGCAAAGGCTCACCTTCCCAGCATAGTGCATTACGCAGAAATCGGCATCATCTTTCAGTTTCTTGGGCTTCTGAAATTTCGGATGGGTGCCCTGTTCCTGCACCAGCTTATCTACAAAGCTCTTGTCTGTCGCTTTGGGGAACCAACACTCCTCATCTAGCAGGGCCAAGATACCTGGTGGATTTGCCTGGAGGAGATTAAATAAGCAGGGGAAAGTGTCAGTATTTTGTCAGCACAACTAGAGAAAAGAAAAGAAAAACAAAAAACACAAAAAGCAACAGACCGGCCTTTCGATGAGGTCGATGCAGGGCTGCAGGTCCAGGCCGAAGTCGATGAAGCTCCACTCGATGCCCTCCCTCTGGTACTCCTCCTGCTCCAGGATGAACATGGTGTGGTTGAACAGCTGCTGCAGCTTCTCGTTGGTGTAGTTGATGCATAGCTGCTCGAAGGAGTTCAGCTGCAGGGAAGAACATAGATCAGTTGTAGCACGCAGACAAAGATGAGATGAACACTTGGGCTACACATTCATGACTTTAAGCACAATAAATATGCAAAATCTAACTTCCTCAAAGTCTCCTCCTTTACCTCAAATATCTCAAAGCCAGCGATGTCCAGAATGCCAATGAAGGAAGCTCCCTGGCGTTTGGTCTTATCTAGAGCCTTGTTAATGCGCAGAACCAACCAGCGAAACATGCGCTCATACGTGGCTTTGGCCAGAGCCTCCACAGCAAACTCCGCCTGCTCCTGGGTCTGTGCCTTCTGCACATAGTCTCGGCCCACTTTGATTCGCGGGGACAGGATGGCCCGCGTGAAGTCAGTCACATTCATGCCCATCAGGTGACACACCTTCTGCGCAGCTGAGAAGACGGGAAAGGCAAGTCAGAGCAAAACAATGTCCTGGGGGAACGTGCCACTTCAGCAAATCCGTACACATTCAGGTGAACTCGCTTCATAGGTCTTGGTTCATTCTGAGAGATCATAGAGCATCAGCTTGCCATACCCGTGTTGTCAGGCAGGGAGGCCTGGTCCGACTGCCGCTCCTTCTTGAAACTCATGTTCCCCAGCTGAAGAACTGCAGACACCACCTTCAGCATACCTAGGATAGGCGGGAATAGGACAAGCATTACATTTCACCTTTATATACACAAGGATAGAGGCTAACACCAGGATCAGATCAACGGGAACAGCATATCATTACCAATCTGCTCGTCTTCAGGAATGCTCATGATTTTCATGGCCTCCATGGTTTCCAAGAAGAGATCCTTGTCCTGCTGACCAGGGATGGTCACATTGCCGTTTGACAGGAAGCGGTAGTTGTTGTAGTTCTCCAGACACAGTTCCGCTGATCAAGGGTTTGATAGTCAGATACAGATATTGGACGTACAGCACAGAGCAAGACCTTACAAGTCTATTACACAACCAACTCCGATGATATATGGAACATTAATATCTGAAAGTCAGCAAATAACTGGTTTAACACAGCACTCATAAAATACCGCATGTCAAGAAAATTAGTTACCTGTCGCCCGCAGTCAGTCAAGACAGGTATCAGAAAATACAAAGTGGCATTCGAATTTGTCGATAAGGGACTTAAGATATCAGTATCACCTTAAAAAGTCTCAAGTTCAAACACTAAGAACTGTAGACATTAGTTCTCGAGGCTTACTGCGCAGTTTGTCTCCAGCCCCGGTCAACATGTAGTAGAAGATGTGAAACGTGCGCTCATTCTTGGCCTGACGAACCGCACGAGACTTTTCAAGAAGGTCTGACGAGAAGCAAGTTAAGGAAAGATGCCGATAGTCAAAACAATCCGTCAGGTTCCTACAACCCAGCGACTGTGTATAGGGCCAAATGCTGAACTGAAAAGAGGATGTTATTGTAGAACTGACAGCAATGTACATTGTTTCCGCAATGATTTACTGAGGGATACAGGTCTCTATGTTGGCACCCACGATATATCCGTTGACATCAAAGTTGATTCTGATGAACTTCCCCTGTGACGGACACAGACATTGAGATGGATTTTCTGGCACGAGAGAATGCATCTTTGCACACGTTTGACTTGTATCGTTCTTACGAATCGGGACGAGTTGTCATTCTTGACCGTCTTGGCATTGCCGAAGGCCTCCAGGATTGGATTAGCCTGAAGCAGCTGCCTCTCCAGCTCTCCCTATTAAAATCAGCACGCAACACAGACAATTAAAAAGGGGCCAATGAGCACGCAGACTACAGTAGTTTTGATCCTGACCATGCCCTGTAATGCTTTAATCAGTTCAAGCATGTCAACAGAAATCAATATACAGATTGAAACTGCTAAGGAGATGTATGTACTATAAAATAAGTTGCATTATATGGCCTAAAATTAAGTAGATAATCAGCTTACAGACGCATTGCAAGCAGAAGTGCCTACTTTCCTTTGCCCACAATACTGGGGAAGGACTAAAGGCAACCTTACACACGCGTACGCACATGCATGCACAGCAAGCATACCCCAGTAGCCGCAACACAGGAGCAAGCTGAAGACCACGCACTTTTCACACAAGAGCCGGTAATTGCTATACCAGTCATTTACCATGTAAATGACTTCTGCTGCAACCCCACCTTGTCACATAACCCAATTCCCTGAAACTAATTCATCACTCTGAGCCCACACCAGCAGTAGGGGCAGCAGAGAGGGGGAAGGACGGACAGATGCATGGAGTGAGCCTTAGCTGCGCAAGAGGAAGTCCAGGGATTGTGGGTAACTCACATGTGACAGGACTGTGCTGCTCTAAAAATGAGAAGAAATGGGAACACTTACAACCTCAACAACATGACAGACCAAAATCAAAATGCATCAAATGACTAATATGTAAACGTAGATGCACACACGCGCACTGGCATATGCATCTTTGAGGGGACTTCCTTTTAATTTAAGATGCATTCTCTCAATTCTAGAGGAAAAAAAAAAGCTGGGTTTTCAGCAAGAACATTTCAGAGTTTGTCCCCACAAATACGCTCCACCCTCCCCCTACTCAAGTTTTGCTCCGAGAGTCATCATTGAGGGAAGAATTATGAAAGAGGACTGGGTTTTTAAGAGGAAGAGACTAACTCAAAGGTGGGACAGCAACTGAATATTCACAGCAAAAAAAAGGGAAGGAAAATGCAACAGAAAATGTTTCACAAAAAAAGAAAAAAAAAAAATTCAAATTAAAAAGCCAAGAGTGCAGGAGAGAAGTAAAACCTGAGAAAGCGAAAGTGAACGTGAAGTAGGAAGCAGGAAGAGGATGCAGACAAAGGTGGCGGGGCTCACCGGGTCCTTTTTGATCTTGAAGGACGAGGCCACGTGAGCCAAATACTGAATGACCTTCTTCGTGTTTTCAGTCTTCCCTGCTCCAGACTCCCCTCTTAGATGAAAACACAAAAAAAAAAAAAAAAAATTACCAAAAAACACACTACACCACAGTACTAGATGCAAGAAAACTGTCCAACAAACTCAATGTATCATTATTGCTGCAAGCTGAGTCAGCCCAACATGCCAAGTCCGATTTGGGGCCGACTACTCACGTGCATAGAATGGACTGGTCCTCACGGTCTAGGGGAAGAACAAGAGGTAACAGGATTCATACCGGGAACTGAGCAGAGATAGTCACTTTATTAGCTACACTTAGCCAATACAGCTTAAGAGTCACTTTTGCTTCCAAAACCACTTAAAGGTAGACAAGCCATGTTCAGAGAAGCCATCAGTTCTACAGAGCTGTTAGTTTTAAGTTCACCCGTTCTCCTCTGATTAATAAGGCGTTTTGGTCTCAGAAATGCCAGTGACTGAATGTTTTGTTCATCACATAATTCTCTGTAAACTCCAGACACTGCTGTGCATGAAAATCACAAGTGATTAGCCATTTGAGATGCAGGAACCACCACCTATGACACCAACAGTCAATGGTCATGTTAAAAAGTGTAAATTGCATGTATGTTAGCTACTCTAGCAGTTTAGTTTATCGGTAAGCGAACCTCTTGACCCTATTAGCATGTGGTACAAGATCAGTTGCATCGACATGATGCTCCATTTGAGGAGCAGACCGTGCGCATTAACAAACAGGTGTACCTAATAAACAGACCGCTGTATCAATGCGGATAACCGTGCACAATACAGGAAACCCTGTTTACACAGTAATCCCACAGAGTAACCTTAATTGCATGGCAGTACCTACTGTTAGGATAACCAGTGAAACATTTCTCAGTAGATAACTTAACCACACAAGATTGTGTGGCTTTTCAGACAGCTATTTCCAGAAAAGTATTTTTATAATTCTTTACTGTTCCAGCAGGAATTACAGGTTAGACTTCATGCATTATCAAGATCTAGTGTAATAGGTAAATGAGGAAGTTAGTTGTACCTAGATTAAACCGATGTCTTCTAGTGAACATATGGACCTACATCAAGATAACAATGGCATCTGCACATGAACCAATAGGGGTATTTTACAAGTTGCACTTCCCAGTATCTTGCAGAGGGAGAAAGAATGAGAAATCCCTTATGGAGGTCTGCTGCAGGTCTGAACATGTCATGACAGGAGCCTTACCCTGCATCATGCTGCGATAGGCCGTGTCGGTGATGGCGTAGATGTGGGGGGGGATCTCGTGCCTTTTCTTGCCCTTGTACATCTCAACTATCTCCTCAGAGTAGATAGGCAGGTTCTTGTAGGGGTTGATCACCACACAAAACAGTCCAGAGTAGGTCTGAAAGAGAAGAGCACCGGCATGGTTCGCTTGGTGCTTTATTAAGGCGTAGACACATTCAACATTAATCACGGACCGGTGGTTGGTAAGAAAGCTTTGACATGGGGGGGCGGGGGGAGGGAATCATTAATTAGGCTGACATTTTTCTTCTTGAGTACTCTTCACCAAAAGAAGCAAGTGCCATCGATTAGAAACCATTCAGTTTCTCCAGAATTTCTCAGAGCCCTGCTGAAAAGCTTTGCTGAAGACCCACGTCCAACGCGTGCCATCCACGTTTAATAGAGATAACTTAATATGGACTCAAACAGCAGAATCTCCCAGGAACTTCCTGTCTGGTGTTGAGCCAAAGCCAAGGAGCCGTGCCCAACTTGGACTGTGTAATGGGGAAAACTGGTGGTGCGCATTCCTGGCACAAACCATTAGCTATGTTTACAGCCTATCACCTACAGCTGTTGAGCACCCCCCCCCCCCCAAGCCTGATGGAAAGATCTGGAATAACACGATCTCCTTCCCATCTCCAAAATACTTCCTTTTCCGTCCCAATCAGTACCCATTTCCTCCCTTTGTACCTTGTCTTGTGCAATCTACTACCAGGCACTCTCCCATATCCGTACTTTTAACCTTCTAAATTAACCATCCAACTCAACGATGGCTGCCAGCTGCATTTACATGATCTGATCAATCTTCAGCTGGCTAAGTAGTTCAGGTAATTCCTGAACTACTTAGCCAGCTCACCCAGTCATTCATACATTATTCCCCATGACCTATTTGTTCCATGTTCTCCAAAGTGATTAGAGAATTTAAAACACCATTTACAATATTTACAGTATTTAACAATTACCATCTGTACCATTTTAAAGATACTTCAATATAGTCACAGCATACAATTCTACCTGATTTTCTTATGGATTTACTAAAGTAATTTAAGGTTCAACAATCAGCCCCCTTCTGGAGTTTTAAAAATGCAACATAATGACCACAGTTCTAGCCGTTTAGAGACACTAGCCTGCTATTTTCCCTCTTAATCCTGTGAATTGAAATGCATGTTAAAGAAACAGCCACTACTGGGACTCACATAGATAAGGCCAGAGTAGTATCTCTCCTTGAGGTTATGCAACACTGAGGCCTCGTTCAGGCAGGTCAGCTCCGCCATGTCCTCCACCTTGGTGAACTTAGGCGGGTTCATCTTCTGGATGTCATCCTTGTTGACCTTGACCTTCTTCCCAGAGTCAACCAGCTCGACCAGGCACTCGTCGCCACTCTCCTCCTTGAGCGAGCCCGCCTCGAAGCCCAGACGCTCGGAAGGGATCCATACCAGCTTCTTGGAGGCCCAATCAGCTTGCGCCAAGGGATTGTTGATCAGGTTGCGGTCCACATACAGGAACTTGTCTGCGTCTGTCATGGTTGCTGTAGAGGTTTTTGGGGGGGGGGGGGGGGGGGGGTTTGACAATAAACAAACACACAAAAAAAATAA
>JAODKC010000095.1:8615361-8625696 GCA_026777985.1 Mormyrops attenuatus | reverse complement strand
CCCCCCCCCCCCCCCCCCCCCGCCCCCCCCCCCCCCCCCCCGCCCCCCCCCCCCCCCCCCCCCCCCCCCACCTGGACAATACTCAAACTCTCAAAAAAATTACAATTTAGGAAGTCAAATAAGGAGTATTACCAAAACAGACTAGACATAGAAACAAAACTAAAAATGAATTTCAGCTTTGTTCAGCACAGGCCTTTTGTTAACACACACGCGATTCCTATCGCAATCTTTTCAAAGGGGTCCTTTGACAACAAAAGCAGCTTCCTCTTACAAAGCATGTGCTCCCTTAAATCAGACAATGCTAACTACGTTATTTGGGTGGTGTTTGGGGCCGTCTGCTCAGCACCACAGCCACATCCATGAGGACACCACAGCTGATGCAGTCAGATGAGTCACGAGCGTGTCTGATCCTGCTAAAGATCAGAGCACAGATGCTGCTTAGAAGCGAACTGCCGTTAAAGTCCATGTGGAGGAAAATAACAGCATGGCGTAGTCAGGAATGTTTAAAACCCTTTACTACACCACCTGACATTACTTCCTACTCATTAGTCACCATTTTGCATTTGGATTCTACACTGCTTCCAACATCAGAGTGGGCATTAATAGATCAGGAGGGTTTTTTCCCCTAGCAAAAATGTTTAACACCAAAAATAGTTATATATATATATATATAAATAAAAATAATATAAAATAAAACACAACACATTTCACATTTGTTTCAGTAAGACAAAATTGCTATTACACATTTCCATTATGTTCGAAAGTTCCCTGGTAACGATTTGAGCAGGGCCAATCCCAAGTAGGACAAGACAAGGCTGGTGTCCACCCTGGACAGGATGCACATCAGCGTTTTAGTCCCTCATCAGGAACACACACACAAAATGAGATGCCAGTTAAGCCAATGACATACCTTTGGACTGTGGGAGAAAAACGAGGCACGCAGATGTACAGGAGTCAAATCAGGAACCCCTATCAGCCCGCCCCGAGAAAAAGGGCACCCTCGAGCATGGCTCTCAACTACCACGGTTTCCTCAATCTCAGGGGAAGAGCCACACCTAAAGGCTCATACTGCATGTGCATATTAGTACAAGGGGAGCATAGCGAGATGAATTACTGCATCAAGTATGTGCGTATTTCGCACTGAAATGTTGCATGAAAAAGGTCTTTTAGTCAGACTCGAGTAATGAGCTACTCTTTGAACATGTCCGAACAGACGCGCGTGCCGGCAGAGTGCCGTTACACACCACACCCTGAAGACAGGCATTCCTCCTCTCAGAAAATCCCCAAACTCTGCCGTTTTGAGGAAACTGGCATGCAAAGTCAAATATTTCAACACTGTACAACTATTACCAATTTCAGTAAAACGGGTAAAATAAAATCTTGTTGCGCAACGGGATTCCAAAATTTATGGCACAGTACATTTACCACAGCAAGAAAACCCAGCTTTCAATCTAGCCATAAATCAATTATTTGGAATTCAAATATTCTTAATGAACTTCTAGACTATTAATAAATGAATCCGTTTGTATTTTTCAAACACTAGCTGTCAAACGTGCACCAAGAAATGTCATCACAGCAGGAAATTGCCGTCTCATCGAAGTTTAACCAGCAAGATCTTATCCCTCTCAGCACCTCAAAAAAAAAACAAAAAAACTAAAGCTTGTTTGAAAGAGGGGAAAAAAAAAAAAAAAAAAAAACCTGCATTCTCTCCCCCAGGGACCGACATGATGTGAAGACCATTGCCTTCCCACCGACTCCCTCCTGTAACCCCCACTACTTTACCTGATTCAGGCAAACGGACCAGATGCACATCCAAGCACACAGACCAGTTACTGACAGCAGAAGCGTCAAAATAAGCCTGCACTTCTCCTTTTATGGTGCTTTCATCACAGTGTACGGAAGGAGGCCCCTATCAGACAGCCAGGGCGGAAGAGGGCACGCCAAAGACCGTGCACACACAGCTGTAAACGTCTGTCAGTGGGGAGGGGTTATTTACAGAGCAGTGTGCACTATCATGAGTGCGACCAGGGGGATCTTGGGGTACAGGCCAGCCGCTCCCACGGCCTTCAACCTCGTTCAGGACGTTGGGTCTAGAGGCATCAGATACACTCGGAGGAAGGGAGAGGGGGCAGGGGCAAAGGAGCCCCAAAGGAATGTCATCTGCTTCCTCTGTAAATTGATTATGGGCTTAGACACCCCTACTCTGATCAAAGGAAGGCAGGGAGGGGGGGGAAGAAGAAGAAAAAAAAAAAAAGTTTTTTTTAACTTGCTATTGCACATCACTGCTGGATTTGAATGCGAGAAGAAAATGTTCAGTAGGTTACTATGGCAGGGGAACAACATCCAGACAGCTTCCACCGATTTCATCTTACAGGAGAACGATCAGTGATCACGAAGCTTGATAACGGCATGAAGGGAACTAAAAATCGAGGTGCTTCTTCCTAAGAATGCTCGCATTTACACTGTATCCGAAATCAGCCGTCACACACACGCACATAATCTCCCATGAAGAGCACGCGAGAATGTGGTTATCCAATTTGGCAACTTCCTGCCTGTTTCAGCAGAGGTCAAATGTTTTTGTTATGCGACTACTGATTAGCGACCGCGATCATCCGTCTCGGAAAGAAAAAGATGTAGTGGAGAAAGTCAGAAAATACTACTGACAGCATGATCGGTGCAACTCGGTGCAAAGGCAGTCTCACTTCCAAGAAGAGATCGAGTGCCTAACGTGGTAAAACGAACAGGTTTTAAACGCTGCCTAACATAAGAACTTAAAGTTGCGAAACTTCGTTACAAACGAGAGGAGAATATTCGGCCCATCGAGCTCGATTGCAGGGAATTAAACTAATAATTTAAAGTTTAAAAACAGGATTGCCCATACTTCCACAGATATGCAGAGAATGTGTTTCTAGGTGCTTGCAGAGTAGGCAGAAGGAGACCGATTTAAAACTGGACTGAACTCATTTGCATTGATGCCGCTATAACGGAATGCGTTTAGAAATACGACGATAACGGGCACCGCCTCGGTTATGTGAACACTGGTTCATTACGTGATGACTCGGTACACAGCCTATACTATGCGCTTAGGCGCGGCACACAAGTGCATTAGAAACACAGACTCCTCTTAAATGCCATAACATACGTTCTTCCAACAAACTGATAGCGCTGATTGTCGGTGGACGTTTTGCAGGGGTGTCACCTTTGGTCAGCTGTCTGCAGTGAGATTTAAAAAAGTCTGCACACGCATTTATATGCATGTAACAGTTTTATTACCTGGTCGTCTGTAGGGTTTGCAAACTACCCCGACGCTTTTGATATAGCTAATTTTAGGTTTATAATAGAATATAGGTTTGCCGCAAGATTTCTTGCGTGAAAATCAGAAAGCCAGATGCGTGAGCTAGCAGCCCTGGTTTTGGGATTTCATATATATAGCAGTAACGCTTTAGAAAACCCTTTTCAGTATCCCGGTCCATCGTTAAGTGAACTTTGGTCTTTTGTTACACTTTTTTTCCCTTATCCTAGATCGAATGCGCTATTGAGGCCACATGCATTGCGCAAACTGCTGGTTCAAGTGTCCCAAAGCCTTTGGAGTTAAAAACGTATTCCTTAGAGACACTAACACTTACTAGGTTTGTACAACAGCTGGGCACACTAAGGGTAGGCTACCCCACACAAGCTGGATATGCAATACATCCTTAGAGGGTTTTATTGGTTAACGCAAGGTTATTAATAAACTAACCTTAACTTAACCAATTTTAGTGTGTTGCATACAAACACACCATAAGGCAAAACAAATGACGGCCTCCGCTTTACCTGCAGGAAATCCCCAACGGAGTATAAGGAAGTTACCTAGAATATACTAAATGAAAATCAGACGTGAATGGACAAATATTTATTTCGTTAATATTAACAGCACATAAGTAGAATATCCCCTTAATTAAAGCAGAACCATTACATGCACCAAAGCCGGCCTCTCTTCTGTTCCCGCACCAATTGCCAACCTACTGCTTCCAGTTTTTTTTGTAACTTATAAATTTTATTTGTGTACTCATTATTTGAGTTGCATTTAATAACAACAAATTTCCCCGACACCTGGTTTAACGGGCTTAAGCAGGTATACCTGCCGGCAGACACAGAGAAACTTAAATCAATGGATTTAAATTACACAATTATAGGGAGCAAACTTCCACATTCAGATTGATTGTCTTTAAGGTAAAATTTCGCCATCAGGGACCAGGTTGAGGTAGATACACGAAGCAGCAGCGGACGGTGCCAGAAGGACAAACTCACCTGCAGTTAAATGGCAGACGCTGTGAGGTATAATCGACGGCTGCCTGCGCTACAGCAAATCCCCTCCTGGCTTGAATAAACTTGCTTCCTGCCTGCACCTCCCTCTGTAGCTCCCGGACAGGCGATCCCTCCCTTCTTTTCTACTCTTCCTCTCGGATCCGTTCCGCGGAGTCCGGCTCCGTGCGGGTGCGGCCGAGGGGGCGTGGCCTACATTAATTACGGCCTTATGTGTTGACCAATAGGAGCTAGGACAGGTGAGCGCTATGGCCAATAAAATGTGAGTACGTGATTACCATAATATGTGAAAGGGACAGCGCTGTTAACATTGGGAACGATACTTCTGTTTGGCCTAACGAAGTTGCCACAACAATTCGTATCGGATATCAGGCTGCTCTCCGTACAAGCCGTGTAAATTTGCTTTCTTCTGGGTTCGGAGAATAGTGTAGAATAGCACAGGAAAAAGAGTGCGTGGACCAGGGGCGTTGCTAGACATAAAGCTCTGCTGGGGCAGGCCCCCACCCCCCAATTACCCATATGATTTGAACGTGAGATCTTACTGGGGCACAGCAGATAAATACTGCAGCACGTGGCCGAGTAAAAGGGGTCTGCGACGCCCATGGCGCTGACTGAAAAAAAGGATGCTTATTGGTGATGAGGGAGGATGTGCAAAGGAATGCAGGACTGTGTCTGTGCCTGTAAAATTACTGATCAGTGATTTTCCACAGACACAGGCAGACGGTGGGAGGGCAGAGGTGGGGTTCATGGAGAGGGAGGCAATCAGGTATGCATGGGATACTGAGAAAAGCCAATGGATGGAAGACTGCAGAAAAAAACACGAGTTAAGGAGAGCTGTGGGGCATTGGCTGGGTGTGGAAGAAGGAAGGTAGTCCGACCAGAGGACACCTGAAAGAACAGAACTTTCTCTCTGTCAGTGACCTCCCCTTTGAAGGACTCATAACTCAAACACAAAGGATGCTTATGACTGATATCACATGTGAAACGTAGCTCTTCTGTCTAGACTGGATTTTTTTTTGTAGTTTTCAATGGAAAGTGTTGCTTAATTTTCAAGGTACTTATGGAATATTAATGGGTTAAGAGTCAAACAGAACCTGCCAGTCTCTGGTACCAGTTGCTGGTTCAAGAGAAAAAGATTAACTTCAACATATACATAGACACGTGTTTCCTTTTCGATTGCTCAATGAGTTTAATTTATAATATTGTGAAATACGCTAATTGATAGGTGAAACTATCTGTTTTATGTTCAGTAACCAGACTGAGTAAACATCCATCCATCTTCTAAATGTTTATCTAGTACAGGTGGGAGAAGACCTAACCCAGACACTATTGGGCACAAGATAAGGGAACTCCCTAGATCCGCGCTAGGCAATCCCGATCCTGGAGTGGCGGTACCCAGCAGGTTTTCCATCCTACCCGGTCTCTGATGAACCACACCTGATCTCAGGCAGATAGTAACAAGTAGGATAGAAAACCTGTTGGATACCAGCACTCCAGGATCAGGGTTACATAGATAGTAGGCCAATCCAAAAGAGGGTGTCCAAAATGCTAAGTCTAGATATTTTTATGAACTTTTTCATGCACCATTGTTTACTACTGTAAACAGGCAAAACAATAAACATGAAAAGTGCAATTTTATAAAAGGGTTTCTTCACCTAATCGCACTCACTTTTTTGAGGTGGATTGGAAAAGGTAACTAAACTTCCACCCAGTGATTTCAAAGTAGTTCTCCAAACTACTTATCTTGTATTATGTAACACGGGTTGAATATGGATGGAAGCATTTAATTTAATTTAATTTAATTTAATAACAAATAAAGGCTGTTTCAATACAGCATAGGTCCTTCTATCACTGCTGTACCATTTAAGGTGGACAGTCAAGGAATGCTTTCAGAAACAGGTTTAATTGACTTGTATAATGGTATAGTGGTGTGAGGAATTCTACACTTTTCATGTTTGGCAGTGATCAACTGCATTTGATTCCTTATATGGTAGCAGCGTGTGTGAGTGCAGTATACTACTTTGACAGTAGCCCAAAGGTATAAAATTCTACAGACAGCCTCTCTCTGAAACTGGTTGTGTGATTTAAGTTGTGACATGAAGGATGAATATATGATCGTGTCAAACAAAAGAGAGGGTCCGTCAAATACAAATGCTCATTTTGTAATGCTCTGCAATGTCCTTTTTCCAAATGCTTTTACACGATAGCTGAAGATAAACGTTACTCTAAGTTTTCGTTATATTAATGAACAAAAGACAACACCTCCCTTTAAACTAGACTGCATCAGAATTGTGAAGGTTTTAGGTCTCATGCTTATAAAAGAAAAGCCATTACATAACCTCCAAAAATACTAGAAGTTTAGATTAATTTTGGTTAAAAAAATTTAAATCAGCTGACAGAATGACTACAGGGAAAGCAGAACCACGCTTCTTTAAAGCCCACACAGGAAAGGGCTTTGGGAGCCTTTATTGTGGCAAAGCCTGGCTTGTTCTGGCAAGTCCAGCACACAGATCCAACGAGGCGGTGAGATCGCACATTTGAGCAACGCGCAGGCATCCCAGGAAGACGGGGTGGACAGAGTCTCCAGCTCAGTTTTCACAGATGTCAGGACATGTTGAATACTTTGCAGAAGTCATGGAGAAGAATGTAAACTGTTCCTCTTCATATACACATGAAAATACCTCTCCACTTCCCAGGTATCTGAAAACCGTCGCACACAAAAGTGTCGCACAGAAAATGAGTCTATTATGTCAGAACTTTGCTTTCCTTTGGTAGAGTTATGCACAGGAGAGAAATATTTTCTCTTCTGTCTTCTTGCCACTTACACACACACACTGAACATTTTTTCTAAAAACACATGTAGAAGACCACTAAGGGTTTATCCATTTTAAATGTTTGCCATTTATTGAAGGATCTCTAAACAAACCTGAAATAAATCCTAAATAAGACATATCCTGGAAATAAACAGAGAACTGTGATGAAGAAACCGACTTGCCACATACATCATTTCGATCACCTGACAATGTTGTATGAAAGACATGCTTTGCCAAACGGCACACCAGCTGAGCTCTTTACCAAACATTACTAAAGGGATGCCCCCCAGTGGCCAATATCAGTACTTGCACAAAAACTTCACAACTACGTTGCATATCACTGCAGAGTAGTACCTTTAACCAGCCAATTCACAGCTGAGTGGGGTCCCACCTGTAATAAGAGTACAGTACAAACTCATTTCTGGCTGTGCATTTTTAAATCATCTGTTTTGTCCAAAGCCAGAAAAAAGTTTTTTTTTTAACCTATAAAAACACTTGCTGAGCAGGCAAACTGAACAGGACATAAAACACAGGACTCAGGTGAATTGCAGCATGTCCATAATAAAGAGGGAAGTAAGAGTACAATCTCCACTGAATGTTAAAAGGGATCAGTGAGAAGCAAAGGAAACAGATTGGGGTTTAGGGGGGTGCTGGGGTTTACTGCAGGAAAATCAAGGGTAATCCAACTTTTACTGTCCAATGAGCTTGCCAACAAAGGAGTCCAGTTGGGCTTCATCTTTGATCCCTACAAACTGGTCAACAACATTACCTCCCCTCATGGCAATGACTGTTGGAACTGCTGACACCTGAAGGGCAGAAGAGTCATTTTGTTTCAGATGTAGAATCATCTGACTTGCTAGAAATAACATTTTACTGTGGCTTTGAAACACGAGTACAATGACTGAAGCTTCTCACTTTTAACCAATACAAGGATGGCAGCAGTATCTCTCACCCCATATTCGATGGCCAAGTCAGTGTGGTCGTCAATGTCCACCTTCGCCATGGCGACACGGCCCTGCTGCTTTGCGATGGCCTTCTCCAGTCTGGGTCCCAAAATTTTACAAGGACCACACCACCTTCAACATTTGAACATGGAGTGGTTATGTGCGTATACTCAATCTTTACCAAGGTCACTCGTACACGGTTAATATAGTGTTACACAGAACAACAGACCCAATGGTTACTGAAAGCACACAATTTTATGAGTGCACCTGGAAGAATATGTTGTAGGGGTGGTACAGTGGTTCTGTGGGTAGTACTGTAGCCTCACAGCTTCACGGTCAAGGGTTGTGTAAGTGGCTGTTTCTAAATCACCCATAGTGTGTCTGCTCTCAAATCCTGTGAAGGGTGTCCTCTGCCTTAGCATTCGCAACACCGTGCATAAGATGTTCTCCACAGAACAGATGCATGCTGTGTGCTGCACTGCAATATACTGCACACTCACTGCGCATGGAAGTCCACCAGCACGGGCAGGCTGCTGTTGATGACCCTTTCTGTGAAGTCGTCGGCGTCTTGCACGCTGAAGGACTCGTGCCGGCGGCACGTGAGAGACAGGGACCGGGAGAAGAGGAGCGAGGGACCCAGGGAGATCGGTGTGTACGACGGAGGGCAGACGGTAGGAGCCGTGGAGCCAGAGCACGGCCGTAAGGCAGACGCTGGACAACGCCGAAGATCCCCGAGGCTCTTGGCGCAGATTCTGCGGACTATTATCCTGTAAGCCATCTGAGGAGGACAGGGATTAACGACGGTGGTTTTGCCGAGCTATGAGCTTGGCATTTCAATACTAACATATCAGCACCAGCACTTTCAAATGGACATAAGATATCACAGTGTATAAGAACATGATTCTGAAATGTTTATAAAATGATCGTAAGTGTTGTGCTTCCACTGCGCCATGACTTCAGTAACGCCACACTGAATTTGTTACATGAATGAAATCATAATAAAGAGGTAAGATCCTTATGTTATTTGACAGGTTTATGCATAAACAAATAAATGTAATAGACAAGTGACTATTGGCTTTAAAATACTCGTATCTTAAGATCCCTACAAATGTTTTTTTATACTTAGCTATAAGTGCTATTTCACAATGCATTAGGTCATTACAATTCTAATAAAAAAAATTAAAATGATCGTAAATTCATGATGATTTAGATATTTTCACATGCTGCCAACATAGTTATTGTAACGCAGGGACAGTTAAATAACTAACGAACTAACCGTTCTATACACTTTAATAACAGGTAGCCATAACCTCGGTTTGACTTTGTCGGTCCGTGTCCCGGACGAAGCGCCACGATCGCTTGTAATAACAGCGCAAGGAAGCTGCAGTTAACAGACGTGGACGAGCCGCGGTCGCAGGTGTTACCGACGGGCTCGCCTCGCTAGACGCTCACGGACGCCTGTCCCTTACCATGCTGCACGCAGACTGCCGGGTCGCAGTATCACCAGCGCCGCTAACAGCGGCCCACTTCCGTCAGCGAATTATACAACAGGACGCACCGTAGAGATCGTCGTGACTTTTCTTGTTATCCTGGTACAGTGTCTTCAGCGCCGCTCTGCGGCACGTCGTGGAATTGCACTGCAATTCGTAACTGAGCTTCCGTTTGTCATATTAAAGAGTGGAGGGTGTATTTTGAATGCATTATTATATAGGCCTGCTGAAATTGTTTTATGCAAGACCCCTATGAAATCAAAGCGGGGTGGTCAATCTGTCATGTCAAATGATGACCAGTATGCAAAAACGACGCCTGTCAGGGAGGGGACGTGTGATACAATCAGGTTAAGTCCATACTTTAAGTACAGCAGACGCAGCTTTCCCGGGTTACGGAAAATGATGTGACAGATCTAAATATGACTAAAAGTGCAGTAAATCTATAGGGAGGCACACAGTGCTGACGAAACGGTTCTATTTTCTGCTGATTTTCCAGCCTTCCTTTACCTGTGAGCCAGGTGTGACGCCTCTGTGCCTAATCAGAATCAGTAATTATTAAACTAACTACCTAAAGATGCCATAAATATCACTTTTCTGTTGCACCCAATGTATTTGTTTTGAGGGATACTGATTCCCTGAGTGGCGTTATTTTCACCATGTTGTACAGGACTTACCCTGTGGGTAATTGACCTAGTGTTATAAATTGTCTATGGGATGGGATTGTGTATATATATATATATATATATATATATATTACCTGCAATGGACTGTCAGCCAGTCTAT
>JAODKC010000095.1:8565748-8604226 GCA_026777985.1 Mormyrops attenuatus | reverse complement strand
CCCCCCCCCCCCCCCCCCCCCCCCCCCCCCCCCCCCCCCCCCCGGGCCCCCCCCCCCCCAGACGATCGAACTTGAAGCCAATACTGGATTAGGAAGAGGGTGGAGACAAAAGTGGGTATTATGGGAGCTAAATGACATGAATAAAAGTGTAACAGAGAAGGAAAAGCATCCCTTATGGAAATAAAAGCAAAGAGGAAACAGATACGAAGAGACAAAACAGAAGAAGATATTGATTAAAATACGAAAGTGGTGATTATACAATTTTTCAACAAGAATTCTGTACTACCAACCAGCTCTCTCTACAAATATTTAATTTGTTTCCCTTCCAGCATTTTCATTAAGAAATGAGAATATTCGATAGGTTTTTCCCCGGCAGTACCTGTATTGATGTGGCACACACAAGCCAGCTGAGTATATTTATATTGGTCTTCTTAGAGTAGCAGTTAAAAAAAGGAATGCGTGTCGGGCCGACTTTAAAGAAGGGACAGTATTTATGTTCAAACATAAATAAATAAACACCAAAGATTGGATTTTCGGAATGTAGTAATTCTAGATTTTATGAATGACTGCATTCATAGTTAATCACCATTCGCCGTCCAGGTTAACTTGCACCAATCTTAACCCCGCCCCTCCCCAACCCTTCGGAATTTCTTGGCTAGCTGCCCGTATGTTTATTGGCTGAACGCTTTGTAGGAGGCGGGGCTGCAATGAACAACACGAGGGAAGTATAAATAGAAGTAGCAAAATAATTGTTGAATGGTCGCATGCTAGTTACTTTTTGCTGCACGGAGCAAAGGGCAGCAACGTCTGTCTATAGACGAACTCAAAAATCGTCGTTTTCACCATATGTCTATGTCTTATGTAATTCTTTAGATTTCGGAGCGGACAGCTTAACTGACTGCCCATCTATAACAGACATAAAAATAGTTAGAAACTAGCTAGAACGCAGACAGTCGTCAAATCTATTTTTATAGACATCACCATACGGAATGAAGAACTTTTTTTACTTCGTTGTTTCTGCAGTGGGGACTGTCAGTTTGGTGAGTTGTACGTATGTAATTGTTTCTGTCGCGACTCAGATTATGTAAACAATTTGGCGACATTTGAGCTCACGTGCTACTGTCTACTGCTCTACAAGACGTCAAACTAAATACACATGTGGATCATCCATAGCATTTACTGCATGTGAAGGTATCTACATACTTTCTAATTTAAAAGTGAGGTAAAATGAGGTAAGTGTATGATTGAGTTTCATTAGGTAATTTAACTGCCTATATATGCCTGTGGGTTTGTGCTCGCTGATGGCGATTGGTTAAGAGATGATGGAGTTTCAAAGCCCTAGGCGTTTTTTTTTGTAAGTCGTCCTAAAATGTCGCCGCCAAATTAGTGTCTGTAGTCGTGTGTAATTATATTTGAATGCCCCACAATTTGCTGATCGTCGCCGGTCTTCCGACCAAAAATATTTAGCTGTGAATTATATATATATATATATATATATATATATATATATCAGGGTGCGTTAAGGAATGAGAATCCGACAACTGGATCTGAGAGCATGGATTCATTCCTCATTGATATAATAGCTCCAGTGGTCCAAGACGCCAGTGTGCGCTCATGCACTGACGTGGGTATGATGTGGTGGCGGTCGTGTGCGACAGCGACAAGCCCAGCTGCGGTGCTGCTTTGATCGCAAGATGGCGAAGGGTGGGACGCGACCGACGGCTCGCAGATGGCCGTAATTGTGCCACGTGACATTTTGAGGTGGCCCGACTGCTAACCATTTATGGTGTTTAACAAGTAAAGCTTTAAGTCTTCCTGGCCAGGTGACTGCATAAATTGTTGTTTGATGGAAGTTCATGAGCGTTTTCTTTGGCTAAACCCCCCCCCATATGGTCCACAGGCACCGTTCAGGTCATCAGCTGCACATTTTCACTATTTTTATGTTCCGCAGATGATCAGAAGGGTTTAATATATGTGACAGGTGATCCATCATAAAAGCCCATGGGTATTTTAGTTGTAAAGTAGAGTTTAATAGCTGTGTTTGTGTGTGTGTGTGTGTGTGTACACTTTTTTTCCCCTAAGCATAAAAGGTGTATGTTTGGACTGCATGCTGAGAGGTTGTGTTTCCAACACAGGGCAGTGAAATTAGCTGAAGTTCAGTAACAGGATAATGTTTCTCGACACCGTGAGAAAGAAGTTGAATCTGAACTCTGTTTGTGTGATTTCATTTGAAGGGGTGTAATGAGCAGATGTAGGACCCCCGTATTGTTACCAAACACTACATGACGGTTCTGTGTGCTCAACGCCGATGTCATTTTGAAGGGCCCCATTAAAAATCATTAGCATGATAGTGATTTTTAAGCACACCTGGGCATCGAGATTTCGTTTATGTTCATTGACGTGTGGATGTGTTGCTTGTGCCCCTTGACCACGTAGGTGTATGCAGGTTGTTCCGAAGTATGTAGCTGTCCTGCGGGGGCCCCCGTTTGCCCCCCGGGCGTGAGCGCGGTGCCGGATGGCTGCGGCTGCTGCAAGGTGTGTGCCGCTCAGCTGAATGAGGATTGCCACGCCACACAGCCGTGCGACCACCACAAGGGCCTGGAGTGTAACTACGGGAATGACGTCACCCACGACCGAGGCATCTGCAGGGGTATGAGGGGAGTGTGAGGGTGGAGTAGGGCTATGGGGAGAGGGATGAGGTCAGCCCGAGGGTTTATTCTGGGGGCTTAATTTCAGGGAGAGATAAAAATGGGTCTGTGCTCACTGGGCATTGTCTAACTGGTTTGCTCCAGGTGGCATCGCTCTGGGCCAGAATACCGTTCCTGAAATGAATCCTCATCAGAGCATACCTGGCCGGCCCCATACCTTGTGACTTAATATGACTAAAAAGTGTTTCTATGTTCAGAAGGTGTTTGTGTACAGAAAGTTGTTACTAAATACAGAGGGGGGCGTTAGGACGAGGATTTTAGGCTCACATACGAGCAGCTGGAATGGAGCCTCATTTTCAACAATTCAGTCCTACTCTATAGGCTCTGGACAGAGAGCCTCCTTCTTAAAACTGGTCTGTGGTAGTTTATTTTTTTTTTCTCTCACTCCTGCTTTGCCGTCAGTTTTACTTGTACAAGCCTTGGTGTTAGTGAAATAGGGAGCTTGTTCATGTCTGTTAAACAGAGGATTGAGCTAGCAGCAGCTTTCAGTTTATGGTCGTGACGATTTATTCTGAAAGAGAGCAGAGGAGTCTAGCTGTTTGGTGCGTCTCTCACTGGTGCCTCGTTGTTCCCCTGCAGCAAAGCAGGAGGGCCGCGCGTGCGAGTACAGCGGTAGGATGTACCAGAGCGGGGAGAGTTTCCGCGCCGGCTGCCAGCACCAGTGCACTTGTGTGGATGGGGCAGTGGGTTGTACTCCGCTTTGCCCCGCCCACCTGATCCTTGCCACACCCTCCTGCCCCGCCCCACACCTCATCAGGGTGCCAGGCCAGTGCTGCCCCAGGCTGGACTGCCACAAGGGGAAGCCAGACCAGTCCTTGATGCACCGGCACCCATACAAACCAGAAAACGGCGCCGACAACGAGCTGTTGGCAGCTGGAAAGAAGTGGGACAAGAAACGGGAGCACAAACACCTGGCCGGTAACAGATGCCATCGCTCAATTCCACTAATAAATGAAAAGCAGTTTGTTCAGTTTTAATTTTGAAATGTTGCCTCGCTAAACAACATCCCTAAACCTTGTTTCTTCACTCACCCCCCTCCCCCCCCAGCGTGGATGCAGGTAGCAAGGGAGTGCATCATTCAGACCACAAAGTGGTCCCCTTGTTCCCGTAGCTGTGGGATGGGCGTGTCCTCACGCGTCACCAACGACAACAGGAAGTGTAAACTGGTGAAGGAGACGCGCCTGTGCAACATCCGGCCCTGCGGCTCCGCGCCTGGACCCCTAAAGGTACGTACGACATGGACCCTTTCCTTCCCACACTTCAGACACACCTGCATGCGTGGGATAGGGGGTATCAAGCCTCAAAGGATTATGGGATTGTCCATTCTCAGTGTAAGGTGCACAGTGGTGAGATACTAGTATCAGATTCTTATTTGTCCATCTGTTTCCCCACCTGATCCTGCCCCCCCCCCCCCGTTAGCGGGACGGTCACTTTTCTCAGTTCAGGTCGTCTGACAGGAAGCGTCCCAGGCTAACTTACTTGAAATGTCTTTTTAAAAATAGGCCCCCTCATGCCTCTAAATTCCTGTCAGGCCAGTGGACCATTACACCTTGGCTTGGGCACTGTTGTAGCAGGTCTTGTTGTTGCACTAAAAATGGCATCAGCTTGTCTTGACGCATCACTAGTGTATGTGGCTATGCTGCTGCAATGCCAGGTAAACTTGTTGCCCTTTTTGGTACAGTAAGGCTAACCCGCTAAGGCCATTGTGACTGTATTTGTATGCTGAGCGCTCTCTCTCAGTGCCTGAATGACCTTTCTCCTTTTTCTTTCTCCTCCTCCTCTATTTGCAGAAAGGGAGGAAGTGTTCCCACACGCACAAACCGCCAGAGCCGCTGCGTCTGTCATACGCCGGTTGCCGTAGTGCCCGCCTGTACCGACCCAACTACTGTGGCACATGCGTGGATGGCCACTGCTGCACCCCACGGCGCTCGCGCACCGCCACTGTGCTCTTCGTATGCCCCGACGGTGAGCGCTTCCAGAAGGCGGTCATGTTGGTGCGCTCCTGCAAGTGCGGTGTGCTGTGCGAGCCCCTGAACGAGGCGGCCCTGGTGCCGCGGCACTGGCTCCATGGGGACATGCACAACTTCGCTGACTAGTGCTACCCACAGGCTAGAGTAGCTATAATCGGACCGTTTCTGCATAGTGGGGGCCAGGCGTGGAGGTCCCTCCCCCCTTAGAACCATCTCATGACTGAGACGGTTGACTTTGTTGTAGAAAACATTTCTGTAGGTCCACCATGAATCGTTTGTGGAAATGGCAACTCATTTGACAGAAGAGACGGATAAGACCCATTTGTCAACCGCGTCTGACAGAAATCGGCTCATTGCGATTATCCCAAAGTCAACTGGATTAGCAGATGTATTGATTGTCGGCCATCTTGGTCCAAATGTTGATGATCAGACTCGACCTGGAAAGTTTTCTGGGAGTTCAACAACAGCTCACATGGCTGAACTTGATCTGTATGAATGAGGTGAACTGAAGACTGACCTGGACATCAGGGCCTTCCACTGTTAATAGACTAGGAAAAAAGTAAACATTGATTGAAAGCACAAACTGACAAGCCTGAACGGGCTGAAAAATTGAGGAGGGAAACCCTGCCACTCACTGACTGAAATGTTTGTTCTTGCACTATTTACATTTGGCATCAACTTGAAATCAAGCCCTGCCAAGCAGAGAAGACGGACGACAGGCCACAAAAGAACTAGTTTGTATTCCCATAGTGTTTGAGAGATGGTTTTGGAGAGAAACCATTGCTGGTACCCAGGACAGGAATCACGCCTGATGGTATGTGAATCTCTAGTGGCACATTGGTGGTCTCCATATGGTAGGCCCACAGCCTTTGGCCTGGTGGATACAAGCTGAGAAACGTTTACCAATTACAGGGCAGTAAGCTTGAAGCCAAGCTTGGATCATTACCCCTTGGCCAAGTCGCCAGTTAGGCCTCCATAATTTCTGTTCTGGGAGAGCCAAGATTCCACTGAGCTATAAAAGCCATGCCAAACTGGGGAGGGAGGGGCATAGCATGACACTGCTGGGTGTGTCGGACCATTCTTCGTGTTATTGTTTAATGGTGGGGGTGTAGGGTCCAGACCCAGATTATCTGGATGCAGAAGTTCCTCTGTACATGGAGTAGACCCTGAGGGATTGCTCCTGATCAGTGTTTGGCTTTATTCGGGGGGGGGGGTCCTGTTATTACGGTTTCGTATACAGTGGTCCTTTAAGTGGCTGCATCTTTCACCCAGAAATTTAAAATTTCACCTTTTGGCCAATGATTTTTGGTTCTGTACAGTGTCTCGCTATAATTTTATTGTTCCTTAAAAGCTTTAGGGAAAAAGAAGTTGCTGCTCTGGTGCAGCAAATAAAACTGCTTCGTTTGGAGGCACTTTCTAGCACATTTAACTGACATCTGTAACAAATGTTTGTCCTTGTTTATACTGTTGTGTCTCCATCGCAGGCAGTAGCCATCTGCACAATGCAACCGTTGCACTAATACGCAATCCATGTGCAATTATGTGCGACCTGCAACCTTTTGGGCAGCTAAGTTTTGTTAGCCTCTCTGTAGAGTATTTAAAACAGCTACATGAAATTCCCCATCTGTACTTCAACCATTTTGTAGCTGATCACAGCTAGTCATTCTCTATAAAGGCCACAATGCATAAATTAAAACTGCTCAAACTGACTGTGCAATGTTTTCTTAAGTCCATCAATGTAGCAGAGTTTAAAATGACCTTCCTGAAAATCTCTCAGACGGTAGCCATTTATATACAAGCTGGTTCGACCCTTATTTTGTGTATTAATGGTGTCAGGACCATTGTCCACAATGAGCCCAGCTGCCCAGGATCACATCTGCTACAGTTATGCATGTCAGAAGGTTTACAAACAAAATGGTGCCACTTCACAAGCTTAGGTATGGAAATCATATTTAAAGTTTAAGCAGAGGCATGACGGGGGGGGGGGGGTTTCAAATGTCACCCCCCCCGCCATAATTCACACTGACAGAACTGGGCTCTGGTCCCAAGGGAAAACCCAGCTGCAGGAGCCTCAATACCCTCTGCTGACAGGCTGCGCCAACTCCCATTTCAAGTGAAGACTCCACTAGTTTGGACAAGCTTTTCCAGCACCTAACTTTACTCAAGCCATCTCCTGTGCATGTGCGGCACTGAACGTCCAACCAGAGCTTCACTATCCACTGCGGATTTAAGGGTGCATTTCTTACTGTTCAACTCAGAATACTGGAAACTCCCATAGGAACCCAAAGCATACTCACCACACATCAATTAGGGAGCAAATTAAAGCCATGACCCCCCGTTGTGTAAAGAAGCAGTTGCAACAAATACTGACATTGTATAAAAAGTTTTAATTTCTTTAACCAAAAAAAAAAAAAAAACACAATTAACAAGGAAAATTAAAAGCTGGGCACCCCCAGCAATACAATAAACAAGTTACATTTGCCAGAGTAATGATCAGGGGTTTGGGGGGGGGCATTAAAATAAAGGTTTAGCACCTTCAGCACCACCACCTACCCTCCATATTAAAACGAAACACAAAATAAAAAGTAGGGTGGGGGAGCGGGATTCTGCTGGTCCGGAGAATTTATCTGGACTGTTCAACTGGAAGGAGAACAGAAAGAAAAGCTGTATTAGGGCTGCTGAATCATGAAATCTGAACCACGCCCAATGAATATATCACCCATGCAATTGTATCATCAGCATGAAAAGCATCAGGAGAGAAGTGGAAGCCTGACTTGTTCAAGAGGATTAAAACTGGACTTTAAGAATGAGGGACCACAAGGCCAGTGTTCCAGTTCGGTTCTAATGGGGGCTAACCTATAGCCCCCATAGAAACTATGGAGTTTTGACTGAAAACGAATATTTAGCCAGTCTTACTGTAGGTGGAGATGTCGATCTCTTCTGGCAGTTCGGCCACGTTGACCTCAAATCGATCCTGCACTTCATTAAGGGTCTTGGCGTCATTCTCGTCAGAGACGAAGGTCACAGCCAGGCCCTTTGTCCCGAATCTGCCAGCACGGGCTACCTATTTGGCAGAGGAGATATACCTGGTCAACTGATGTTCCAAAAAAAAAAAAAAAAAAACGCATAGCTTAGGGTGTCTGTGACCAGCTCACCCTGTGCAGGTAGGTGTCGGAGTCCTCAGGCATGTCATAGTTGAAGACAATGTTGACTCGTTCGATGTCCATCCCTCTACCAAACAAATTGGTCGCCACCAGGATCCGCCTCTGAAAGTCCTTGAACTGCTGGTATCGGGATAACCTTTTCAAAAAGGCAGAAACAAGAAACAAGCAGAACGTTATGTTCCACATCTGTGAAACGCTTAAGGTCAACACATTCTTGGAGCCTGACGTTCACTCAGCAGGGGAACGGCTGTCCTAAATACAGTGCCAACTCACCTCTCCTCCTGGGCCATGCCCCTGTGGATCGCGATGGCGGGGAAGTTCTGCTCCACCAGCAGCTGGGACAGCGCCACGCACCGCTGCACCGACTTCACAAAGATCACCACCTGGGGACGGGCGGCCGCCATTACTGAGTGCTGCACTGACGTCAGCCATGTTGAATATTTTGTGAGCAACACTAAGTAGTAGTTAAAGCTACGCCCAGCACTGACCTCTTGGTTCTGCTCTGCAGGCAAATGACAATTCTTCCAACAATCTATTCAATCCATACTATTAAAAAGGCATCCAGGCAAAACTAACGCAAGCTCCCAAAACCTCCCTTCAGGAAATCACAGACATTCCAGTAGAATATTACTCCATCAATTCAAGGATACGGCAGATATATCAAAATGGCGGAAAATGGTTCCCAAGAATTCCTGTTTTATGACATTGACTGACTGGGAGTCACTGGATACTGATCCAGTGGCATCTTCTCTACAGACAAGTGAAACCATTTCCTTAATGACACCATACCAGGACCGTGTAATTAACACCTTGGACTGCACAATAAATATCCTCTCCAAGCAGGAAGCAGAAGTTCTCACAGTGGGAACTAGGCACACCTCCACATGCCTGCCATGTTTGTTTAACACCACGGTGAAGGACGATCTAACCACAGGCAACGTGTGCCAACACAGCATCCTGCCTCTCAAATTACAAACGAAGACTGCAAGCCACCGTGGCTCACGCCCAGCCATAATGCTTCTCATTTCATCAGAACGGGGATCTCAAGCCATTTCTAGAAGCCAGCTCATTCCCTACCCTTAACTACCAATTATACTAACTGCACTATTTATAAAGACGACTAAATACGGCAGTCACAGAAGTAGCAGAGAGAATTTTACCCCCACCAATTACACCGTATTAAAACCCAAAAGATCACCTCGTAAACACGCTACACTCAACCCGAAGACGACGGTGCCTACAGGACGCTATTTAGCCCATGAGACATCCGTGTCACACCACCTCTCAAACAGTCAACCACAGGGTAGATCACTCGGGTACCTGATTGAACTCCAGCACGTCGAGCAGGTCGAAGAGCTTGCGGTTCTTCTCACTGTCCTTCAGCTTGCAATAGTACTGCTGTAGACCGTGGAGGGTCAGCTTGGTCTCATCATCCACAAACACCTCCATGGGCTTAGGGAAGATGAGCCAAGCATTATTTACAAGAGCAAGAGATGCACAGCTACTACACCAAAACTCGCTCACTTTGACATCAAGGGTGTTCCTGGTAATTAATTCCTCTGAACAGGCCATGTTACGACATCGGGTCAAATCAAAAGACTTACATCCTGCATAAACTTGCGGCAGACTGGTCGGATCTCCTTGCTGAGGGTGGCGCTGAACATCATGCACTGCTTCTCGTGGGGCGTCAGCCTGAAGATGTCCTGAACATCACGCCTCATATCTGAAAGGTGGAAAGGGATTAAAATGAGGTTCCGTGGCACACAGAAATGGAACACCGGAGCCACTAAGAAAACTTTATTCCATTGCAAAGAAGGACAAACGCACCCAGCTGCTCCAGCATCTTGTCGCACTCATCCAGGACAAAGTGCTTAACATTCTTGAGGTTGAGGGTCTTGTTTCGGATGAGGGCGAGGATGCGGCCAGGGGTACCCACCACGATATGGGGGCAGTTCTTCTTTAGGACCTCCTCGTCCTTTTTGATAGACAACCCACCAAAAAACACAGCTACCTTGACTGTGGGCATGTACTTGGAGAAGCGCTCGTACTCCTTGCTGATCTGGAAGGCCAGCTCTCGTGTATGGCACATCACCAGCACAGAGACCTGCGGGAAGCCATTGCGTCACAATCACATGGAGACGTTTAGGGAGGGAGACTACATCTCAGGAAGACAGAAGAACCCAAATAACCCTACACCTGATTAGGCAAACAGACCAATGGTGACGTTCTTTGACTTCGATTAAAAAAAAAGGCTGCTCTGAAAGAGGCAGCTCAACTTGACATGCCAAATTTCCAGTTGGACAATTCTTGTGCAAGAATACCAAGTCAGCAAATAGACTGTGGCATTCACATACTGATGGAGCTTTATGATGCATATGCAAAGCAAACAGGTCTATTTTCAGCAGTAAATAAGCAAGTATGCATTGCAACTTCTTTCCATGCGCCTTTGTTCACAGTTCAAAGTTTGGTGGAAAATTCATTTTAATTCTGCATTTTCATTTTGTGTATTAAATTATCGATCTTTCGGTGACCTCTAAAGGTTCACCAAAAGGTTTATAATTTGGCACGATTTACAGTGGCCAGACACAGAACAAGACTTCATGGTCATGTTTGGTGAGCTTAATTTTTTTGGGACCACCCTAGGGTGCATGACCCCAAAGACGAGTAGGATCAACCCTGTCTGGTCAAACTATTCCAACTATAATTATGTAACTCAAGACACTTACTTCACTCAGTCATTTTTAGTGCATTCATTGAGTAGTCAAATGCAGTATGGAGGAGAAACAGCAGTGTACTGACAAGGATCAATACAGACTAGTGCTGTCCCAAACGATTATTCTTTAAACGATTAATCTAGCGATTATTTTTTCGATTATTTGACTAATCTAACATCTAATTTTTCGATTGATCTGATGAAAATAATTGCTGATCAAGAAATTTAAGTTAGTCATTTAATACAACGATTTACCCCTCCCCTCCACACAATCTGAAATTCTCATTAACATTTTAATTTATTAAAACATTTTAAACATTAGAGCATTAACAAAAAAGGCAAATCTTAAGAGATTCAATAGGATTTCTGTTAGACTGAAGTTAATAATCACTGCAATAGTTTTTACTTAATTATGTATCCCTTTTTGCTGCGTGTTTCTCCGGAGGCTCCGGAGCTCTGCTGGTAGACGCAGCCATGTTGCCTTGTGCGCGGGGGGGCGGCAAATTTCCTTTTTGCAGGATGGTAGGAGATGTCTCATTAATATTTATGAGAGAAGTGCTACATGATTGGCCAGTGCATGCCTTACAAAATAGTGTGGCACTGCCGGCGCCGGCAATATTAGACAAAACTATATTGGAATCAAGTCTATAATCGATATAGTTTTAACGGTGCCAGCAGTGAAACAACTAGTCAGCTTATTAGTGGAATAACTTTGCATTGTACATGAAAACCATGCCGCAGGTCCAATAAATAAAATATTGTAGCTCTCAAATGGTGGAGATCATAAGGTGGACAGTAAAGTTCAGTTATTAGCAGACTGTTTTATGGCGCGATTCTTAAAAGCACAGCGTTAACATGCTCCGGAGGGGATAAAGTACTTTCCATTACAATGCATTTAGCTTATCACTTAGTGCATTGCAGTTACAAAACGTTTACATAGTTTTACATGAGTCGACAAATTCCACGGCGACGCATCTTTACAAATCGACATCGTCGATTACGTCGAATAATCGTCCCGGCCCTAGTACAGATGCTCCTCTACTTGCAGACGAGATACGCTCCGAATGGCCGTTCGTAACTTGAAATGTTCGTAATGTCATTCGACATCATTTTAAGGGTATACGCAAGTACAAAGAACAAGTATGCTAGGAGTACGCACGCTATGCTGCTGTGCGGCAGGAGTAGCGACCAGAAGTCATATTAGGTGGAATTGGGGCGCAAAAAAAAAATTATATCTTGGGGACAAGAAACGGGAGCCCAATGGACACAATTTGGACTTAGAATTCTCTTCGTTCGTATTTCTGAAAGTTCATAAGTAGAGGAGTGTCTGTGTATACATTTTCCAAAGCCCTGCTCTCCCATAAGACAAACCATGACTTCTCTTCTCATATCACATCACAACATGCATACTTTACAGATCACAAGTGGACCATGAAGACAGATTCTATGCCGTAGGTAGCCGTGTATTCTACACACACACACACACACACACACACACACACACACACACACACGCATCAGGGCCTCAGCGTACAATCCACCCAGAAGTATAAAGCAGCCTTAAGTCACATGCTCCAGATCGAGGGACCTAAAGACACACAACTCATCCAAAGGCCCTTGCATTATCAAACATCAGGCCAGTACATCATAAATCTCAACAACCAGGTCTCACAAAAACTACATTCATTTTGCCATGACTGTTTTCCTTACTACGCCTGCCTCCCCTGCAACCACCAGGTGGTTCTGACCGCATACAGAGAGCTGCTATTTAACATGCCTGGACGGCTAGGGTGAGACAGAATCACAAGGTCACATGGCCAACAGAAAATACAAGAAACCAATGATCAGTCATCACACAGCACTCTCTACATTGGTACCATGCAACACAGACGTTTCACTGACACTGAGTGACAAACACTCACCTGGCCATCCACAGGTTCGATCTGCTGCAGGGTGGCGAGCACAAACACGGCCGTCTTGCCCATGCCAGACTTGGCCTGGCACAGGATGTCCATGCCCAGGATGGCCTGAGGGATACACTCGTGCTGGACTGAAAAATTAATCCGTGCATAAGGTTAGGAGGGTGCTTCATTCAGCAAGAGACCACACCCCCTACACCCAGTCAGAGCCAGGGAAAGGGCAGCAGACTCTGAAACCTGTATAACAAGCACCCTACCGCTCCATCCTCATGCCTTCCACCTTTACATTTTGTATGACATTTCTTTTCCTAACAAATTTACAGTAGAGGGATGGGTTACAGCTTTCTTTATGTTCTCTCAGGGATTGGAACCCACATCGTTTCTTTGTTAGCACAGTGCTGTAATTGTCGAGCTACAGGAGCAATACCTTCAGATGGATGCTCAAAGCCACAGTCCACGATGGCACGCAGCAGCTCAGGCTTAAGCAGGAAGTCTCGGAAACCAGAGCTGTGGATGGAGACATAGGAGCCTTTCACCTCCTTCTTCCCTGCGGGGGCTGCGCTCTCCGGGGCTGCCTGCGGCTCCTCGTCCTCCTCATAGTCCAACAGCTCGTTGTCAACATCGTTCTCGGCCATGCTATTGAGGACAACGCTGTCGTTAATCAACTTTTCCTCATATGGCATAAAATTACCCGAAGAATTAGTTCCACATCGGTACATTAGACTGTAAACGCCTACTTGCTTCTTTAAACCAGCAAATGTAAACATGCAGTAATACTTCAAATGTCAGCACTATAAAAACACAATGGTTGAGTCACGAATTGCAAGGATACGAAGGCAGATATTCATTGTGCGCGTAAACATGTCGGACGGCTTACGTGGAATTCCACTCCCAAACCGGCACATCTTTATTATAATCATTTACGTATGCTTTAATGAAGCGTCTAAAAGGCTACTGATAGCAAAATGCCCCGGCAGGATAGAGTAATACGTGCTATTTGAGCACAGGCAAAACGAACGCAGTATAGCTAATGATATTAGTTAAATTATGCTGTTAGGGCAGAAACATTAAATGTAGATTAAAATAACTCAATCGCCAAAAATAGAATTGAACTGTAAAGACCCCTATCGCCTCGAGGAAAGGCTTTGTAAGGACGTGCCATTCCGGTTACATCGTCACGAGAAGAGGACTCCAGGCACCGGTAGGCGAGAAACTAGGCCATAATCCGGCCACAGTCTGTCTTGGCGGAAAAGGAAACTATACACATTAGCAGTCGCCGGGCCATTCTGTGAGAAAACTCGACAGGGCTCCCACAGCTTCCATGTTAATGTGACACTAAATTTGACCAAATACTGGAAAATAGAGTACCCTCTAAGGTTCAAGCTGTGACACTTGTGACCATGCTGGCTGGCATCAGCTTACCCATACAAACAAAAGATCCTGCGTCAGTTAATTCAAAGTTCGCCTCCGCATTATAATGTTAATTATTACAATGGATCACACGGACCTGCATTTTCAGTGCAGCAGTTCAAACCGTTTGGCAGTAGAAAGTACATACTACTAAACTATAATTTGTAGGTTTAAGGACTGGATCGAATAAGACCCGGATAACCATTCTATGAACATAGCATTTAGCACATTAGCCAAACCCCGCTTTCCGTTTAAAACGCACGATTTCCTACATTGTACGCAATCGACACAATAAAAATCTTCACTTTAGAACGAATAAGTATATAATTTGTAATAAGTCTATAACTAAATAGTAACTTTGCCTCAGTTCAGCACATATCTTTCATTTGATTGCCCTTACCTTCCAGTGACGATTCAAATCCGCTCCGACAATGCTACAACCCACATGGGCAGGCCTCAAGTTTATACTAGTTTCCGGGGCTGCCGCCTCGAAATATCTACTGTTTCCATTGGCTAATTTAGAAGCCAATCTTCACGAAGTTTCATTATCCTTATTGTGAATGGTGCTTTGACATGCCAATCAAAAGAACAACGTCGAAAAAGTAGGTGGGCCTTATCTTACCCGCTCGGAAGTAGAACTGACGACATAGCTTTACTTAATAAATGAAATGAAAGTGGCGGAGTTACCTTACTGGCACGCAACTATCGACAGAGAGAAAACAAGAAATATATTGAATAGATCAGTACAGCACATTAAATGCTGTCCCACGCAAAACTCACAACAATAATTTACACATTACAGTAAACGATTTGGCACTGTTTTAGCAAGCTTGCTTCAGTTGTAAAATTACAGGTTAAAACGTTCAAAATTGTTCTTTCTCATGAAGTTGAAAGCTAGATATAAACGTCATTAAGCAAGTCAACTTAATTATGTAACGCTGTTTTTGGTTATTATCTTCGTCCAAACTGCTGTGTATTCCCTCGGTAAACTATCAAACTGCGGTACATGATTTGTAAGGTTACCACTTAATATATAATAAAAACCACAAATGAAGATCTCAGTGCCCCACTGAACTAGCATTTTTTTGTACCGGGCATGTTCAGCTTAGGATAAAATGTGAACCAATCACGTTGTCTTGAGATGGACAGTTCTTACTGATATCCTTTATTCTACTTACGCAGCTGCAACTGTTTTGAAGCACTTGAGTCATTTTTCAGCAGTTTATAGTAATGGAGTGTATAGTGTACAAGTACCCCTTACTGATTTGACAATCCTGTATTTAATCGGCTTCTGGAAATAGAATTATTTGAAGCCAAATGATTCTCAAAATATTTCACAGATTCAGCAGGACCGTATAATGTTTGGCTGTGTAAAGACTGCACGTAAAATATTATTGCACTGGTAAAACTATGGGGTTCTGTGATTTGAATCTGTTTAATTGCAGATGAAACAATGCTGTCAAAGCTCAGTTTATGTTTCTGCATTGTTATATAACTATTTGTGATTTCTGTTTAGGTAATGAATCTTCCACATTTAGGATGAGGTCTATGTGAGTACTTATTCATGGGGAAATTCATCTACCATCAGAAGAATAGTTTGGCGACATGTAGCTTACATTGCCCTTTATTGGACTGGAATCCTATCCATAGATGTATCGATGGGATCGGAGAATCAAGAATCAGCACCCTCAATAGATTCAATAAGTAATTTCTGATCCACCCAGTTTTGAAAATATCAGAAATAACTGAACCAGAGAATAACAATCTAGTTACACAGCAGAGAATCAAATTTAACGGTTCACTGCAATAGGTTGCACATAAAGCAACAGTCTGGCCTTAATATATCTGGAGTTGCATTAATTTACCTTGAATTATAACATTTATTTTAACATTATAACATTAAATGTGAATATGTGTTTCTCTATTGTAGTCTGACAACAACAGATTGAAATTGCATTAGTTTCATAGCTAATAACATAGTTTTTTTTTACCTAAGGGATTATTATAATTTACATGTCTGCGTTTTTTCCAAATAATTGTGGAACTGTAGAAGAGCAACAGTTAAGTGGAGCAAACTCGTAAAATTTTTTTACACTTTTGCAGATACGGCATAATAACTAAGTGAATTATTAAATTTAGATCTACTCATTGCTGCCTGTACCATCTTCACTAGGGTGGTTTGGAACTGCGTTGTGTTCTTGGTTCATCAGTGTTTCCCCAAAGTATATAAAGAAATCATAATCTGGGTATAAACATGGATAATTCATATTGTATCTGGTGATAGTTAATGTGAAAAAATGGGATAATGAAAATAATATTTCTGATATCAAAATCCAGCATCTACGAAGTTCAGATAACATGAGCAAACAGATATGTCTCCCTGCTCCTTCACATTTCCTTCACATGCTCACATTTCCATTGGAGTCTTTAATTCTTACTCTGTTCTTACTTTTTAATTTGCAAACCCCTTTTACACCTTATCTCCCCTTTACCGCAGGACAAAAAACAGTGGTGACTGACAGCCCTAAGTATAGCGTGTGCTTCAGACAAGGAAGAGGTCATAAGACTGGAAGCATCTGCCATGTTTCTGAGCAATGGCTGGTAGCCACCGGATGGGGAGCCTGAAACAGGCTGACGGTACAGAAGGTACATAGATGGACATACTCTGAGAGTAAAATCATGCCATTTTAGGACCACTGAACATCCTGGGGTTGGGGAGTTGTTGAGGGAAGAGGGACTGACTCTGCTTTGAAAGTGGAGTGCAGCTGGACTCCAAGGAGGGTGGCTAATGTTAAGGTTTAAAGAACTGAGAGTATAGCTCAGTCTGTCTTTGTGTGTGAACATAAAGAGATCTTAAAGGTCTGTTGTTATTACACCCTTAGTATTGATGTCTTAAGATCAATTGTGACCTAGTGATTTGCAAGTTTTGGTTGGCTTTCTTAAACCATTATTCATAACAATAAATATTTATAGTTACAAGGATCACTGTTGCCATTGTACTGAACCTATGATGAATTAAATTTAAAATGTACAGCGATGGTCAAACTCACAAGAGTGCAAGGAGTGGAAACAGATGGGGTGTGTGTAAGGTGTACTCTCCCCGAGCCGGGAAACAAAGGCTAGGATATGAGAAGCATAACGAGTCCAACTTGAAGCTCCTGCATGTCGCTCTTTGTTGCCTGAAGGCTGCAGGAAATCGCCACAGAGCACAAGCTTTCCAGCTGGTGCTGCAAGGAAGCGACATTGCTGAGCAATGCCACTGGCTCCTGCAATCCAGCCATCGTGCTGTATTTAGAAAGCAAAACCAAGACGTGAATTAGTCTGGGTTATGTTTAATATCAGTAAAGAAACGCCACGTTACAATAACAGTATAGGGCCTTTTAACCCTTACCCACATCATCCCAAATTAACTGATGAAGAAATGGATATTGGGCCGTCCAAGGTGTACCCATGGTTTGTGCCCCACACTGGCTCCAGCCCCCCCCAAGCATGACCCTACACTGGATTTGTAGTTCAAATACAAAAGGGTGGAAAATGATGTAGCCAGTAGCACCAGACTCTATATAGTGCTTTTTATATTCAAACATACGTAAGGCAGTTTAACTGAAAATCATGTAGTGTAATACATGCTGACAGTTTAATTAACAATGAATATCAATTGTGTTGTCACTAATACTAAGATACACAACTCCAGGCAAAAAAAATATACTAGTGTAATCTTACCTGACTTAGTGCTGTCAGGATGTAATCCACCTGATGCCTGTTTGGTCCCATCTGCAAAGCCTTTAAATTCTCACTCCACACCCCTGTAAATGCGCAATGTAGTACACACGCACATGCATGCAATGTGAGGCTAAAGCACACCCCACCTGCATCTTTTACTTTCCCATAACTCTTACGGCATTTCGAACATGTAACGACATATTCACATTGCCGTTCAGTATCTCAGGAATAATCATACATTTGCAGCTCTTGTGTATTGTTCCATTGTCAAAGTCGTTAATCAAAACCCCACATCAGGATGCCTGAAAGGTGAATGTACCACATCTGGCTATTAATGCAACCTTTACACAAATGATCTGGCTTCATGAGGACGCACTGCATGGGACATGCTGTAGAGCAATTCCTGTCAACAAGTAATATCAAGGAGTAGGGAAATGACATTAATAATAATAATTGATACTTCATTGATTCCCTTGGGGAAATTGTCTTTATGCCTCCCCCAACTTGATCTTTGCAGAGTAAGTTGGCCGCGAAGGGCAGCCACCTGTAGTGGCACCCAGGGAACTGGGGGTTAAGGGCCTTGCTCAAAGGACCCGCAGACGTGCTGAGGCTGGGTTTGAACCAGCGACCTTGTGATTACAGGCACACAGGCTTAGCCCACTGAGCCACACGCTGTAAATTACTGTAAAGAAACATGACAGGAAATGTAGTAATATTAACATACAACTTTATACAATCATCACCCTAGCAAAGGCCCAGTTACTCACCATATTGCATTATTAACATTGGTTCATAATTTACACCGAGCTTACACCTTCAAGTTATTGCTCCTCAATGCATTCCTGGAGTGAGAACACAGTTGTAGGTATTTACCATTGTTTTTACTAAGTTAGATCCTACCTATGTGGCTGATTGGCCCACATTCTAAAAGCTGGATTTTTGCAGCTCAGGTAGCTCTGCGTGTGCCTGTGCTGAATTGTCAGGAGGCGGGTGGGACCTCGAAGGATCCTCAGGCTCAACAAGCCCCAACAGGGCTACCTCCATAGGGCTCAAGACATCCAGAAGGGGGGGGGGCTTATGTAACAGGCATGGGGGATAAAGGGTGCTGGTCAAGTACTCACATGGTCTGTTTTCCATCATGCTGCACTGGTGGGTGTCTATAACAGAAGACACATGTGTTGGGTAACAGCGTTAAGAAGGCATGAAAAACGTATACAGAATGGGAGACACAAAACACAGAAAGTAAAAACAGAACCTTAACCACCAAGCTAACTCTCTTCTGCCATTGTGTCATTGACACAAGTTTTAAACCACAAATCCAGGTCACCAGCGCCTGGCATTGAGCCACAGACTGCTACCATGTGTGTGTTTGTGTTACTCTCCAAGATTCCAAACTCGGCACCTGGTGTGCAGGTGAACTTGCTTACAGGCAAAGACAGCAGTTGTGTCCATTTCCCAGACATGTAATGGATCAAATTCATGGGCTTTCCTCTATGCAAACTAGCATTTACAGCACTATACAAGTCTTACACTACAGCTCTGAAATGTATCCCTCTAAAGCCCTCTAACTCTGTAAAAAGAACACAGGACAGACAGTATCTATTCAGGCTAGGATTGGAGACTATCCTAGTATTAAACCTAAGAACTTATGGTGAAAACCAAAAACATTTTTTGTACTCAGAATGCTGTAAATTCAAGTGCTTGGTAGAACTCTCTTGCTGCACCCTGGGGCAGGGTAAAATTAATTTGTTCCAGATAAAACCATAATGGATCCCATGGAGTTGAGGTAACACCCACTGGCAAGACTCACGGCAGTTGGTTATTGCACATACTTATATTTGGTGTAAACTGGTGTGAGACAGCACACTAAATCATAACACCCCACCCTCACTGCCACACAGTTTGTTGACCTTGAGCAATAGGTGTTAATAGTAATTTATTTGTAAAAACCTGGCTACCATAGTTTACTGCAGCGTTTCCCAATCCAGTCCTCAGGGACCCCCAGTCAGTCCATGTTTTTGCTCCCTCCTAGCTCCCTGCCAGACCATCCATGTTTTTGTTCCCTCCCAGCTCCCTGCCAAACAGTCCATGTTTTTGCTCCCTCCCAGCTCCCTGCCAGACTGTCCATGTTTTGGCTCCCTCCCAGACTGTCCATGTTTTTGCTCCCTCCCAGCTCCCTGCCAGCCAGTCCATGTTTTTGCTCCCTCCCAGTTCCCTGCCAGACCGTCCATGTTTTTGCTCCCTCCCGGACTGTCCATGTTTTTGCTCTCTCCTAGCTCCTACTGGGACCTGGGAGGGAGCAAAAATGTGGACTGTCTGTGGGTCCCTGAGGCCCGGATTGGGAAACACTGCTCTACTGAAAAATTCCCTTCAGTCTATATAGTGTGAAGCGTTCTGTGTATTCTGACCCTTTGCTCCCTCTGCCAGTTCTTCTTCCATGTTGACGAATGCACATGCAATGACCCATGTGTCCTTGTCCACTGCTGCTTCCCTTTAAGGATGACATCTCCTCCAAGTCAGTTCCTCGTGACCATCTGGCAAGCTCAAGACCCTGTTTGACCCAAAGCGCTCAAGCATTCACATCGTGTTTCATGACAGGTCTCAATTTGCAGCTCGTCCTGCTTCTAAGAGACCTGTGCCGCACACAAAACACTGGCACACACAAAAAACGAAAAAGAACATTTGTGGAATGCAGCATAAGAAGTAATGATGGGGATCACAGACATTTGTCACGTCTGGTTTAATGAGTATAGACTGTATCTAAATGGTATTTGAGTGGTAAAGAGTTCGTCGGTGGGGGAGGGGGGGATTTCCCCAGTCGGAGGCTGAAGCACATTCTAATCGGGGGGCTACGGTTAGGGATATTACGCTCTCTCCTACACCCTTGTCTGGATGAGTTTCCTCCTGCAACCCAAAAACATGTGGTTAGGCAAACCGGTGTCTTTAAACTGCTTGCAATATGTGATCATTTTTCACTGTGCGTGTGCACTGTGATGGACTGGGATCACATCCAGGGCATTCTCATGTCTTGTGCCATGTGCCTCTAGATACCAAAAACAGGCTCCAGGCCCCCCTGCCACTGCACGTGTATCCTGGAATGTCAGCTAGCATTTAGCAATGAGTATTATTAGCTACAAGGAGGGAAAATGTGCTTTTAACAATAATCGCAATGTTTAAAAAAAAACAGATGCATTTGAAATCACTGTATAAATTGTTTATATGATGAATCTGTTTCTTCAAATTGTTATTTATTAATTCTATGTTATGCTTTACTCATATAGAAATGTTGCACTGTAAAATGTATTGATAGGTTTATTGTTTTATACCTTCATATCCTTCATCACTGTAGTTTGTGTCAATATTGTTACACGTGCTAAAACAGCAGGAAAATATTCAGGCATTGTGGCAATAAGGATGGGGGGGGGTACATGATTCTATTGTAAATTTTTTTAATGCTCACTGACTGTTGGCAGACGGCTCACCTGACGCTTAGTGTCAGCACAGTTTTTGGGCTGGATCTGTTCAATCTGGCTTCGTTTCAGAGCAATTTGCCCTTCGAGAGCTTGCTGGATTATTCGCCTGAAATGAAATATAGATATTAGAAAGGTAAGTGTTCACAATGTCTGGGACATTCCAAGGTTGATGAGATCCTGGCAAACGCATACATTTCATCTTCCACTTTTATTAAATTATGGGAAAGTAAGAGATGTAAATATTGACGCCACCCTTTCTGCCAGCAGTGGTAATCTGCGCTACATGGATCTGACCACCACTCTGACCTTTACCTGATGATGAAGCAGACAAATACCTCCCCATTGTGGACAAACTGATACATGCACCTCATCATAGAGCTTCTTCAGTTTGTCATCTCAGTTTTGTTTTGTGTCCCGCAAACCTTTCCATCATACAGAGATAAATTCTTAATATCAGAACCAAATAAAGTAAATTCACAAAGTTGAGACACTCCTAACATGTGATGCACATTTGCCGGAACAGTGGTCAATATACATCCTATCCCTCATCCACTGGCCACTATGTGCATAAGTACAACCTACTGGATAGGTATTTGCAGAACGTGCAGGTAACAAAGGAAACCGCAACAGTTGATTCCAAACTACCGGACATGACATTTGTGTGCTACATTGTCGCACCTAAAGCAAATCCTTTGAAAGGATGTAATTCTGTTTGTATGAAACGAGTGCAAACGATTCTCTTTCCAAATACTATGATTCAGGCAATACTGCTACTAATATCACGATAACATTATAAATACTTGCTTGGAAATACAAAAAAGTAGTTTTCAAAAAAATTTTATGTCAGCTTTGTTCCCCACTTTGGATTCCACAATCTTATGTTATTTTATACACTAACATTTTCTCAAAACATCTTTCATGTATCAATAACAAAACCTAAACATTAGAAAACTGAGGACTAATTTTGTGTTATGATAGCATTCAGAATAATTCAGGGCCAATAGGCAGTCGTACGGAATAGCACAGTAGGCTGCCAACATGTGTCGTCCACACCTTACCAATTGGCACAAGCTGCCCGACATTATCTACGCTGGTATGATGAAGAGAATTTAAACAGCATTTTTATAATACTGCTATTTTTGATTGCTTTCATATAAAATTATATAAATGTAGCGGGTAAGATTATCACGTAAATAAGTTTGTCTTAAATTTAAAAAGGGAACGCGGTATCTGTTGTCATTTTCCAGAAGTCGTTGAATGATCTTTCTTATTGGTTAACTGCCTGTCAATCAGAGAACAACTGTTTTGCATGATACTGTGTGATCCAGTGCAAGGATGGAAAGCAAACGAGCCGGATAAGAAGTCGCCGGGCCGCGGTCGGACGGGCCAGCCAGACAGTGCAGTATCACTGGCAGTCTTGCGGGTCGCTCGGTTCGGGGTTCGGGGTTTTTCGCCTTGGAAGCGGGGCTGCGGGCGCGCGGGGGGCGGGTCGGACAGGCGTCGCGGCCGCGCGTGGGCGTCGCCTCGAGGTCTCCTTGAGGAAGCTCGCGCCGACTGACAGCTGAGAGGTTTTTAATTGAATGGCTCAGCCGCTCCCCCGGTGCCGGAGCACAGCGCTTCAATTCCGCTCGCCTATTAAAAATCCCTTAATCTCTTATTGTAAAAGATTTTTTTTTTTTGTCGCATCCGCATCCACAAAAGAAATCCTCGTTCGCACGTTTCAATGAACCGCTACAAGAATGGATTCTGAATTGAGGTGAGCAGTGCTTTTTATCTATTTATCATCGCTTGTACTTTATTTCTGGCTTGGTGCTAAATAATTGATTGGTCCTTTGTGTGATTTCTTTACAATTGTAATTCTGAGCCGTGATGGTAGGGGGACAAGAAAGGGTCTATTCTGAACAAAGCGGAGAAATGCCTGTGTATTTTTAAGCTACATCATCATCATCATCATCATCTCCACGTTCCGCGACAGCTATGATCGCTCTCTCTTTCTGCATCTGTGCACTGCAAATTTCCCCCATTTACCGAAAACGGGGGGTATATAATGCAGCCGTCGCGCTTTTAATCCGTCTAATCATGTTTTATGGAGAAACATGGGAGAGCGCATCGAAACGGGATAACAGGATCGCTTGTCTTTAAACGGCCTCAGTATCCAGCAAACGTGAGAAGCAGTCTGGGGTGTTTAACAATCCATATCGCTAGTGATCCACGGTAATGATGAAAAAATCGTGTTTTAACGGCATATGGTGGCCCACGGTAAACGGTCTTTAGTATTCACTCAGTGGATTCGGGTTACGGTATTGGAAAGGTAGTCAGCTGCCCAGTCAGACGGATGAGCATGAAAGACTAACAGAAATAAATGGCTGTCAGTCTTCCTCCCGGTTGTGTCTGTGGCCAAAGGCAAGGGGAGAACTTCTGTACGTATTGCCGGGGGGGACACAACATAACCAACACGACTTAAAAATTAACTAACGAAACTGGGATATAATGTTAATCTGGTAGGTAACGGACCCTATTTGTAGACACCTTCCTCTTCTAAGTATTTACTAAGCCTGCAGTTAATATAGTTACTTTTTTAACTTATTACAAACTGTACTTCTCATTCTTAAAAAATTCAGCTTACAGGAACAGTGTGTTTGAGGATATCTATAAGTTATGGGGCCATGTTGTGGACAGGGGTATTGGTTTATGAGTATACAATCCAAATTAGATGGGTTTTGCTGTTCTTCAGTTATTCAGCGTTTTGCACCCATGCTTGATGGCCTTGTTTAAATCCAGTGGAGAACAAATGGCATATTAATATTAAATTATGGAATAGACAACCGTAGGCCTGATGCATCAAGCTATTTAATATAAGAGGAATAATCCAAGTCTTGGATTTGGTCACATTCTAAAGGCTGGTTTAACGGTGAAAGTGATGCTATCCTTTGTAATGGTAGAGTTTCCTGACAAAAACAGCCCTCATCTTCATCATGATCCTACTGTACCAGTCCACCACCTAATATCCAACTCAAACCATTATGAACTGTTATACACCTAACTATACCATGACATACCATTCCTTGTGCTTTAATAGCATAAACTTATAATGCTGCTTACAATTCTAAAATAGAAACTTTGCTTTTTAAATGCAATTTGCTGCTGCTGTTGTCTGCCATACAAAATGAACAACAATGCAAATGAAATTGCCCTTATTTTTGCTTGGGTCAATGGTTTCTGACAGGTTTTCACTGGAGGGTAGTTTTGATGGGCAGTAGACTCTCCAGGCTTGGAGGCCAGCAGATATGAAACTTCAGGGGTGCTCAAAATGGGTGTTACTACGAGTGCTCCAGCGTGACACTGCTTGGTTCACATCCAGGATGGTTGGTTCTTGGAAGCTTCACTCAGGAAGTTGCATATCTACCAGCAAATATTTATGGATGCAAATGTATTTAACGTGAATGCCCAAAAAAATTACATCAAGGTCAGAACTATAGGCTTTAGAATCTGGATAATAAAACTCCATGGAAAGGCTGGCCTTGTTCATTTGTACTGTGATTATTAAAATGGTTTTAAGCCTGTACACCCTAAGTGGTGTGGATGGCAAGGGTAAGGTTTTTTTTCGGAGGATAATTAATTCAATGCTGCTGCAGATTGCTTTGTGTTGTTTATATTTTTAAAGCGGTGTATAAAAATAACCCGAGCCCTCCGTCACCATAAAAATTACATTAAAAATCTAGGGCTGCAGTCTGATAATCATTTTTGTCACCAGAAGCATCATGTCATTGCTTGAGGCACAAATGAATGTGGTTTCATATGAATTATGAGGAACGTGTAGAGCTTCTCTTGTATGTTACAGGCTGTGAGGTCAGGTGTTTCTGCCTTTCAGATTTCGGCTGCTTTAATCATCCCCGAACTGGGCGGTTTCGATAGGGAAAGGGCCAGTGTAGGTACAATGGTGTGGGCTTTTAGCTGGTGATTGTTGGAGTGTGTGTGTGTGTGTGTGTGTGTGTGTGTTAACCGAGGAGGGTCAGGGTTGGGGGTAGGGGGGGGTAATGAGGTAACAGTACTGCTGTCTGTTCTGGGGGACAGTAAGGGCCAACGCTTTCACAATGGCATTATTGTCCCCAGGCTGGGACTCGCGCGGGGAGGGGGGCGGTGACAGCACAGTCCCTGTGTGTTAGGGTGCAGCCTACAGCTCTTGGTGGCTGTACTCGCCCACGGTGGACTCCCCCCCCCACATGGCGAGCACTGCTAAGCACATCTGTCCAAGGTCCGTTTCCTGCACTCTCCCCCCCCCCACCATCCTTGCAAAATGCTGCTAATGGTGACTTAATCTGACGACTCTGAGGTCCACCATTACTCATGCCCCCCGCCCCCAAGTTCGCTTAAGAGTCTGGTGGTGCCGCTCTGTCCGGTCAGAGACGTAAAAACCAGCCACTGGATTTTCTTTGGCCCTCAAGGACACACGCAGCGAGACCTCCCCCGGCTTCGCCTTTCCGATTGCATTTGTATTCAACCAGATATGCTGTTCAAACAGTTTTGGCTGTTAATGATTCCTCTTGTGCTCTTTATCACAAACAGCTTCCTCGTAATGCAATGCAAAAAAATAGCCTGTTGCAGTGACGGCCAGTTGATAAAATCAAAACTCTCTTTGCTTGTGGCTGAAGTATCTCGGTGTATGCGGAACTTCAGTCCAGTCTGTAGGTTAGCATTGTACTGTGGAAAATGCAGGGCAGCCAAGGAAGCGAACGTTTAGGCTCCGGGCCTGATTGTGAATCCGTCTCATGTGGTCGTTAGTATAGCGGGCTCTTTCATTAGACCTCGAATGTGTGAATTCCTCCCTTGTCTGTGCAGTGCATGTAAGTTCACATTAAACGCGCCTGTTTCACCTCAGGTGTGCTGTGGCACATGTGGCATTTCTCGTGTTATGGGGATCGTTTGAGCATGTCTGGGGTGTCCCATGTGACACGGCCCTCGGTGCTGCTCTCTGCAGACCCGGCCAGAGTCTGTAAGAGTCCCTGCTTGTAGAGCGCTTTAATGGTCTGCGTGCCTTGTTTGCTGGCTCGGTTTGAAGCCTCAGCTGTACAGGCCCAGGGCTGTGTCGCCCATTCATTGTGGTTTTCTGTCCGTGTTTCTCAGAGTGCGCTTTGCTCTTTCTGATGGCAAAGGCATTAACATTGATTAAGTCTATTTGATGCTGGACTTTTCTGTTCCTTTGAACATTTAATAGGATGTGTTGTGTAAACATCATAGTACTCCTGCATGAACCAATTCTCTGCTGTTTGGGATGGCCTCACATAAAACCCACACCGCAGTATCTCTCTGTCTCCCTCTGAGCATCCAGGAGAACACAATGGACCAAATGTCTCCACTGAGTGACTCCTTGTAAGTGATGTTGCCCACTAAACTCTAAAACTGACAGCTATTAACAGCATAGATACAAACTGCTACCCTTGTGCTCAGGCAAGCAGAAGTTGGGGGGTAATTTTTTAGGGAAATGTGTATGTGGCTTTGTGTTGATGCAAAAATATGCCATTGGTGTTTATTTAACGCAGTCCATTCGCATTTCTGCTTTTCTCCCAGTGCATTAAGAAGCAAAACAAAAACAGAGATGCACATGGGAATCTGAGAGAAGCGTTGTGCTCCGTTATGTGATCATACTGTTTTAAGATGCCTTTTGAAAGGCTCACCAGGGGAAAAAAATGACTTCATCACCTCCTTATATATTATGCGTCCAGTCATGTACCTGTGTCAGATGTGTCGCCATAGCAACAGTGATTTTAAAAACTGGGGCTACGGCATTCCAGGAGGAAATGCGTATTCAGTCCATTTCTGCACCGTGCCTGGCGTGGAGCATCATGGTCCTGGCATCGGAGCGGGCTGCGTGTTTTCCTGGGTATTTGTTCTGTGACGGCACCGCCGCCTCACCATCTCATCACTGCTGACACACACTGCGGTTTCAGTGGTGTCATCTGGCCTGAGACTGTGCCCTCCCTTGTATTTTGGCGTATCATACAGCACTTCCTCTTTCACCAAACGCGCAGCTTCTTTTCTACGCCGGTCTCGTTGCAGGAGGAGAAGTGCTGATTTAGGCTGATTTCCCCACACATTCAATGTCCTTTAGACTCCAGCTTCCACCTATCTTACTTAGGAACATCCCGCAAACAATTTTGAACTTTATCAAAGGCTGTTTTATCTTATCAAATCAACAGAATAATAAGACAATGGTGATGGTCCTAAGCAACTTCAACTTAACTGCACTGTGAGTGGAGGGTTTGAACCACCCTCTAACACTGAACAGCACTGATCTGGCAAAACAGGAGCTATAATGAGATAAAATGCCATGACACAACAATTTCCTGTAAACACAGCCCTTGTTTGAGATACTTAATCCCCCAATACCCCCCCCCATCCTTTTGAACCCTTTTCATCTCAGAAAGAGTGGTCCAGCCTTAATGGAGAGTTTGCATAGGGCTGAAGTCATTAGCGCTGACCTCACCAGCCCCATGAGGAATGTCCTCTTCAGTTACCTGCATGCTAGTATTTTTACCTTGTGTTTCTGGACTGCAAACACCCATTGTAAACAGTGTTGTATATGTGTAACAGCCATGTTGGGGGGGGGGGAGTTAGTGGTTGGTGATCGTGGCAATACAGCGGACTGACCTTTAATCACTTTTACTGTGACCTTTAGCTTTCGGCACGGATTTTAGTAGTTGTCAGAATGGAGATTTGAATTGGCGTATTTAGCATCTTCATTGCTGCGGCTGCTGGTGTATCATACAAAACCGACGGCTTGTGACAAAGAAGTGCAAGCCAGCTGCCGTGCAGCGTCGCCTCCTTGAGGACAGTGAGCAGCATCTGCATGTCGCGTGCCGTAATTGTGTTGGCACGATTCCTCATCTTTGATCCGGCTCCCGATCCAAACCGTTACGTGGCTGTGTAAACATGGTGAGCGTTGACCAGTGGTGGGGGTGCGTAAGTAGGCGGACTCATAGGGAAATTCATTCAGGCGCCGTACAGACGGCCGTGGGGCCTGGCATTTTTTTTTTTTCGTCTGGGGCTGCATGAGCGAGCAGACTGCTAGGCGGTGGAAACTAAGACAAGGTAAGCACAACTCGGGGATGTGTAATAGCCATGAAGTGCTGTGAGGTATAAGCTTGGCTAATTTGTTCCATCCATCCATCCATGTACCAACTGCTTCTCCTGCTTAGGGTTACGGGGGACCTGGAACCTATCCTAGGTAGGACAGGGCACCGGACTACACTCTCGGAAAAAAGGGTACAAATTTGTACCTTTGCTTGTCACTGGGGCTGTACCCTTAGCTGTAGGTAATTGTGCCTTTTAAGGTACAGAAATGGTGGACTCTGAGGAACATTTCTGTACCATTGATGATACATTGATCCTGTTTGTACCTCTGGGATGTTCCTTAAAGTCCATTTCTGTACCTTAAAAGGTACAATTACCTATATATAGCTAAGAGTACCATTGGCAGACCCTTGAGGGTACAGCCCCAGTGACAAGCAAAGGTGCAAATTTGTACCCTTTTTTCTGAGAGTGTATGAGGAAATGAGAGTACTCCAATGAAATCTTCAACATACAGGGAGGACAAGCAAACTAAACATACTAAGCTAATTTCTGTCATTAAAATAATCAATGAGAGCATTCCTTTTTCAGCAAATGAATCCAGTTCATTAACCCCTATGCTGCTTGCTGGATACAGTGAACTCACACTGACCAATTGGCTGGCAGGAGTGGGTTATCTGGTATTGAACGGTTCTATGTCCTGCTAAGGAATAAATCACAATGCTGCCATCTATAGTTTGTTTTCTGTAACATTGGCTACCTTTGGCTTCATCGTGCTTGTGTGTCTGTGTGTCTGTCTGTCTGTGTGTGTGTGAGAGAGTTGGGAGGCGCTAGCTCTGGGCGTCAAGGCCCTGTGTTTTGCTGACCACATCTTCCGGCCCCCTCTAGCATGCGTGGCAGCTGTGAGACACCCTGATCCCTGCAGCCTCAGTACCAGACGGCGAAGCTAGGGGGCCCCGTCGGCATGTCCAGCCCGAGCAGCAGCCCCGAGCGGGAGGGCGCCGGCGAGCAGGCCGAGTGCCCTGCCTCGCCCGCCGGCCTGACGCCGCCGTCCACGGGCAGCCCCGTCCTCAGTCCCGATTCCTCCTCCCATTGTGGTGCACTGTCCGTTCCTGCTGTCTCTCCTGCCGACTCTGAGAGCCTGAGTCCCGACGAGCTGGAGCTGCTCGCCAAGCTGGAAGAGCAGAACAGGTGACTGGGTTTGTCGCCACCGCATGTCCTGGCCACACCGGTGTGCTTGTTTTGCTGATAACGTGCACCAGTGGATGAGTGTATACCTGCTTGCTGATTAGCGTTTCTCCGATGTAGCCGTGGCATATCCCCCCATCTCAAATGGGCCCCCCCATTTTTTGAAATCGGAGTGGCTGAGCTGTGAGAGCCCCCTCCAGCATCCTCCATGGTTCAGGCTGCGCCGCCCCCCCCCCCCCCTGCCCCCAGTTCGGACACCTGCCCGGCTGCCACAGACACGCCTCTCTGTTCCTGCGGCACATCCGCACAATGGGCCCCGTATTCCAGTTCCAGAACATTTAGTCCATTCGCCGGGAATCGCTTTGGATACCGGCGGCTCCATATGTTGTCCGTCACATTCGCGTTAGTGCAAGGCTGCATCAAATAAGGCTTATTTTGTCTTTGTTAGTAATTAAATTAGCATTTCTGTGTTTCCTGGCACAGAGACTACTATTGGTATTTGTCAGTTTATGGAAATCGCAGTCAAATGTTCTAAGTATATCTGCTCTGTCCAGTGCTTTTTGTCCCTTCTTACACTCTGTCTCTCTCACACACACACACACACACACACACACACACACACACACACACACACACACACACAGGCTTCTGGAAGCTGACTCCAAGTCGATGCGGTCGATGAGCGGCTCCCGCAGGAATTCAGGCTCCTCACTGGTGTCCAGCTCCTCGGCCTCCTCCAACCTCAGCCACCTGGAGGAGGACACCTGGATCTTGTGGGGCCGCATTGTCAATGAGTGGGAGGTGTGGAGACGCAAGAAGGACAAGCTCCTCAAGGTGAGGGAGCGACGGGAGCGGCAAGCGAGGCACCCGGCCGGATGTGCGTGTTTTGATATGTGATCCATGGCTCAGGATGAGGGCTTCCAAGTACCGGGATCAAACTCAAGCAGGGAGGATCTTCTTTAAACCCTGGACGGGATCCTGAGGCCTAAGAGTAACTGTCCACTTGCTTGACAGTGAAGATTACGATTTATATCAATGTCTTTCCATTTGGAGAATTTGTGGTGATGTAACTATGTAGATGATGATGATTTACATTCATCAAGTGGGGGGGGGTTAAAGTGAGGGCTGGCCCAGATAAACCATATGTGCAGTTGGGCACCACATCCTCAGCGGGGGGAGGGCACCAAGCAAAGCACCTCCCCCCATCTAATTCATAACGGTCTTTTAATAAGTTAATGTGATTTATTATCTAATATTTTTAATATGACGGCATGTTGTTCTTTCCCTGTGAGCCACCAATCGGCTCCCTTTCTTTTGTGACATCATCTGTGCTTTGCCCCGGGACACTTGATACTCTTAATTTGGCCCTGAGTATCCTCACCCCTCCCACACCCCCCCGACCTCTGAGTGCATTTAGTTTTTCTTGAGGGCATAACCTCGTGTGGGATGGTTCCTCATGGATGCTTTTTCCCGGCCGCCCCTGCCCTCAGGAGCTGATCCGGAAGGGCATCCCGCACCACTTCCGGGCCATCGTCTGGCAGCTGCTGGGGAACGCCACCGACATGCCGGTGAAGAACCAGTACTCTGAGCTGCTGAAGATGTCATCTCCGTGCGAGAAGCTGATCCGCCGCGACATCGCCCGCACCTACCCAGAGCATGACTTCTTCAAGGGCCAGGACAGCCTGGGTCAGGAGGTGCTCTTCAACGTCATGAAGGTGAGGTCTGCCCTAAGGGGGCCGCGCTTTACTGCTGGCATCTGCTGAGACGACTCACGGCACAGAGGACCCCTTGTCTGTGTACCTCAGGCATATTCGCTGGTGGACCGGGAGGTGGGCTACTGTCAGGGCAGCGCCTTCATCGTGGGACTGTTGCTCATGCAGGTGAGCCTCTCCCCCCCCCATACCACACTCGATCGCCCCTGTAAATGGCCATAAACTTCTAATTACAGAGTAATATATATATATATATATTGAAAATTTGTGTGGATGCTGTTCCCCAAAATGCATTCTAAACACATGCTGTGGTGTAGCTCTGTGGCACAGATGACACTGACTATCGCCCCCCCCACCCCACCCCCCGGCCCTCCAAGATGCCGGAGGAGGAGGCGTTCTGCGTGTTTGTGCGTCTCATGCAGGAGTACCGCCTGAGGGAGCTCTTCAAACCCAGCATGGCTGAACTGGGCCTCTGCATCTACCAGTTTGAGTACCTCCTGCAGGTAGGAGCGTCCTGTCGCAGCCTTCTGCCACTAGGGGGCGCCACCCCTGCTTCTCGTATGTCTTGTTCCATGGTCTCTGGGGGTGCATTGCCGCTGCCCAACCCCTAGTCCTAGTAGAATGCCTGCCCCTGTGAAGAACAAATTAATTTTGCAAACGAGAGCAGGCTGTTCAAATTCCCTTTGTGCATTTGTATAATCAAATGATTGTATAGAGTGCCTATTGTATGCTAAGTATATAGTGCTGAATGAATTTGAGGATTGTGCCTCTACTATACTACAGGCTCCCTCTGTTGCTAAGAGATGCCCTCTTTCATCTACTTTTTTGCATAAGTGTTTTCTGTGGTCTGATATTCCCAACCTCCCTTCTGGTTTCCAAATATAACTGAGTTAGTACTGCTCTCATCAAGGATCGTTTTCCTCATTTGTCTTTGATTAGAAGCAAAGATGCTTAGAGCCTCCAATCTGTCCTTGCATAGCAGCTCCTCCTGGAATTGAAATCCATCCATCCATCCATCTATCCAGCCATCTTCAAGTTGCTAATGTCTTTTGTTAAACTGTAGATTTTAGGGTGGTGTTTTTGTGACCCCAGAATTATTACAAAAATATCAAACAAGTCAGGACACGGCTGGGTTTTTTCTGCACCCAGTTACTCCTCTGTGTCTGTAACCCAGTGTGTGAATGTAGCATTTGACCTTTGACCCCTTTCCTCCCCAGGAGCAGCTGCCTGAGCTGAACGTGCACTTCCGCTCCCAGAGCTTCCACACCTCCATGTACGCCTCCTCCTGGTTCCTGACGCTCTTCCTCACCTTCCTGCCGCTGCCCGTGGCCACGCGCATCTTCGACATCTTCATGTACGAGGTCGGAGATCCCAAGCTCACCTGTCTGTCTGTCTAGTATTATAATAATGAAAATGATGATCAGCATCTCTACACAAAATCAAAACGCAAATGTGTTTACAGATTTTTATATTATTTGTAAATGCATATCTTTAATACATATTTAATATTGTTAAAATGAAAACAATGATGACATTTGCTGCGGTCAGATTAGGTGCGATCAATATTAAATTGCACATCAAACCTGCAACTAAAGTAGAGCTGTCCCAGTGAGAACTCTCTGAAAGCAGCAGTACTACGGTGTGTCATTGTGGTGCAGGTACTGTAGTGGTACCTCGCTCGACTGCTGAATGCTCATGTGCGGGATCCCCCACAGGGCCTGGAAATCATCTTCCGTGTGGGTGTGGCCATCCTGCAGTACAACCAGACGGACCTCATCCAGCTGGACATGGAGGGAATGTCCCAGGTACTCCCCCCGATTATTTCCTGTTCCTCTCCCATCTCCTTGGGTATTCATTTGCATTCAGGTTGTTTGGCAAGAAAATGAGGAAAGATGGCATTACTGGAGAGTTGCAGAGTCACCTAAAAACAGCTCCCTCCTCTGGACTGGAGGAGTACATTACATCAGTGTTTTTTTCCCTGCTTTTGGAAAATGATTTTACTGAATCAGTGTAAACCTGGGGCTGAGTGATGCCCCTGCTGTGTTCAGGAGCAACCGAGAACCAGGGGTCTCATTTATCAAGGTGTAGAACAGTTCCTGAATGTGTGCGCACGAGCCGCCAGTACGCACAGGGAAGCATTTATCACTCACACGCATGAACTGTCGTAGAAAGTTAACTAAATCTGACGTATTCTAAATGTGACTGCATGTACGTGGCTAATTCAAATGAATAATGAATCATATATCGGCTTATAACTTATGCATAATGCACGTCAAACTGCACACTGGAGAACATGTTGGAATAGAAATTCATGATGGAAACTCGTGAGGATGAGGTGGAAGTTTTGTTGGGTGTAATAAACAATCAAAAAAACAAATAGGTACAGTTTCTGCAACTTTACTCGGGGCCATATAAAGAAATAGCATGACCTAACATGGGGACAGGTGTCATATGCAGTTAATGCAGTGTCACCTGTGATGAGAATGGCGGCAGAGGTGACGATGTGATTCGACCTGAAAATGGCCACCAAAAAAGGGATCGCAGCCCAGAGTTTCCATGTCCGGGCTACAGTGGGCAGCCCAAGCACCATGTCAGTGTCACCTCTGCATGGTAAAATAGCCGCCATCATAGGCAAAACATCCCTAAGAGGAAACATTCCGGATGGTGACATTGACAGTGCAGCTCCATCGCCCGTGGATGAGGCCGGCCAATCAGAAATAGGTAAGATACTTTTATGGTGGCGTTTAGCTGGCCGCAGCTCATAATGTGTGTGTCATATGCCAACAAGTGACTGTTGTTGAAAATTAATTGTTGCAGACACATCACTTGTCATGTAAAGCATATATTTATAACTATAACATTTACCTTTATAAACCATCCATATTACATATTCATATTGTATGTATATTGTCGTTGTTTTTTTATACTGTTGTGCTTGAGAGACGCCATCGACCGGAATCAAATTCCTTGTATGTGTTCGCTCACATACTTGGCCAATAAACGCGATTCTGATTCTGATCTGATTCTGATTCTCATATTTACATACGAAATTCTCGTGAGGGTAATATGTTGCTTCTTAGGGTACCGACCTTGTATGACTTCAGAATGATTCCTTGTCATTAGCATGACCTGCCTGCATTTACTGTGTGTGAACATAACTAGATCATTCTGTCTGTCAAGTTTGATAATTAAGAGCGAGTCTGTGCGTATCCTTTTAGCTAATCAGTTTGCTTCAGTTACGCTTCTCTGCCTCTAGAGGGAGTGTTCGTAATTATACGCACATTTCTAGGCATAGGGAAAAAAAAAAGATGTGTACCATCGTATGCATGAAAATGCGTGTATGCATACAGTTTATGCACAAAACGGTTCATATGCGAGGAAATTGAGATCCCAGGATCCTCAGCCACCATTACCTGGAATAAACTTCCTTTTGAGTGCACTGCTACACTCAGACACCAGATGGCGCCCTACTGCCGAACATTACACTGCATTTTCAGAAAACACTGGTTTAAGTTTTAGGGGAGGGATATAGGAAAAACTACAATTCCGAAGAGTAATTTTATATCTGAGAAATTTATATCCTCCTCTTGCTATGTTTTCTCTCTGTACTGTAGTACATGAGAGATGCCATATTCTGGTGTTTTTATCTATGCAAATAGAAAATGAATAACAGATTTTAAGAGCTGGCAGCTTGCTTAACAGCTCTCGCTGTAATACAGTCTAATTCAGCATGAATGCTTTTTGTTGCATTGCTAGTGTTAGCTGTCAGACTTTTTCCTACAATGGCCACGGATGTCACTTTGGATGAGAGCCACCTTGTGTGGGCTGTGTGTGAGTCTCTGACTTCCTGGGTGATAATCCAGTGGCATGCGTGTGTCTCCCTGCAGCACTTCCAGAGGGTGATCCCACACCAATTTGAGAGCTGCCCCGACAAGCTGATCCGCAGGGCCTACCAGGTCAAATACAACCCCAAGAGGATGAAGAAGTAAGGAAGAACGCACTCTCTCATCCTGGCTTTTAAAAAGGACGAGGCCTCAGCCCCCCCCACCCTGCCAAATGCTTACCGCGTGTCTGTCCTTCCGCAGGCTGGAGAAAGAGTACACCACCATCAAGAACAAGGAGATGGAGGAGCAGATTGAGATCAAGGTGGGCGTAGTGCTCTGCCCGCAGCTAAGGGGCTGAATGGGAACTCTGAATAAGACCGAATAAGTGTTTCCGTCTTAGCTGGACAAATAGGAACACGGAAGTAGAAGGTGGGAGATACTGGAAGGAGACCAGGCTCTGGGCTTGTGACCTGGTGCTTTTAGGCATGAATACGGGGGCGGTAACCACTGTGTTTGTCGGTGACACGCTATGTTAGAAGACTAACTGAAGTGAAAAGGTAACGTTAAGAGAAATGGGACCTTGCTTGGGGGGGGGACCTCTCTAACTGAGCCTTCCCCCTCTTTGTCACATGTGTAGAGGCTGCGTACGGAGAACAGGCTGCTGAAGCAGAGGATCGAGACCCTGGAGAAGGTGAGGGCGAGCAGGGTGGCATCTGACGGGGCGAGCCGCAACAAATGCAGCTATATACAGGGGCGTATTAGCTGGGGGGGGCTTGGGGGGCAGACCTGGTGGGACCCCTACCCTCCAATATTTAATTTCTCTTCATTCGCCCCCAACAATAAGTAGACCTTTGCAATTAAATTATTAAGTTGTGCCCCCCCTCCCTCAAGTCTCAAACGTTCTCCTACCCCCGTGGCTGTAAACAACAATAAACATTGTTTACAAGTCGGTCCATCTGAGGCAGACCCCCTTAAGTCTTATGGCTTGGTGTTAATTTCTGCCTTGGCTGTAAGACTACTGCTCATTAATACATTGTTCACCTGATTTATTTATTATTATTATTATTATTATTTTAAAAAATTGGATCCCTTAGCCTGCATTCACTGGATAACCATTTAACCAGCCAGTTCGATCAGATCCCTGTAAAGAACTTTCATTCAAGTTTTTATACAGGACTTCTGGTATTTTTTTTTTTTTTAAGATGGAACCATCCGGTTTATGAAATGCACTGATGCTCGAGTGGTTCCCTGTGTGTGACCCGAGACGTGTAGCTGCCGTGACTGGCTGCAGAATGGCAGCTGCAGGCTGATACCATCATCATGCACACTGTGAATTGCGGCTTCTATGCTATTCTTTTTCACGCTCAACACTGCAGTCAGAAATGCAGTTGGCTTCTCCCTCGCCACCCTGTGTGTGTGATCTTATGGGGCGAATAATGTGATTGACTGTGATGAAGATGTGTGATACAGTGGGTCTTTTCCCTGCCTTTTCCAGAAAGTCTAGCTGTGGACCTATTTTCCTCTTTTCCTCTCTGTGTTCTGTAATTCCTCATGCTGTTACAGTCTTTTTCTCCGATACCTTCTCTCTTCTCTCTCTCTCGCTTTCTCTCTCCCCCCTTCCTCCTTGTGTTGCTGTAGGAGAGTGCCGCTCTGGCAGACAGGCTGATCCAGGTACTGTGAACACCTACTGCACCCCCCTCCCCCCCCAAGAATCACTTTCCCCTTTACACCCTGCATGAGAGAATGTCCGTTTGCTTGTCCAGACCACATGTCTGTCCATCAGCCCAGCTCATCCCAGAAACTTGCTGCAGGAGTTGGCTCTGTGGAGGCCAGCCCCTTCCACCCCAACCCCCCCCTCCCATGTTCCTATAGAGGGCTGCTTCCTGCTGAGGTGTTGCAGGAACAGCGCAGTGCCATCCTAACTGCGTGCCATCTGGCAGTTTATGCTTCAGCTTGAAGGCTTCCTATAAACCGGAAGACTTTAACGCACAATTAAGGCCAATAGGGTGCTTGTAGCCATAGCACAGTGTAAACATTGGCATGATATTACATATATGTAATCAGTAATGTAGTAAAATGAACAACATAAGAAACACAAGTGGCAGTTGGTTACCCATGTAAGTGCTAGATGGCTAAACCACATCAGGTCAGGAAAATTGGCTCCCTCATGTGACTGCCCTGCACGGCCCACGTGGCTCCGCGTGGTGTGATACTTCACGCCATATCACATTACTCTGCATGTCCTGCTGTACGTTAAAAATTCTTCTCTGCTCAGTACCGGTTTTGCTCTGATGTGCTCACACTACATAAGCCCGTGTCCCCTGGGACGGACTGGTTTCAAAGCCTGGCCTCAGACTTCACTGGGCTTTAAATCTGGAGACTGCACAGTCCTGTAAACCTGTACTGATGCAGTGAGGGGCCTCTAATCATCTAAAACTGCCTGCAGTTAATCCAGCCCCGAAGGCCCAGAAGCTGGCATCCACACGGGCACATACACCTCTGTCCGGCTCCTGACTCTTGCCCTTCACCCCCCCCTCACAGGGTCAGGTGACACGAGCCCAGGAAGCCGAGGAGAACTACGTGATCAAGCGTGAGCTGGCCGTGGTGCGGCAGCAGTGCAACACGGCCAGCGAGAGCCTGGAGCGGGCGCAGAGCACCATCCGCCAGCTGCAGCTGCACCAGGTACAGAAGGGCAGCTGTCACGTCGGTGTGGGGACTGAACCGGGGCGGCATGACGTCGCACCTTCAGCCCCTCTAGTCAGTGTGCTGAGCGTGTTGCCAGGTTCCGTGTCACTTTGCAAACTCATAACCCAATGCACAGAGGGACAGTTAATCTAAAAACAGATATATAACTGTTAATACTAACTACACCTCTGTGTGTATGTGTATGTATGTATGTATGTATATATATATATATATATATAAACAACAAAAAAAACATGAGCAGAGTACATGTAGGATAGCCACAGCTAAAAAGCCCCCTTAGCACTTTTGAAAATCCTGTGTTTTTTGTTGGCTTTCGCATGTGGTCTAAGCGTTGAGGACTCATACAGGGAAATGTATTAATACCCTGCTGGCAGCCTTCTCAGAGCTGTCCGCAATGTGTATTCTGGGAAACCGTGATCGTGGAGCAAAAAAAAAAAAAACTGGTGGTGTTGATTGTAAAGGATCATTTTAGTTCACTTGCCTGGACAGTATGTAAGAGGCAGGGGCTGAATGGCGTGGGATAGATTTTGTGTGAAAAAGGTACGAGCGGAGACAGAATTAGCTAGTGAGGATGTGACTTTTTTTTTATTAAATACGATGCTGAGCCCTGGACTGAAATCCAGCAGAGCAGGACCACACTGTTCTGTACAGGAGTGTGTCCGTGTGTGTGCCAGTTAGCCCACATCTTCAGGTGTGCATTTGAGAGAGACACAGAACAGCAGACTTGGTGTCTCTGCATCACTGGGTATGTGTGGGCTGTATGTGGGCCATTTCTGCCTTTAGCAAACACTTCAGTTATTTTTGTAAGGTTTTCTGCAAATACCATAACATTTAAATATGCACGCTTTGAAATGTTATTGCCAATATCTATTATTACTCTACCAGCAGTGCTGTTGTGGT
>JAODKC010000095.1:8552283-8564302 GCA_026777985.1 Mormyrops attenuatus | reverse complement strand
GTGTGTGTGTGCGCAGATGGTTTTTGTAATTATTGCATTGTGGGGATGGATTTCCTCACTGCGTAGTAAAAACCTATAATTTTTTTTTATACTTGTAGGGGCTGAAAAAATGTTCACATACGATAACCTCAGTTATAAAAAAGTGCAATGAAAAAACTGCAAAGGTTGTCATAGTTGTGATTAGGGTTATGCCTATAGAAATGTTGCTACAAAGATATGAATACCTAATGTGTGCTGTGTGTGTGTGTGTGTGTGTGTGTGCGCGCTCTGTGTGTGTGCGCTCTGTGTATGTGTGCACTGCGTGTGTCTGCCTGAAACGGAGCCCTGTGGCTCTGTGGTAATAACGGGCAGGCTGGCAGGTGTGTTTCTGCTCTTATTTGGGTCACTGGGGCCTTTCCCATAGTACCAGCGGAGCACGGCCCGGACCTCCCCCCCAGCCTCGCCGTTCCACTCCTGGGCCGACATTCCCGGTCATGTTTTCCCAGTGCGGCAGAGAGTGGGAGCGAAGGCAGAGGCGGCGGCAGCAGTGAGTGCTGTGTTGGAGTGGGAGAGAAGCACAGCTGTGAGACAGCCAGGATCTGGGTCTGCCTTCACTGTCGGGGTGGCAGGAAACACGCATGTACATCTGTGTGCTTTGGTGGGCCTTGCCCACCCCAGCCCCCTTTCCATTCATGTTCGGCTTCACATGCCGCTGTCCCTCTGGCACTTTCACGCGTTCCTGCGTTTCTTTTTTTTTTTTTTTTTTACCGTTTGCTTGATTGCCTGATTTTAGGTCTGTGTTGGTCAGACCAGAAATTTGATCCTCCGGGCTTTAATAGCAATGAACCACCAAGGGAGTGGCTCAGAAGCTCAGATGGTTAGTGATTATGAATTAATAATCCTTAAATGTCATTTGTGTCAGGGAATTGGGAGAGAGGAAAAACATGGACTCTCTGGGGGGGGTCCCCGAGGAGTAGTTTGAGAAACACTGATATAGAGAGAGACATACATATTTCTATACTTCATTGATCCGGGGGGTGGGGGGGGGAGATTCATTTGCTTATAGCAGTGCAAAGGAGGTTAGGCGAAATGATCAAATAAGTATAAATGTAGTATGTATGTATGTATGTATGTATGATGTATGGAGCTGTGGCTTATGTACGCTGTTATGGCGCGGGGATAAGGCTGTGCATAACTTCGGTCAGAAAGAGTCTGTGGTTTGACACTCGCTTTAAAATGTACCGTGTCACTCATGGTGTCAAGGGTGGGGTGTCTATGTGCGAAAAGGGTTTTCCATGTTCTGCCTTCCCCCCTCGTTTGCTTAGACTCGTAGACTCCGCTTTGCCCTTTGATTGTACAGCAAAGACCTTGCAGGCTTTCAAATGTCGACAAAGTCTAGACTTGTGTTTATTTTTTCTAGTTCATCCCAAAGGTGTTCAGGTGGATTGAGGTCAGGGATCTTTGTGGGGCCAGTCAGGTTCTTCCACGCCAAATTCACCCAACCATGTGTTAATGGGCCTTGCTTCGTGCACTGCGGCTCAGTCACACTGGAACTGAAAAGGTCCATCCCCAAACTGTTTCCACAAAGTTATAAGCAAAGAATTGTCCAAAATGTCTTGGTAGGCTGAAGCATTAACAGTTCCCTTCACTGGAACTAAGGGGCCTAGATCAACCCCTGAGAAACCCCGTACCATTATCCCTCCTCCACCAAACTGTACAGTTGGCACAATGCAGTCAGGCAGGTAATGTTCTCCTGGCATCTGCCACACCCAGACTCATCCATCAGATTGCCAAGCCTGATTTGTCACTCCATAGAACACGTTTCTACTGCTCCAGAGTCCAGTGACGGCGTGCTCTACACTACTCCATCTGATGCTTGGCATTGCGTTTGGTGATGTGAGACTTGCGTGCAGCTGCTCAGCCATGGAAGCCTATTCCATGAAGCTCTGGGCGCAGTTTTTGTGCTGTAGTTAATGCCAGAGGAACTTTGGGCTCTGCAGTTATTGGGTGAATAGAGCGCCGGCGACTTACACACTATGTGCCTCAGCGCTCAGGACGCCGCTCTGAAGCTTTACGTGTTCTGCCACTTCGTGGCCGAGTTTCTGTTCTTAAACTTTGTAGGAATACCATTAATACAGCTGAATGTTGGAGTATCTAGCAGGGAAGAAATTTCACAAAATGACACAAAGGTGGCATCCTATGACAGTATCACGCTTGAATTCACTGAGCTCTTCAGAACGACCCATTCTTTCACAAATGTTTGTAACTCTGTCTGCATGGCTTGGTCTTTGATTTTATATACCTGTGGCGATGGGTCTGAATGAAACCTCTGAATTCACTGATTTAGAGGTTTGTCCCAATACTATTGCCCATATAGTGCAGGTCCTGAGACTATATTTCTTTTAGAAGTCTGCTGGTCAAAGGTGAGGGAGTTAAGGAGCTTGTCTGCCGTCCCTTGGTCTCGGTCCCGAAGGTGGGATGTTCAGAGCAGACTTGACACAAAGTACTGGATCGTGTTACAGAGCTGCAACCTTCTGAGAGGTTCCGAGCTCTGCCGTCCTGGAGATAAAAGCATCTTCTGTAGCCCTGGGCAGCACTGAGCTTCACACGCTAACTGATGGAGTTTTCTCTCTCCTGTTTTTCGCTGCTGCTTTCTCTGAGAGGCCAGAAATGACGAGTCTCCTTTTCTTTATGACACACCTGATGTAGCCGCTGCTTACAGATTCAGGCTCTCAGCCAGCCTCTGTCCGCATCAATGAACGCGTGACTTTAGGCTTCCAGCTGCTTCACCATTTGGCCACACATTATCAAATTCAAACTTCATTTTTCACCTAATTAATTAAATTCTCATTTTCCCTCAGTGTTAAACAGAAGCTTCATATTCATTTTTTTTCTATGTTTCTATTCACTCCTTCAGTAATGGATTTATAAAGTGGAGTGGATTGTCCCACTTTTTATTTATGACTCTCTTGCAGCTTATAACAAAAAAAAAAAGTGAATATAGTCAGGCTCCTGTGATCAGGTGTTGGTGTTTTTCCTAGAAGCACAAGAATCTGCACCCCCACCTATTTCTCTGAAATGGATTTTCAAGATTCAAAGCGTTTATTGTCACATGTACAGTAGAAAAGTGCATTTCTCTGTGCAATGAAAGTCTTACTTTGCTGTCCACACAAAGATGCAGAGGTACAATGTAATGGAAAAGCAAATAAGCTTTCCTGTAAGCAAATAAGCTTTCCTGTAAGCAAATAACGTAATGTTGTATTCAAATTTTTAACTTAACCCCAGTCACTCCAGGGACTGGCTGACCCTACGGTCTCCAGTTCCATGAGGTGGCCTCCTGGGATGCTTGACCAGCTGTCCTGAAGGAGGTCCCACATATATGCCAAGTAGTCATTGGCTGCTTTTCCTCCATTATTTGGTCAACCTCCTCCAAACCAAATGTACTGTGCTTAGGTCAGGTGACCAGGTCATGTGATGGTACTGTACATTCTATGGATATTTTATGCTATTTTACATAAATTTAGTAAGATTAAACCGATGAATTTTTGATGAATCTGTTCTGCCAAGGGCAGTTTAGTGGGAGTTTGTGTCACGCTGAAGCTGGGAGGGACTGATGCCGAGACAGATCCCATTTTCTGCACAGCTGCTGTGACCTTGAGTCAATTCTCTTGAGTCAGTGTAGGTCCCAAAGAATCTCTTATAGACCCAGTATCTGTCCAAACAACTTGTGGTGTAGCCGTTTAGTTTGTGTCACATGGGAAGGCAAGAATTTTGAAGTATTGCTTTAAGGAAAGTGAGGAAATGGATGCGACGGCAATAATTATTGTGAGATATTTTTCCAGAAAAAAATGTATGGTGCATCCAGCAGTTAAGTGTAACTTGAATAGATCTGAACAGACCAGTTATTTTACAAGCAGACTCTTTGAAAGAGTGAGATACGACCTGTTTGTGCCTTCAGTGTTGAGTCGGCTCAGCTCTCCTGCTCTGTGCCAGATTTACTGCCTGCTATTCATTTGTTTTCTGTTTCTTTTGCTCATGAGAGCAGGGTTATCAGAAGGGGCCTGCTGTCTGGGAACGGAGGAAGGCTTCCAGTCATCTTTCACTCTATCTTTTCATCTGCCGAATCTGCCCTTATTTTTTTCTTTTTGTTTTTTTTTTTCTAGCTTTCTTATTGAGACTCTAACTCCAGTTTTGGCTTCTCAGAATCCAGACGCGGCGTTAGACAGAACATGGGCGTTATTATTCTGATCGATCTGAATGTGTCGGAATCCACCTTGGGAATGGAACCCCGACTCTCCTGTGTGTGAGTGTCGGCGAGGGAGGGAAAGTCATGAAGACCGTGGGGACAGTAGTACCTCGGGGTTCTCATGTACCTTGCCTCCTACACCCTTGCCCAGTCACTTCCACTGCTGCTGTGAGACCGGCTGGGGGGGGGGGGTCCCCACTGTGCTTTCCCACCTGCCATTGTCCACCAGTGCATTGGTATGGGGGGGGGCAGCAGGACATCCTCATTGTCTCCGCCCATCTAGGCTTATCCGTCAAAGGACCTTCTCCCAGAAAACAGTACTTGTACTTAAACTGAAAAGTGTAAATAAATAGTGGTGCAACACCATGTGACTTACACCATGTGACTTACACCATGTGACTTACACCATGTGACTTACACCTCGATCCCACCCGTCTCCACCCTCATGCTAAACGCAGCCGGGTCCTTGCCAGCAGGTCGACATGGCCCCCATTGTTAGGCCGGGCCGGACTGGGCCGGACTGGGCCAGGCTCCCAGGTCCTCCCGCGGCTCCCACTTTCCCTTCTCATTTCTCTATCGAAAGGTGAAAAAGACAGAAATGCTGCTGCTTGTCAGGAAGTGCACCGCCCGCTGGGTGACCTTTTCACCCTGTGCCCAGCAGAGAGAGAGAGAGAGAGAGAGAGCTGGCTGCTTTGGGGGTGTGTGAGAGCAAAACAGAGAGACGTTGGCCGTGAGAACGAGCCGCTGTGCCGTTCCTGCGGCCCGTGACACAAAGCACAACCCTGCCCTGACCACAGCCCCGCAGCGTACTCAGAACCACACTTCTCCTTCTTTTTATTTACGCTTTATGTGCCATGGACTGACTCACCGACACCCAGTGGGCCACCCGAGCCTCTCTGGGAAAACTGTGGTCTCTTGAAAGCCACGCTCGCTGCTGCCCCCTAGAGGACTGGGTTTTGTTTGAAGAGCTTTAGTTTTACAGTAAGGTCATTTTCTGAATAATAATAATAATAATAATAATAATAACAGTTACCGTCTGTATGATTATTGTATGGGAACAGACAACAGCCTTACTGTAGTTGCGGTACTTTTAATTGCGGGGTAGTGAATGAGTATGTGCCCCAATTTTTGATTTTTTTTTCAGTTTTTGCATGTTCACTAATGAATGCAATCAAATCTGAATACTGGTATTGGATGAAGAAATTCCAAGCACAAAAACTGGTACAGAGGTCTCTCACTGTGGTTCATTCTGGGAATGCACGTATACCAGGTTTCCTATGTTTTGTATTGCAATTGTATTCCCTGGATTAGGAATATATAGGCCTATGGCTTTTGGACTGGTCCACCCCTGCAGACACTTAGTTTTTTTTAAGCTATCACATTAACAATCACCGATCTTTTTCAAACTTTATCTAGGTGACGACCTAGAATTGATTAAATTTTTGTACAGATCGCACCAAATTTGAAGCAGTGTCACATAGTGTTAGCAATGAAAAGGGCAGTTTCAGACACTTCATCTCGTTAATACTATTACTCAAAGTATTTGATGAGTCTCTTTCAAACTTTGCAGACACTTGTTACTGATAATGAACTAGAATGGAATCATTCCAAAGTCATACAAGGTCTATGCCCAAAGAAATAGCATATCATTGTCACTAAATATATGCCTTACAAGACAATATTCACAATATTCACAATATTTTGGCAACATTCTCTTGTCGGCATATGACACACATTATTTGCTGTTGCCAGCTAAACGCCACCAAAAAGTATCTTACCTATTTCTGATTGGCTGGCCTCATCCACGGGTGATAGAGCTGCACTGTCAATGTCACCATCCGGAATGTTTCCTCTTAGGGATGTTTTGCCTATGATGGCGGCTATTTTACCATGCAGAGGTGACACTGACATGGTGCTTGGGCTGCCCACTGTAGCCCGGACATGGAAACTCTGGGCTGCGATCCCTTTTTTGGTGGCCATTTTCAGGTCGAATCACATCGTCACCTCTGCCGCCATTCTCATCACAGGTGACACTGCATTAACTGCATATGACACCTGTCCCATGCTCTTTCTTTGAAAGGCCACTGGTTACGTATCCAAACTGTACCTATTTGTTTTTTTTCTATTATTTCCAGAAGAACATCCACCTTATTTTCTGTGAAGTTCAGTTCCCCCCTTCACAGTTCTTTAACTTTCATTTTTTTTTAACCTTAATTTCTTAATAGCAAAATAGTTACAAAATAAAACAAGCATATAGTGCAAAATATATTACAAACAGGAAAAAGGATATAACTCTATATATCTGTTCGGTTTCCGTTTCTGCAACACATTCTCCCATGTGCGGTTCGATGTGTGTTATTCGGACATTATATGTTTCAGTAAATGGTTCATTGAGGGGGTTTATTTAAATTAGTCATATTTAGAATGCGTGATATGTATTAACGCTCACTTCATATGGCTGTTTGTATGCATTAATGATAAATCCCAATTTTCCTGTGTATATCGGTAGTTCGTGCACACACACATTTTGAGAATTATTCTATGCACTTTGATAAATGAGACACTTCTATGTGGCAGCTAAGGAAGTCAAGGTCAGCTGTAGAAGACACTTGGTCATGTGAACACAGTAACTCAAAGTGTTTTACAGATATTTTTCAAACTTTGCAGACACATTGTATGGTTGACAAACTAAGCGATCAAATTTTGACATAGATCACCCCAAAATGGAACGGCGCATAATGACAGCAATAGGGCACTGTCAGACATTTAATTCCCTTAGCATGGTAACTCTCAAAAAGTATTTGACTGATGTTTTTCAGCCCTTGCAGACACATTGTGAAGATCTGGGCTTTTTCAAATTGCACCAAATTGGTAGCACTGATGCTGAGTGACAACTGCAGCTCAGGTGACTTATTTAGATTCATCCCGTTCACGAGGTAATGGGCCTTATCTGTTTAATATTATTACTATGTTTACTCTATTAGATCGTTGATGGATCTTATTACCACTTCACAAAAACATTAAATAGATCTACTCCTGACAGACCTATGATAAATGGCCTGAAATTTCAAATAGCAGTGATGGGTGGAAGCAGAGGCTGGGAAAAACGGCATCGGATGGAAGCCGAAGGGATTTCTATTCTAATTCATCTGCCATCTAAACATATTCCGTGGATCTTTCTGCAAACTTTCTAGGACCATTGTACAGGTCAGTGGTTCTCCACAAGGTGATTTTATGGAAATTCTAAAATTAAAGTTTAAAGTTTATATTTTTCTCATTCCCAGTCCCCCTCATTTTTTTCCCAGTGTCATTTAGCATACTCTTAGTCAGTGGTGGCACATGAAAGTACAGGTGCAGACCTGGTGAACCTAACTGCATTTAGACAAGTCACACAAAGTGTTTCAGAAGTGCTGGGTAAATGACCTGACCCTGTATTTGGACCCAAAACTTCACTCTCAACTGTGTGTGTGTGTGTGTGTGTGTGAGAGAGAGAGAGAGAGAGAGAGATAGGATATGTGAAAAGAAGCATTCCAGTGTAGCTATATTTGTGTACAAATTGTTAATAAAAGATCATTTTATTTTAAATTTCATTTTTTGGAGACATAGGGGTAGTGTAAGCTAACCTTGTGCAGTATTAAAGTAATTTTTTCCGTTTACCACAGAATTTTCGTGCTGTGAAAGTATTGTGCCCACCTATATGAATAATATGATGGTATGAAAAATTCTGTACCACCCAAGGCTACTGTAGGGGGGCTTAAGATGGAGTTTGGGGGTGTGGGAGGAGAAGTGATTAAATAGGGTAGTGGGGGTGGAGGAAATGCATCATTGTAATTTTTTGTCATCATCTTTGCCATTTGTATGCATGATCATCTTAACTAGTCCAGCGGTTTTAATAAATATATGCTTATTTCCAAAATTAAAATGCTAATATAACAAATGTTTGGTGGTTTGCTAGTGCTTAGTTATCACAAGTTTGGGATCTGGTATATACAGATTTTATGTGCACCCTACTCTGCCTGTGGGGCAGTTTTCTGTGCAGTCAAAATGATCTAGGTAGCAGTAACATTTGATCTCGGAAGAAAATCACAGCGGGGTCTGTATGTGTCTGTATAATATGTGATAGTTACTGAGTTATACCATTGGTGTGTCTGTTTCAATTCTTATTATTATGTCACAGAAAAGGTCATGGTGCGAATGAGAAATAAGTAGAATATGAATATTTATACATATAAAGAATATAGGGGAGCACGGGGCCAGCCTAGCATTTTGGTTTTGGCTACAACATAAAAAAAATTAGATTTAATCATATTTTTATTCAAGCACCATACATATTTCTGCTTCAAATGAACACTCAAAGTTTGTTTCTAGGACGTACTGTTCTTGTACAATTGCACTGAAAGTGGGGGGAAGTGAAATGCTACAGCTTACCCCATGGGCGGGGCTGATTGTAACACTTGCTAGAAAAGTCTGTTTGAATGCATTTCATTGAATACAATTCTATAGATACTATAGGTAGAAACTGTTTATGGATCTGTCCATCAAAACACAATCACAAGTCACACAACATTTTGGGGAGTCAAAAGTTTAAGAGAAAATTGGGGGGGGTCTCAAACATGAAAAACTGTACTTTGATGTTTTGGCAGTATTGTTCTTGAAACAAAATTTGATTTGCTGACTTACACACACACACACACACACACACACACACACACACACACAGCTCAGTAATTGAAAAAACATATATGATAAAGAAATGTACTGTCACGCCACCAGAACACTCTTTGCTGTATATCTTCGCAAAAACACCGACATCCAAATGCCCTGATTAGCAGGAGGCTGTGTGCTGGCAAAGTGGTATGTTGTAGTAGGGAAGCACCCCTACTGGACCCTGTGGTACTGTGTGAAAGGTCAGTGTTACACATAGACCTGCATTATGAGTCATGGTCATTGAGATACTTACAAAGAACAGTTAACCACCTTACTGCAGGGAACGATTGTGCAAATCGTCATATAAGTGGAATGTGCAATAAATGAATAGGTGTAGTTTCAGAGTCGCGTGTCATGAGTGGGGACTCATGAGCATTCGGGTAAAAATACATTTATTGGTTTTGACATTTCCTGTTGATCCATCCAGTAATTCTAGAAATAGTAGTTTAGTTGGGGGCGGGGGGTGTAGGAGGATTATGGATAAGATGCTGGTAGGGAGTGACGGGGCTGTCTGGAGAAATATTGTTGTCATTCCAACAGCATCTTTTCTAGACTTCCTTTGTTGATAAAATAAAAGCCGCGCATCTGGGTGATTTGTGTTTTTTGTGTTATGTGCCATGTGATTTAAAGAAATATATACTTGTGGATATATTGCATTGTTTTATAATTGAAAAAACCCGCCGCACTATTTAATAAAGACAGCCACACACTGCCAAAGAGACACAAATTGATAAGTGCCTGTCCAGCAAGCGGTTGCTTCGGTTTCATCTGCGATGTCTGTGGTGAGGTGAACGCCTCCTGTATGCCGAGCTGAACAAAAACAGAGAATGAGAAAAGCAGAAAGGGGAAATGGATATTGCTGAAGAAGTCGTTAAGAGGTTCATTGGTTTTCGTTATCAGTGAAGATGAGCGTAAATTCCTCCCTCCTCTCCTGCGGATGTGTAAAGCTGACGTGGAAAATGGTTTAGCTAATATTAAGCAAACAATTTTCAAGGCGATAGCTGTTTATGGGTTGTTAATCGTAGGCCTTAGTTCTCTAACCGCTATTAATTAATAACCGAATAATGAGATGCGAAAAGTGTTCTTAAATTACGGTTAGCTGTTCTACAATTCTTACATTGTTTCCAGGAAAGGAATTGTCTGCGCTGGTCTGGAGATGCCAGATTCATTAGCGCTTTTTAGCACACAAGGTCTGTTGATATGAAGGTTTATGGAGAGGTTCACCTTCCCTCCCAGACAGCCAGTAGCATCCTATGAGAATGGTGGACCCTCAGACCGGAGGGGGGGTGGAGGCAGGATGCTACGCTGGTTTGGCGGTGTTGGCGGTCTATTGGTTAGGATGCTTGCCTCTGGACCAAGAGATCGCGGGTTCGAGTCCCACCTCTGGCACTACCATCATTGGGTCCCTGAGCAAGACCCTTAACCCCACCTTGCTCCAGGGGGATTGTCCCTGAATTTCGAAAAATGTAAGTCGCTGTGGATAAGAGCGTCCGCTAAATGCTGTAAATGTAAATTTGGGGAAACTGGCCACTATGACCAGCCAAGAGGCCTGGGTACATGGTTTTATTACAGCGCTGAAGTCGCGCTTGTAGAGCGTCGTCCAGAAGACTTCACAGGCCTTCGAAACGTATATTCTGACTCACGAAGAGTCCCCTTGGGATAAAATCAGAGTGGGTTGTTATATGACAAATCTCTTCAGTCTCAGGGGAGGTAACTGAAAGCCTGATGTAGAATGTTAGAGGGCCGGCAAGGTTGCCCTGGTCAGCCTCGTGTTGCCGTTTTTCACGGGCAGAGTGAAACATCGATTTAAGATGTGAGCAAAGATAACATACCTTTAAGGAAATCGCAACAAAGCCGTCAGTGGCGTGGCCAATGCCGTGAAATTCAGCCAGCGCAGAGCTAAACAGACCTTTCAGATGCTGAGTGTACCAGCAGACATGCAATGAGCGCTGTCCCCTCCCCCTGTACTCCGCAGTACACCGAGCAGTTTGTGAGCAGCCTGCAGACGCAGCTGGAGCAGTCGAAACTGCAGGAGGCGGAGCTGCTCGGCGCCCTGAAGGAGATGCAGGACAAGGTGCTGGAAATGGAGAAGGTTAGCTCACCGTGTGTGCGTGTGCGTGACGCCGATGTGTGACACGGCTGTGTGAACTTGATGCCCATCAAAACTGCTTTTAAGCAACATCGGCAGATGGAACAGTCATTATCAGAAGTTAATCTGTATGAGGAGTCACTGATGCTGTCCAACGCTGGCCCCAAATCCCTGACCTCTAAATAATAAGAAATAGACAGTAGAAATAAAACATCCTTACCAGGCACGAGGCCCCTGTAACGGATGCAGGAAGTTCACATTGTTTCTGATTAATGTGTTTGAATGAAGTAACAAATAAGCAAAGACAAAGTGAACTACTGAAACCAAAGTTGGGCCCATCAGGACCAGAAACACTCTCCCCACGGTCCCTCTGCATTCATCAACCCTCTGCAGTGTTGCAGTCAACTCAAATGGGCTTTATTGCAATACCATCAATATACAGGTATACAGTGGCCTGAAATAAGGTTCCCCCAGGACCACTGTGCAACATACACATTCAAGTAACAAGGGGTGAGTTTTCACAATTTTGAAATTGCAGAAACACTGGGGCCGGACAGGAGAGTAGGGGGCTGTACACCGCAATGGTGACGTGAGGATGGATGGACCGGCGTCCTTCCGATTTCAGAATCTGGCTCGTCGCCTTTCAGTCCCCAGAGAGGCACACCTCCTCCCCCTGAGGGAGGGGCGGTTCTGGCCTGCCTAAACGGTTTTCACACTGGTGCAGCAGCCAAAAAAAATGAAGCTGCTGTTTGAGTGGGGGGTGGGGGGCACACCTGGTGCCAGAACGAGAAGAGGCAGGTGGGAAACGACTGTGCGCCGCCATAAAATGTCACCCTCTGTGACTCGCCCTCCCCAACCTGAATCCTCGAACCCTCAGACCCTCCCCGGGGTTCAGGGTTCCTAGAAAGACAGGCTTCACCCCCCCCCCCCCGCCCCGTACCGTCAGCGAGGGGGCGGCGGGGGAGGGGCCCCACTGGGCCCCCCCCGGCCCCGCCGGC
>JAODKC010000095.1:8519126-8537772 GCA_026777985.1 Mormyrops attenuatus | reverse complement strand
CCCCCCACCCCTCACCCCCCAACCCAATCCTCTCCACCCCCCGAGTGATGCTGAAGGGAAAAATCGGTGACCTGACCTCCCAGGCAGTCTGAGATTTACGACCTGAGTCACAGTGGAATCCACAGCTGACGTACCGGGGGAAACTGCGGAGAGGCGCTGTCACGCGAAGGCAGGGAGGAGGCCGCGCGGGGCGGGGCCCAGGTGCACGCCGGGACAAGGCAGCGGGGCCACTTACAGCCGCTTCCGTTGGTGGGCCCTGCCCTCCGCTTATCCAGACTAACTGGAACAAGGCTTGTTTTTTTCTTTTCTTTTTTTTTCTTCTTCACTGCATTGTGCCAGAAAAGCCCCTCAGACTCGTACAGACAAAATCTGAACTGCAGTCGGCGAGCAGAAACCACAACCACAGTGTCTCTGATTTTTCTACTGCAGTTTATCTGTCCATCACATCTTCCCCATAGACTGATCCGACCTGGCAGCTTCCCCGGCAGCAGCCGGCTGCCCTCCATCATGCTTTCCCACACATACGCACTAACACACGGTGACACGCATCCCCCCCAACCCAGCCTGCCCCCCACCTTCTCTGTTCTGCTTTGCTGAGGGGTCCAACCACTGTGCCGTCTGTGTGGAAATAGGTCACGGAGCTGAATATGTAAAAATAGCCTGCAGTACTGCCGAGCCGAATGTGTGCGAGCGCCATTTTTAGAAAAAAATTTTAACCAGATTTGGAGCCCTTTCAATAGACCGCAGATGTGTGATTGGCTCTAATCTTTTATAAACGCATAAATCGTTTTACTTATACATGTTTAAGATGCCCCCTGCAGTCTTGACCAAGATAAGCAGTTAGAGATGGATGGATGGATGGATGGATTTGCACATTTTCCAGAGCCCCCCTCCACCAGCACTAAAACTATATTCATATATTTTCCTTTTAACCTCAGGTCAGGCAGTTGCGTGGCCAGCCCCACCGATTCCAGACCCCAGGAGGAGGATGCCTCCAGGACCTGTCTCTAGCAAGCCCCGCCTCAGTGGAGGGTGACTTTTTGAGTTGGGAGGAAGAGCTATTGCCAGCCAAGACGCTGTATGCGACCCTCTCCTCCACGCCTTGCCATCCCTCACCCCGGCTGGACAGCGAAGGAGGCACCGACAGCGAGGGCGAGGAGAGGGCCGGCGAAGTCGACATGGCATGTCCAGAGGCCCTGGATCACTGAGGGGGCGGTACAGGATCACATCCTACCGCTACCCCCCCCCCACACTCCTACCCCGTATCACAAGCTGTGCCAAACCCTTTGACTCTCTGGGAGCTGCGAGTGTTATGGACATGGTCGCTGAGAACTAAAACTCCCTTTTGCAAACCTGCCACCCCAATAAGAGAAGCTCTGGATTCTGTCCAGGAGGTCCAAGTGACTCTGCTGGACCCTCCGCTCCGATGGTACACCTTCATATAAGTCAGCTGGACCGGCAAACTTCTCTCCAATTTTATGTCGGCTGCTAAGTATTTGCCACCATGTGGATGTTTTAAATGGTGACGTTCTCACTGTGTATCCCTAGCCTGATCCACTTTAACCTTGCTGCGGGGGTCGCGGCTGCGTGCGCCCACTTCCTGTGGTGCCTGGCCCTCCCCCCTTTGCCTTTTGGATGGCTGCTCCTCCCTCTGTCCTCAAACGTATACTCTGTCACCCCCTCACAAAGCGCTGCCCTCTACCGGCTCGACTCGCCTAACGTATACGCACTACAGCCAATGACAAATGAGCATGGCTGAGGAGGCGGGGCATCCCTGAAGAATAGAGGGGAAAGGGGCGGAGTCAGGAAGAGCAGGAGGTGAAGCATGGTCACTTTTACTATAATAGGGGTTCATTTAGGCGATAGAGGTGAAAGATTAATAATATATCTGACTGTTTTATGTGTGTCTGTGTGTCTATGCCTTGCGGACAAAGGGAGGCTTATTCATCATAACTTCCTACCTGTAAAGTCAGAAGGCGTCAGAACTTAAAGGAGCTCAACATTGCCAAATCTTGTGTTTTAATGTTATGTGTTTATTTATTTTGATATTTTTTTTATTTTTTTATAAATCGACACAAAATATACATAAATAGTTAATGGCGACGGAAGCCATTTTTTTTTTTTGTTTTCTTGCTGTTCTGTGCCAATTGCCACCCCGGGGGGGCCAGAGGCTGGCTAGGCCACAGAGGTGACGCGGGATGGGAAACACTGTGCTGCTACCTGTCCTTCTGTTATTTATTGTGTTGCGTTTAAATTACAATGTACCCCCCCTCCACAGACACACATGCTCTCCCTGTCAGTTGGCCAGCCATACTGTGAACGTGCCGGCAGTCCCCAGCCTCCTCGGACTGTCCATCAGCTGTCAGGACAGGTTGGGGCAATGAGGCAGAGCTTTCAGCGGTTCCCGTCCTTCTCTGGAACTACGGCAGAAAAAAATTGCAGTTACGCCAGCTTTCATTTCAAACCCTTTATCTCACATGGCACTCACAGCGCCTCCTGCTGGCTCAGCCCCTGTGTGGTTCGGCGCGGCGCTCAGAGTATCGTCTCCGTGTTGGCTTCAGTACTGTATAACGACCTGACGATACCTCTCACCGGTTTGCTGCATCCAAGGGAAACCGACGTCCTGTTAGGTTGGAGTCTGTGTGTCTGTGGAGCTGCTGTGTTGGAGGAGCTTTTAATGGCTCAGAGTGTTAACCGTGATTTAAGTAACGTTAGTGTGAGGTTTGTGAGCAGGATAAGGGTCAGGAGAGCTGCTATGGTTGTTCACAAGTGGCCCAGTGAAGCACTGGCACCTTTATTGGTAATATAGCCCTCTAATATACATAGATCGTGTACTATTCATGGATACAGATATGATGTTAAAATATGCACTGTATGATGAAGCACATATTTTTTCATGAGTTAAAGTATAAACACTCATCAAGGGCACTTGTTACGGTGCTCTGGAGGCTTTGATGCAGTGTTATGAGACATTACACTATTATTACTATTATAATTCTGATTATTTGGCAGAACTTGTTGGTTCTTTTTATCAGCTAACCTGTTTTACCCTCCAGCCTGGCCTAGTCTTTCGGCTCACCCCTGCGTGTTCCTGAGCTCCAATGAGTGAAAACTGTCTGGTAACTGGTTTAGACTGTCCTGGGGTCTAGTAACCAGTGTACACCTTTAGGAAGGAATTCCAAGTGTTTTTTGACATTAACATCAAACAGTTGGTGTTGCTGTTTAGAGAAGCACCCTGGACCAAGCGCTACATTAGAGATGATAGACTGTTAAGTGTTTTAGTTTGCAATTTAGCTCTCTGTCACAGTGGGGCCCTCGGATCATTTTTGAGAAGGTTACCTCCGTGGTCATGGTGTTGATTCCATCATTTCGTGGTTGACAGAGAATTTCACGTGCTTGAAGTGGAACTCCGTCCCCCCCGCCATGAGATATTTCTTTGAACGGCCAGTGACTCACAAGAACTGATGCAAATTAGCTTATGATGGTATCCAGGCCAGCCACAGGAAAAAACAATATATAGAATATATATAGTAATCTTAAAATTTGTTGTTTTTTTTTTTTTTCTTTTTGTAACGCATCTGCTTTCCATGACTTTTGAAAGTAGGTTGACTTTCCTCCTACACCAGGTAGGGAAAGTGACTAACTGACACGCATCGTTTGAAGTTAGTGTTTGACCCTGAAACGGACAGTGGTGTCGGGTCGCCTGCTGCAGAATTTGGCAGAAGGCACCCTAGTTATCACAGCCAAACTCCCGTCGGTCGCTGCTGAAGGCTCACGCAGGTCTTCTAGGCTGACATTCTCAAACTCTCCATCCCATGGTTCCATGAAAATCACATTAATAGCATTGGAGATGCTAACGTAGCACAGTGGGTTTAGTTTGCGGACAGTACACCATAAAATCCTCATGTTGCTGTGAAGTTATGGCAGTTGGCACTGCCATTATTAGGTCTCAAGTAACGGTAACGACGACTGTAGATTTTGGCGTAATAGTTGAGCCTCTAGTTGGCATCGTCATGGGTACCTGAAGGTCAGCGGTGTTCCATTCGTATATTTGCCGTCTTTCATTAAACAGAAAATTGTTTTGTCAGACATGAAGGTGCTCCTAGCTGAAGCCGATTTCTCCTGCAGAGAAGCTGCTCCCAGCTACCTGTCCCCTTGTTCCCCTTCCATTAAGAACCGTACCCCCCCCCCCCCACACCACCACCCTGTCCTGCAGTTTAACCATGTGATGTCCTAAACCCACTCCAAGGATGACTACTGTAATGGTGATACTATTGATGAAGATAATGATGTTGAAAATATTAATGGATTCAGTGTTCGGTGAATGGTAAAAATAAATATTTACACTGTACATTCGCAGAAAGGAGATTTTGGCCTTTTCTGACTTGCACAAGTGTTCGATGCACGTGTATCATGAGGCCTTGGATGTGACTTTTGGTGTGTGTGTGTGTGTGTGTTCCTCTACAGACCAGTCACTTGACTGCTGACTCAGGCCAATCCTGCCCAATTACACCGCAATTACCAGCAGTGCCTCCCTCTCTGGTTCACTTTTTATTTTATTTTTTTTTGCTCTATTCAGTAGCATAATTCAAATCTGTCCATGTTTTTGAGACATGGCGAGCCTGGTCTGACCTTCCTTCATTATTTTACTAGCTGTGAAGGTTATTTTTTCCCAGAAAGACCTGAAGAACTCTCAGCATTTTCATTCCTCTGGCATTTTTTCTTTGAGCAGTCACCTTAAAGGCGTTTCTCTAGGCCATGGTGGATAACGCGACTCCTGAGCGCCATGTCTGCAGCTTGCAAGTCATATACTGGGTTCCTTAAAGCGTGTGGTTGTGGCGAAGTCTCCGCCCAGCCTCCGGCCCATGCATCTCCCCTTGCTCTCCTCCACGCTGGTCGGGGGCATTTTTCTACGCGGTTGATGCCGTTTGACGGGTATGAAGCTGTGAAGCCTCAGACTCACTTTGGCTTTTGAGTGAGAAGACTCAGGAACCCATGTGACCTGTCAGGAGAACAACAAGTTGATGAATATAACATCAGTGCTTTCCTCATCAGTTAGTGCGAGATGCCATCTCATAAGAGGATGTCACCTGAAATGCTGCAGTCCACCAAGCGAATGCATCACTGTTACTCTCTGGGTCCCCAGCTGTGAAGGAAAACTACCTGATGCAGGAGAAAAGACAGACAGAAAAGTTGTTTAACAATCAGTCAGCTGCTGAATCTCTTAGATGTTTGGGTGGGACTTTCTCCTTTTCTTCCTACTGTCACCCACGTCACAGTGTAAAGTTTCATTTTTCTTTTTTTTTTGTTCTGACCTGCTTCGTGTGCGGCACCAACGGCCGCGGTGCACAGGAGGCGCCCTAATCGAGCCCCAGGCTGCCTGTCAGCCAGGGAGGAAGCTGTCTGCGGTCTCCTCTGCCGAGTGCCTCAAAGGTACACACCACGCACTTCCCCGGCTCAGTGTCGCTTGGTCCCGCACCCTGGGCCGACTCGTCACCCCTCTGTGATTTATCACCATCGGACATTTCTACGCTGCTCTCAAGCCAACCTGCCCTTGGTGGAACGGAGGAGGAAGGAGAAGAGGAAGGGGGAAAAATACTGACTTTAAAATGACTTTTGCTCTGTGCAGAAAAAAATGTTTTTAATAACTGTATCAAGCGGATAGTCGTGATTAACAGCTGAGAGTGGATTTTTTTTCAGCTCCATACTCATTCTTCCTTCTCAACACAGCAACTTCACATAATTTGGTTTTAATATCAGTAATAATCTGATAATTCTGGTAAGTATCAGGATTCTTCACACTTTAAAAATGTCCTTGTTCCTCTTGATGGGTCTGGCTCTGTAAGTGGATGTCGTTCTATGTTTCTTCCCACCTCCAGAAAGACCTACAGAATATCTATTCAAACCGCTGTGTTCATCTTCCAGCTGTTGTTTTGTCTTGTTGCATTTGTTTTTAATTAGATTTTGCAGCCTAAGCAAGCGATCAAGCAGATAAGTGTCGGAAAATCAAAAGTTCTTTCGTTTGTCACCCTAGAATGTCTCCTGGTGGGTCAGGGACTCTTTCAAGTGGGGAAACCTGTTGGTAGCAGACTGACTTCACTACACAAATTTTAAAACACAGTTCTAGATAGAGTGCTCCATGAACCGTGTGCAATTTGTCCTTTCTACATCTCCTAGAGAAATATATAATGACATCAAAGTGCCCTTCTGTAAGCCTTCAATATGAAACGCCCCTATAAGGCATAATTTAGTTGTTGCATCAGTGATAATACATTAAATATAGGTCTACATTAAACTATCATTGTAACTATATGGATTTTTTTTTTTTTATTAATTGCAATTTTAATTTGAATAATGCAAATTTGTTTTAAAAATCGTATATATTTAAAAAAATATATACAACACACGTTATGTAGGAAACTATTTTATTTCATTTAGAAATAAAGTTTCTTCTTAGCACTAAAGTAATAGTTTGATACGGTCGGTCTTTGGCCAGTGCCGGTCGTTAATTCCCGAAGTGCATATGTAGGTGTATCCGAGCAGAGATGCTGCAGGCGGCATCGCGGAGCGGCGGCTCCTGATGTATTTTAAAGCCGTTTACTGTAACTGAGCCGCGGCGATTTGCGGCTGCAGCCCAGTTAACGCAAACTGCATATAAACGGTTGAGAAGCAAGTATCTGAACTTGCGGCCGACGGGCCTCGGGGGTGTCTGCAGGTGGCACGTCTGCGTGTTTGTACGCCCGGCGTGTTGATCGCAGCTGTTCGTCTGCGCTAGACACGGAGGGAAAAAATAATGCATGTTTTTGTGAAAAATTAGGGTTTTTTTTTGTTTTGCCTTGGGCGGGGTTACAGCGAGTTTCTGCTTCACTACAATCTGAGGCAAAGGATTTGGAGTCACATTCCACCCGCTGCTGTTTCTGCAGTTGGGCACTCAAACCTCAGCTGGGGGGGTTAGGCGCAGGTGCGCCGTGGAGTTAAACTGCCATGGAGACAGCTGTGCATGATGGGGGGGGGAACCACTATAGCAGGGAGCTTTTTCCTAAGTACAGTATGCACTGTAGCCTCGTCTGGTGGTTATCATGTGTGTCGTTAGATCCGATCTCTATTTCAGTCCCGAAGACAACCTCCAAAAATGTTTTTATAAAATAAATAATAAATAAATAAATCAAGCCCCAGGTACACTTAACTTGGCCCCTGATCTTTATAATAGCTCCCCTGATCGTTAATTATTTTAATTTAATTATAACATTCACTTATTGATTTAATTATTGTCAATCCTCTCCCGAGCAACGAATCTTTAAACAAAACGACATGAAAATAGATGAAATGATCTTCATGGAATGAGTCTTCGTGACTTAAATTTTCTGTTAGGCTATTAAAAAAATGCACCGAATCCATCGAGAGAAAGCGCAACATTACAATAGGCCTAAAAACTGGTTGTGTTATTGTGAAAACGGCAGCCTTCATCAAATGACGGATTAAAAAGTAAAGGTTCTACTGACCTGGTCTACTATGTATTTGTGGCCCATTGTCGCATCCTAATGCAGTGTAATTTACTATCAGTCACTAAAATTAATTATAGAAATTTATTTGCATGTCGAATGTTTTTTTTTTTGACGTTTGACTTGGTAGGTTGGTATTTTGATAATTGGTACAATCTACTGAACTATTTTTGATTTACAAACTTCCGGCTGTTTAATAATCAGTTATCCAAAATATGTAACAGCTAAAAATTTGGAGTTGAGGAGAGTTAGGTGACATGAAATTTGCACATTAACATTTACTCAAAACTTATACAAATACACTAAAATTACACGTGATTCGCTTTTAAAAACTGAACTAGTCCAGGGTCACAGTGACCGACTGAATCTAAATATTAGGTTTTAAAATTGTTAAATTTAAAGATTCTATATGTTTAAGGTTTAGCATAATGGTGTGACACAATTCAGTTTGTGTTCGATCATAATCTGTAATTTCGCTATAAGAATCTGTCATTTTGTTATTATTACTATTATTATGGTTTATAATCGTTGTGTTTATCCCTCTTCTGTAAGTGGCATCAAATCCTTTTCACCTTTTGGAACCTTTCCCCGGTGTCAGACCTTAGTCCGATTCTGGCTACAGCTCCGATTCCCAACAGTCAGCTTCAGATGCGGTCACCGCGGCCGCTAACAGTGAAGACGTACAGCAGAGATTTTTCTGTGTCGTTCCCTGTCACCTTTTTCTGTCCCCTTAGCTGGACAGTTACTTGGTCACCCAGCGTAACATGCGGGAAGCTGCGGAGTCATAACGGTGCTGTTACGCTTTGATCCCGACGGTCTCGCCTGCCGGGGCGTCCGGTCATATTGAGGCGATGCTGCTGCTTCATGTTCACAGCCCTTAATTCGTGGCTTTTCTATGGCCTCAGGATCTCTGAGCTCTTCGAAGGCGCAGGGTAGGGGGTGATTTGTGTCGTGATTCACGGGTGTTGGTTAGTCCTGGTAGAAATGAGGAACAATTGTTATTGTCATTTCATGGTCCCCGTGGGGACTAAGTTGGGTTTTTTTTTTAAGTTTGAAATACTGTGCCTTGGGTATGCTGGCACGAGTGTGAAAAACGAGTTACATTACTGATGAGAACGGTATACAGCCATCTAAAAAGTTTCACTATTTTTAAAAATATAGGCTCATATACATACATATATAATATAACGCATACATACATAAATACATACACATAGATACATATATAGAGGCCGATTGTTCAACCCTGCTTGTTAAATGCGATGTTTCCCCGTAGAGGCAGTAAGTGTTTTTGAGGTTTTTTACAGAATCACTGCTGTTTTCCTTTTTGACTCGGTTTAGCGTTTTCATTTCAAAGTACGTCTCTTACACGCCATGGTTTCTGAGACCCGCGCTAGTGTGTGCAAACGTGTGTGCTGGCTTTCATCTCTGAAGTAAGCTCGTTCGACACGATCACACAATACTGACCTAATACCAACTGAATACCATTGATGTTATGCCCCTGGAACCACCTGATAATCTGTTAATCTAAATCAAATTAACCATGTTTTATTATTTCAGTGTTAGATCATTTTCTGATGATAATTACATGTATGATTAGACGTTTTAAAAACGTATTTTAATTTCGGTATGCAAATATAAATAGGCATTAAGAGAAGCCCCGTTTTCAAATTTTAACGTGTCAAACCATGACCGAAATTCAATCGACATCTACATCAAAGCTGACTCATACGGAGCTTAGAGGCACTATAGACTAATCAACATATAGTGACGAGTGCGTGGTATACGAGCGCCTGCCGTGTATCATACAGAGCGATTGGTGTACGCAACATACGCTATGTGGTAGCAAATGTATATGGCGTACCGTAAGGAGGGATTGGTGAATAGCATACGCGAATGAGTGAACACGGCCTACTGTCAACGGGGATCGGCGAATGTCAAAATAAAAGTCAGGTTTATTTCTACAGCACATTTTCGGTTGAATGCGATTTGTTGAATCAAAGTGCTGAACAGCATAACTCCAGTTAGTAGATTATAAAGATAACAACAGTGAGTGTACATACAGTGTAATATACTATCACTATATACTATATAGTGATAAGTGCACACATGGGTTCCAAGCCTCATGATACTCAATATCCTTTTTCACGAGTTCCCCGTCTCTCTGTCTTTGTAGCTGACCTCGAACCCAGCCACCTCTCTCCTGCCATGCCTCGCTCATTCCTGGTCAAGAGTAAGAGGGCAGGATCGCACTCCCTGCGGCCTCTAGATGAGAGTCCCGGGTCAACCCTCTCCGCTCTCCGAACTGGGCAGCCCTGCGGACTCTCGGCAGAGCCACAGTCGCCGGGGCCTCCCCCTGCGAATGCCGCGTCACATGCTGTGGAGCCTCAGTGTCGAGACACCCCCTCCCCCCCCTCCCCGTGCCCTCGTCACACCCTCCAGCTACCAGGCTCTGTGACGGACGGCCACCAACACCCTGCTTGGTCCCCAGGTACAGACACACACACACACACACCATACTCCTCTCTGCTTGCAGTACTTATTGTAAACACCTACTCTGCACCCTCACAGAGCACTCAGACCACATAGCAGTGCCGACTATGTTGCCCTCTCCGTCATTGCCGTGGGCCCCACTGTGTTCTGGGGCTCCGCAGAATGACTTACATTTGGAGAAACTGCTGCATACCATGCTGAACCACCAGCAGGGGGCACCGGAACAAAGAGAGCTTGGTAACTTCCATTGCTCTGTATGCAAGTGTCACGCGTGTAGCAAGGTAAGCTCATTCTGCACTCAGGTGCCATTACGACCTCCCATGGCGCAGCCAACCAGCAGGGGGAACTGTGGCCTGCTTCACCAGGTAGAGGAGCGCAATATATTCTGAATATCTTCGTGCTGATCTGACTGCCCTGCAGATGTTTCCCTCCGCCTCGAGTTTGGATACTACTCATATGCTCTGGTCACATGGCACGAGGCTGACTGTCCCATTGGCCACCTACAGCAAAGAGGGCGCCCAGCCATATAACTTTAGGCCGGACACAGGAGTAAATGGCAGAGTAAAGGTGAGTTAGGGATCAAGGGATCAGGGACCAGATTTGTTTATGGATAATTAAAGGGATATAGGCATTCATTTTATTAGTTGATTTCATTTTTTAAATTGCATTATTTTTTCTGCATTACATTTGTCTTCTACTCAAAGCAGCTTGAACCATTCCTGATACTGCACAGTCCTTTAGGTGACTGTTCTCGGTGACAGCACTGGTCAGCAGACCAGAACCTATTTAGCACCTTCAGAACCTCTCCTGGTTCTGTTCCAGGAGAGGAATTTCACCTGCAAGGTGTGCGGCAAGGTGTTCAAGCGCTCGTCCACCCTGTCCACGCACCTGCTCATCCACTCGAACACGCGCCCCTACCCCTGCCAGTACTGCAGCAAGCGCTTCCACCAGAAGTCCGACATGAAGAAACACACCTTCATCCACACGGGTCAGTGCGCGCAGGCGTTTGCGCGTTTTTAAACAGATCTGATTGACACCGGGGTGCTTATGGATCTTAGGGGATTTTTGATATGGTTTCCTCACCATATGTGTTGTAGGATTTGGGCCGTCTATTGGGTGAACTGGCTATATTCACATTCCCTGATATCCAAACACAGGGAGCTCACCTTGGAATCGTACTTACATCAGAACAGCTTGATACTGAAACATTTGTTCTCAGCTCATTGGTATCAACTTAAGAGCAGTACATCCAGGGACACATCTAGGATTTTTAAGGTGGCGGGCATAAGAGGGGCCATAATTCATACAGAGGGGCAAGGCTTATCATTAGCCAATCATATGTTTTGAATAAGTGACTGACAGGGGAGGGGCACCCCAAGGGCCAATCAGCTTTCAGAAGGATCACCGCTGGACCTTAAAGCCGGTCGTCCATCTCTGATTGTCCCGCAGGCGAGAAGCCCCACGTCTGCCAGGTGTGCGGCAAGGCCTTCAGCCAGAGCTCGAACCTCATCACGCACAGCCGCAAGCACGACGGATACCGTCCCTTCTCCTGCCCCAGCTGCCACCGGGGCTTCCAGCGCAAAGTGGACCTGCGGCGCCACCAGGATGTGCACTGTGGATACAACGCCGTATTTGCGGAGAGCTGAAGGACTGGCACACACACACACACACACACACACACACACACACCTGAGACGACGACCTGTGGCATTAAACAAACCACTCACCTCCATTGCTCAGCCCACACATCATGGCTCTGACTGCGTGCATTCACAAATTTTATTTCCCATCACCAGTCACGCAATCCCTCTGCATTTAAAGGGCCACGACCTTTGCCATTCTGTTATGACGACGCGGCTCACACACAGGCTGAAACAGAAAGCCCTCTGTACATGACGACACTGTTTCAGCGAGGACCGTACACCAGAATGCCCCCCCACCCCCCGGGCAGCCGTCATCTCTGGAATCTCTCCCGCGGCGCTCACTTTTACTTTTTTTTTTCTTAGCTTCTGGGTATCAATAAAACGCTAACGGCATTTCAAAGGAACAGTGCTGGTTAGTTCTTACTGTATATATCTCTGCAGGATTTCCACTTTGGTGGTGAGATTTCTGCAGGCGTCGAATGAATCGTAACGCTCGCTTCCTGTCATTAATCTGTATGTGACGGGCAGTAAGCCCCATTGGTCACACAGCTTAACTCAGTGCGGAAAGGTGCGTTAAAAATATACATTATCATGGATCAGCAAAATGCATTCGAGCCGCAGTTACCTGGTTAAATTAAAACTGTTCCTCAGAAAACTAGAACAGCTTTAGGAAAGTCCCCCATTTGCCTATTCGGTTTATTAGACTTAAACTGCATTTTAACCAAAGTGCCAGGGAAGCAGTTATGTTTAGGCAAACTCTTTTTGCTCTCAGACACCACAATATTCTATCACTTCATTCTCCTTTCTAAGGCCAGCAGATTCAGTTTAATTCAATAGAATTTCATAGAATAAGAGAAATGAAATGCGGGACTGGGAAATGAAACGCAGAGGGAGATCGAGAAGATTAAGTCGAATCCAGAACGTAAGCGCTTCACCCAAGCCACAGAATGGCTTTCTGCCCGAGTATCAGCGTCACCATACTGACACCCCCAGGTCCTGAAGACGGATAAATGTACCCATTGCAGACATCATTCTGCAGCGGAATCTAATCAGAATGAAGAGCAAAGTGAAACTGAACACTGCGAACACCACAGCAACAAGACAAAAGGAAGTTTCAGCCTACAAAAGGAAGTACGAGAGCGCGCACACACAAGCGGCATTATAAAGGAAAAACATGCATCGCAGTACACATTCAACCTAACTCCGATTATTACAGATAACCAGCCTTCAACAGCAGTGATTTGAGAGATCTATGTCAATCAGGGCTTCACACATAATGGCACTTTTCAGTGTGGCACAGAGTCTCTGACAGGACAGGGAAGCTTGGATCGTGCTGGGCTGTACTGCTTATTAAGTAGAGGGTCGCAGAAAGTCCTGTAGATATTCCCACAAAGGAGCACATGCGCACAAACGTACAAACTGGAAGTACATACTGGGTGACGCCTGCCGGTGCTGTTCTTCCTGGGATTGGCTCCGTGACTTTGCGAGACTTTGCACTGGATGAGCGCACTATCACCCTGTGGTCAGGCAGGCAGAATAGTATCTCTGCAAGCAGTGAGCCGTAAAACAAAGTGACAGATAAAAGCAACATGGAGGGCAGTAATACTCTGTATAGCATTGAGGTGTATTACGCTGCATGTCGGTCTTGCAGATGAAGAGGTTTTCCGTACAGCAGTCTCAGGCACCTCACACTTTATATCTGCATGGATGAACCAGAACAAGGCGACACAGGAGAGCATGTAGCACTGCTGATACACTTATGTTCATTTGGCAGATGTGGTCCGAAGTCATGTACCAGTGAGGTGGATGATGCAGGTGTCAAGAAGTCAGCTAAGTGCAAGAGCTGAGGGCCGACCAGAAACTGGTGCCAGTGTGGGGGGTGGGGGGAATGCTATATGAACACTACTGAATACCAGAGGTGGAAATTTCAGGTCCAGAAAGTAAAAATCCAGACCGTGATTTTGTTTCAACCAACTGAGTCAGAGAGTACTCGTCTGGCTGGTTGAAACAAAATCTTGGTCTGAATTTTGCCTTTCTAGACCTGAAATTTCCACCCCTGCTGAACACCAGCCATCAGAAAGGCTGAACATGCAAAAATCACCCAGGAGAGAATCCAGTACAAGGAAAATGTAACTGCAAAAAAAGACACGAAGTCACCCCTCTGCCATCAAAAAAAATTACAGAGAGACTGATCAGAATACCGACTAAGACTGATCAGAATACCGACTAAGACTGATCAGAATACCGACTAAGACTGATCAGAATACCGGTCCGGAGAGCTAGGGAGATAAAAACACAAGCAAGAATCTGTTTTGGAAGTTTTTAAATTTTATTTTTTAGTTTTTAGATGTTTTTGTTTTTTTATTTCCAAAAAACCTGAGGTATTCACAATATAATGGCATTTACTCTGAAATATACCAGGGGAAGTAAGAGCAAAAAAAAAAAAAAACCTATTGAACAAAAATGAATAAGAACCATCAAGACAAACAAGATCCTCACATATAGATGTTAAAAACAAAATGTACCCATTGTTCTGTAACATAATTCATGCGATCAAACACTTTTAATGCAGCCCCCCCCCCCAACCCCACCCAACGTGCTAACATTAGTGACATCACCATTTATATCCAAAACAAAAGGGGTCATCCTGTTAGCTATTGGGTGCTTACAAATACCAGCTTAGCCAATCAGCTCCTTTAAAAATATGGGTTTCATCTGGGCCTTCGTATATGATTGGCTTGACGAGATGCTATCACTTTTGGTGTTATTGGCATTGTGCAGAGTTTAGTTTGTGTTGACAGGGGCAACCAACACCCCATACTGCATGTTTTCCAGTGATGGAGCGATGTGACTCCCACAAGGTATCATTACTATAGCAGATTATGTGACAGACTAAACAATGACACAGCTGGGTCCTAAATAGGAACTAAGTGAGAGATGGATGAGCAAACATGCCATTAGACTTTGAGAGAGCTGCGTGTAAAAGCAAGAAATATCTGACACACGCACACTCTCAGCTGACACCGCATGTGTGGCTGGCAGGAAGAAGATGTTTTTTTATTAAATTATTTTTTTTTACTTGAAGGCTGACTAGACTAGAAATGACTGGCTCTGAAAAAGAACGGGATGAAACCAGACCCAACAGGTCAGGGGAAGTGTAGAGGAGGTGGCGACCATGCCACCATCGAAGTGTGTCCGACCAGGGCACCACGTATCGGCATGTCATGTGTGAGCAATGGAAAGATTCTTTTTGTCTGTGTGACAATGCCAACAACAATCATAAGACAGATCTGTTCAGTACGGGGGGAGCAGTGACAGGGGAGGGGGTGGGCTGCTCACAAAGGGGGCGATCGGGTGAACGGCTCATGGGAGCCCAAAAAAAAAAACAGCGGCGGGAGCAACAGCAGAAATGACGACGACAGTAATGGTAACGTGCCACAAGGAAAAACAAACGGGAGCTGAGAGAGCGAAAGAAAATACTCCAAGGAGAAAAACACACCTTCCGGGCGGCATGCTCCCCAAACGGACCACCTTTATTAGCATCGTTTTGGCGTAAACTTTGCCCTGAATATAAATAAACGGTTTGAGTGGGATGTTGGGAGGATTAACTGCTGCAACAGCAGAGGACATAAGTCATCGCATAGCCAAATGCGGTGAAGGAAAGAAAAAAAAATACGGGGGGGCAGAAGGTACAAATAATAATAATAAAAAAGACTATGCCACCAACTTACAGTAAAAATTAAACTTTATATTGCAAATAGCTTAAAACCTCAGCAACACACAGAGATAAGTCCGCCTTTTCTGTTTACACATTTCAACTCGTTTTCAAAAAAAAAGAAAAATATATAATACGTAAAAATTATAAATAGTTTTGTGTGCCCCCCCCCCCCAATCATAATCTAATCAATGGCAGTTTCATAAGTGACAATAACATGCAATTGATATACTTACAGCATTGGACTAGCTACCCAAAACTAACCCAGTCTACTGCCCTCAGTCCCCCCCTACAATCCTTAAATATTTGTCAGCTCATCCAAAATGCAATGCCCCCCCTCCCCCCCAGCCACGCTCTGTGGACTAGATGGAGGCAGGATATCAAACATACAGGGGGGGGCAATAAGGGGGGAAAACAAAACAATAATAATAATAATAATAATAATAAATTTAAATACTGTTGTGACTAACTCCAGTTTCACTGTGCATGAATATATACAAGAGGCTTCCATAAAGCAAGCTGACCAATTTGAATAACTGCATAGTGAAAATGATATTTGGTTTACTTACAGATGGGGTCGTGAAAATCAGCTCGGTGTCAGGTGGGGGGGGGGGGCTTGGGGGACAGCACGAGCCCCAGGCTGCATAACTCTAAACGGGACATGGGGGGGTTGGTGCAGCTGGGGGGCGTGCTCTCTGCCCCGTGTTCACACCAAAGCCGTTTCCATCATTGTGCCCGATACCCCCCCCCTGACACGCGTAAAAGACACACGTTTGCAGCGACACATGGGGATCTGGCAATGAGGACAGCAGACACACACACACACACACACACACACACACACACTCCTATTTGTCATGTATGACTCCATCTGCGAATGAATGAAAATACCCACAAAATACCTTTTTTTTTTTTTGTTTTCGGGAGAAGAGAAAGCAGCTTTGTTTTAAATGAGGATCGACCTGGAGCGTGTGTGAGTCTGGAGCGTGTGTACACGCGTGTGCGAGTCGCCCAGGGTGCAAGCAGTGAGAGAAGGCGCGCGGCGAGAGGCCAGACATGAGCGCGACTACGCGGAGCTGCTGGCGACAGCCGGGGACAAGCATCACAATCTGATTGGCTAAACCGCAGAAAGTCTCCGCCTGACTCTAATGCTCTTTAAAAGATGGACAGAATCCATCTGCGGGGTTCTGCGTGTTTCAGGAGGCCGGACTCAGCCGTGTCAGCGCGACGGACTCTGGCCTCTCACGGCGTCCTCAACACAGCTGGTCTCGCTTACACAGCCCCTCCCCCATCACTAGCTATAGATTATATATCTATATATATATATATATATATATATCTGTATATATAATCACTGTAGTTATAACAATTGTTTTTTTGTATCTGTTTTTGTAGACACCTTTGGTGTACACGTCACCATTCTCCTGCATCTAGAGTGCTATTTCTGGAGGCCCATTCAGACAGAAGGTAACAGACAGGCAGGCAGACAGACAGACAGGCGGGCAAAAAGACTGGCTGACTGTCACGCACCATTCCAGCATCCTGGTCATTCACAGGCAATAAACCCACAGGAGACCGGGTGCGAGTTGCGCCATGGCAGCAAGCAGAAGCCTCGGCTGGCCAGTAAGTTTGAGCACCGCAGCGAGCCTGGCTTTCAACTGCAGAAGGCCACTTTGCGCAAGTGTCATGCTACTGCAATAACCGCCATTCCGTTTCGCCAAAACGCTGTAGTGAAGACTGCAGTAAATAACACGAAAGCAGCAAGTTTCCGGTTCATAGCTGAATTTATGCGAGGCATAAAATGGTTAACAGACATTCTGTGAGCCTGAACAACCTCTGTGCTACGCTCGTCCCAGGGCAAAGCCTGCAGCACCTGCGCTAAATGCCATTTCGCAGTCTGACACAAGAGGGCGCTGTTTGACAATTAAAGATGTGCGGCTGCCGTGAGCCGATTCACAAATGTCTACAGCTGCATGGCCAAAATGGATGTGGGCTTAAATTAAAGCGAGCTCTGAGCAGAGCTTGCGTTACCCTTTAATCACTGCTGCACCTATGACAGGAGACAAGAGTCGTGAACCTGATGGACTAGCAGTACAGGAAAAATGTTTGGTCGCCCCAAGGTTGCAACTCCAGTCCGGTTATGAACGTGGATTGTGGTTTTAAACTTTCCAATAGATCGCTGGCCCTCCCAACCAAGAGCAAATGAAAGCAAACTGCAGGCCCCACCCTGTTCAATTTCACTACAGTCAACAGGCAGGCAGGCTTACTAAAAGTGCAGTGTTAAAACGTTAAGTCGAACATAATCTTACAGTAATCATAATAATCGATACTTTATTGATCCCCGTGGGGAAATTGTCTTTACGCCTCCCTCAACTTGCTCTTTGCAGAGTAAGTTGTCCGCGAAGGGCAGCGCCCAGGGAGCTGGGGGTTAAGGGCCTTGCTCAAGGACCCGCAGACGTACTGAGGCTGGGTTTGAACTGGTCACCTTCTGATTACAGGCACACAGGCTTAGTCCACTGAGCCACGCGCTGCCCCTTAATGGGTATAGAGATCACCTAGGCCGCACGCCTCCTGCATTCTCTCCCACCTCTTCCCCCCCCCCCCTTTAATCTGACCCTTTTACTCATCATTGCCAGTATCAAGTGTATTTCTCCATATTTGGTCTTTGTGTTCACTTTGCATTACGTCACTTATTTGGCTTTTAAAAAAAAATAAATTAAAATCACCCTTTGGGGACAAAAACAAGACAGCAGCGTCTAAAGCAATAGTAGCAGCTTTGACAAGATAAATAATAACAACAACATCAACAACAATAATGGCAGCAGTGTATTCTGCTCCACTCTAAAAGCCTATTCATTAAAACACTATAAAAACACTCTCACTTCCGACTGAGTCTGAGGTCTCTCAGTGCAGACGCCTTAGGACACGCCTCAGGACACGCCTCAGGACACGCCTCAGGACACGCCTCAGGACACGCCTCCGTTCTCCACCCGTCACCCAGCTCATCCCCAAACCCATCGCCCCTTGCCGGATCTCAGCCTACCTCCTCCTGCGCTTTCTGCTATCGTCATCTCACTTTCTATTGTCCTCCTTGGCGCCACACCCTCTGCCGCTTCATCCTCCAAGCTCACTATGTCTCTGCCCACTGTAAGGTCCTCACTCCCACCTTCTACCCTCTGAAGGTCTCCATCTGAACGACTTGCTCGATCCTCTTTAACCCTCGGGGGGGGGGGGGGGGGGGGGGGGGGGGGGGGGGGGGGGGGGGGGGGGGGGGGGGGGGGGGGGGGGGGGGG
>JAODKC010000095.1:8485818-8519026 GCA_026777985.1 Mormyrops attenuatus | reverse complement strand
CCCCCCCCCCCCCGCCCCCCCCCCCCCGGCCCCACGCCCAACCCCCGGCCCCCCCCGCCTTCCCCACCCCCCCCCCCCCCCCCCCCCTCCCCGTGCCCTTCTCCTTCTGGGGATTTCCCACCTCCGCACTGGCGGTTTGGCACAACAGATATCAAAGGCGGCATCGCTTTGGCTCGTATCATGGCCTGACCGAACGTAGGTGGACGTGGTGTGTAGTGTTGCCGCTGTTTGATTCCGTTGATGCCGTGGCCAGGATGAGGAGACCAGGAGAAGGTTCCACGTAAGCTGGCGCTCCTTCTTCACCTTTCCCACATTCCTTTGCCACAGGATGGTTAGACACAGCATTCACACCACTTCGCATCGCCCTCCGAAACCCCCACTTCCGCAGGGAGCAGGAGGCTACGCTCCTTACGACATCCCGTTTCCTTGTCTCTCGCAAAGGAGCGGCCGGAGGTCCTACACTGTCCCCTCTCTTCATGTACACCCCCCCCATCCCCCTCCCCGTCCACTGAGCAGCTCCCCACATGACTCCACACCTTTCAAAACCAAGCAGAGTCCCTTTTGTTCCTTTGACGGCTTGATGAAAGCTACTAGCCTGAGTCAGGTTTAAGCCTTTAGTGATGAGTTACCATTACCCACAATCTGACTTGGGCCATGCCAGGGGCACGAAATTCTTCCCCCCAGAACAACACACTGAAATCTGCTCTACAGAGCGACTTAGTCCAACACTGCACTTGCTTCAGCAGACTGCCTGGGTGTTGTGTGTCCTACAAGTCCCCCCCCCCCCCGAGTATTGCACATTGGCGATCACCCACATTTGAACAGGCCCCTGTAGCCATGCATGCTGCGTTTACAGTAGCTGAGCTCTACTTATAGCTATGGTATGCCATGATCCTGCAGGAGCAACCGAGCGAATGTGCCTTCTGGACAGTGTATAGGTGTCTTTTTCTCCACAGTGACCCATCTGAGGGACGGTGTCACTGCATCACTGCGACACGGCTCGAGCGCCTTACAGTGCGTCCGACTTTTTACAGAATGAGACGAGGCTGTAATAAAACCGGGTCAAACCAGGCATCACTGACTGTGTCTGTGCGTCTGTCTGTGTGTGTGCTTGTAAGTTCACTAGAACCTACCTGTGTCGGTATGTACATCTGTAAATCTACAGGCCCCCGTGTGTGTTAGGGTTAGGCTACACTGGCAGGTGAGCACCACCGAGCGAGAGCTTCATCAGCGAATCAGGAAGCCACTAGCATTAGAGAGCTTCACCAGCCAATCAGGAAGCCGCTAGCATTCTAGAGCTTCACCTGTCTGCCCATCTGTTCCAGCACTGACTGGAGACCAGCATCTGTTTGTCTGTCTGTCATTTGGGAGACACCAGGGCCGCCCCTCCCTCCCCACCCCTCCCCCTCTGGGCCTCGGTCCTCCAGTCCTCCAGCTTGCTTGCTCGCCTGCTCCCCCGCCTGGCTTCTCCAGCTACCTGCTGAAGAGGGACTGCAGCTGATGCGGGCTGTAACACTGGCTGCTGCGTGGCGATTCGGTGCGCTCCATCACCCCCTGGAACCAGCCTGCTACGTCCACGTCCTGGACCTCGTAGCGTCGGATGAAGCTGTGCTCCTGCCGGGGGAGGGGGGCGGGCCATTAACGCTTGTGTACCAATGTGTGCCGGCCTTTTGAAGGTATTGAGCAAAAGCAGATTACTTACAAGCAGCTTGTGATATTTTGGCCTTTTTCTGTGATCCTTCGTAAGGCTAAAGAGGGAGAGGGAACAAAATCAGAATGATGCAAATCCTTCTAAACGCGACCGACTCACAAGAGTCACATGGCCAACACCACAATGGCTGCAGCCCATTTGTACCTCTGCATAGTATTTAATGTACCCAAGTACTTATCATTAAGCACTGGGTATTAAACTATTTTCCAGACTGTAGATTGTGACCCCCCCCCCCATTAGTACAGCTACCAAAAACAGTTTATGGTTAAATTTTCATCTGCCCCCCAGAAATACTGAAGTTCCGGGGCCAACGCTGCTAGCGCACATCCCCCACTGTCATGACCTCACGCTGGAGTCGAGCCACACGCAGGTGATTCTCACACTGTGAGCGGAGTCGCTGGCGCAGACCCTGGGATTGAGCAGGAACGGCCCTGGCCAGCCTTACCAGTCTTTGACAAAGGACTGGAAGTCGAGGGAAAAACCCATGCTGAGTGGGAGCAGCGGCGGGTCCTCCTGCAGCACTTTGGTCAGCACCTCGAAGTCCGTTTTACAGTTCTTGTAGGGGAACTGCCCCGTGGCCAGCTCCACCTGCAGGGGGGTGGAGGGGGGCACAGAGGGGTCAGCTTGGGTCACCACCAAGCACTCTGTACAGAAAACCAGAGAAATGAACGTCCAATACCGCTGGTAGCTAAATAAAGCTTTGTAAACCACTTTCTTTTGCTGTTTTTTTTAACCCACTAGATGGCGCTCTTGTTTTACTTTGGGGCATGGATTGAGCCCTTTTTTCAATAGAGTACCATCTAGTGGTGTCTGAAAATACAGCAACTGGTTCATTAAGCACCATTCGGCCATCACTATACAGTACTGAACAAGTAGGCTGTGAAATAAGATTAATGTTAATGTTATTGATCCCAGGGGGAAAGTAAACAAATAGCAAGGACTAGAATGGGTGCAGTGTGGAGGTGGGGGGGGGGGCTGTCAGGCAGACCGATGATGGGGGGCATTTACCAGAGAGATCCCAAGGCTCCAGACATCCGCCCTGATGTCGTAGTCGGGCTTACTGGGGTCAGGAGGGTCTATTCTCTCAGGCTGTAAACAGAACAGAGTTAAGACCCAAGTGTTGGGGTAGCCCAGCAGCCAACAGCAGAAATACCACAAGGAGGCGCTGCTCCCACGCTGGGCGAGGACTCACAGCCATGTAGGCAGCGCAGCCAGCGCTGCGGGTCTTGGCCTTGGAGTCAACCAGGCGACCACTGATGCCGAAGTCGCACAGCTTGATCTGACCCTTATCGTCTAGCAGGATGTTGGATGGCTTGACGTCTCTGTGGATCACGCCGTGCTTCTCCTTGAGGTACAGCAGCGCCTTCACTATCTGAGGGGTAGGAAGATGGCAGGTGCCATGAGCCATCTACTGAGGAACCTGTGTGTGCTTTTTATAGGCCCTTGGAGGTAGTAAAGGGAGAGGGACTCACTGCAACGGTCATCTTGCCCAGGATGCGCTCAGGAATTGGACCCTGGATCCTTTTCTTCAGCTTCTCGGCACACGTGCCCATCAGCTCCATGGCGATGAAAACGTCCGTCTGTGGAAGGGAAAGTCAGTACCTGTTGCTGGGGTGACCGGCACACGCCTGGCATGCCATGACGCCTTCGTGTCTAAGGACGGCGCCTGATGTCACAACCCACAACAAGAAAAACAACATGTATGCGTCTGCGTGTGTCTGTGTTCGTGTGTGACTGGACTAGGGCTGTGGGCCCAGTTGTTCTCGTCCCAATACAATGAGATGTTAGATAATCTCCGCTCCTCACGTTGGTCACTATGGCGCCGTAGCACTGGATGATGTATGGACAGTCATGACTCTTCAAGACAACGTCCAAATCCATCAGAATCCTCTTGTTCTCGTCCTTGTTTCCCGTCCTTCGCATTTGCTGTGGGGACACAGACGAGAGCGAACAGACTGCTGTCATTATAGCCACTGGGAGGGACGTCACCGTCACCTGAGCTGACCTCTGAAGCCCCATGGTCAGACTGAAGCACCTGGGCCTGAGACTCACAAAAAAAAAATCAAAGCTACATCTTTAAACCACAAAATCTAAATAGCTAATGTTGTTCCAAAAAGACTGCTACTACTTAAGGATCATGGTTTGGGCATTTGTTTTTCCAAAGAATGTGTGTCACCATCTGGAGAATAATGGGCGCAGTTACTGGACAGCTGTGTCTCTGCAGTGCACTGGGCACCCCACTGGGACACAGCTGCTGTTGCCCTGATTGGATGGATCACTGGGACAAGAAAAGTGCCGATCTCTGCCTGCAGCCCTTTAACTTTGCACAAATAACTAAACAGCTAACATGATAATTTAACTGCTATGAGGTCTATAATTAAGGACTTTGCTCAGCTGAACCCTTAATCACGGCTATGTAATTAAGGGCTCGAACAGTACACAAACAAACACGATAGACTTACAGCCAAGGATGACCAACAGAAACAGTGATGTGGAGAGATGGAGTCCCTCCACCTCCACATCCTCCAGCCCCCGCAGGCACCCCCTTACCTTGACGGCAATCACATGGCCCGTCTTCTTAAAGCGCACCTTGAAGACCTGACCACAGGTGCCACTGCCGATCTCACCCTCGCTGATCAGGTCGCTCACCTCCGCCGGGTACCGCTAGTGGGCATGACACAGTGTGCCATCAGTGCAAAGTGATCACATGAGTGGAAGGACATTCCACGTAAACGGACCCCCTGCTGGCTCACCTGTCCATCGATCTTCAGGTAACCTGTCTGCTTCATGATCTCTTGGAGTTTCTGGTCGATCTCTGCACTGGTGGGGGTTAGATAAAACTCACATGTCACTTTAAAAGGATACAAAACCCCTTAGTCTGGACTACTAAGTGAGCCGGCCATTGATTCATTTATGATTAATTTTAAATGCAAATTTAAAGAGGGTAAAAAAAAACAGAGGACCATATTGCATATGAATCATCCAGCAGGTCGAATCTGTCCAACTGTGTGTGGGCGAAGTTGCCGCGATGCAACACCATGCCAGCGGGGGCAGTAGACTACGCGGTACAGGTGGTCATTTAGTGCTGAAATGTAGCTAGCATCTAGCATGTTAGCATCATACTTCTCCAGGCTCTTCTGTAGGCTGTACGGCGGGGTCGGCAGGGTCAGCATGTGACGAGGCCGGCTGGGGTATGCATGGTGCTGGGGCGAGTTCTCCGACGAGGATGAGCGGCTCCCTCCGTCGTTTGCAAGGGGGAGCTGTAGAGCTGAGTGCGAGGAATGAGGAGCAAGGAATAACATGAAGAATGGGAAAGAGAGGAAAAAGAGAGGTAAAAAACCAGGGGGAAAAAAAAAAAAATCAGAGGAGGAGAGGGGAATGAACCCTTAACAGTATGGTCATCCTTTCACAATGACTCAGATTAAATAAGCCAACACACAGCTTAACTGGTGTGAACAAGCTTTCAAACTTCGGTATTTCCAGGTAGCAGATTATAGAATGAAAGATCTGTTAAATTTAGGTCTTTAATTCAGTGCTGCACTCATCTCAGATTTTGAGACCACGTGTGGCATCACTGTCAATTCAGAAACTTAATGAGACTTTAAATATATACTGTCTATTAATGGTGACTTGCATAATAACCTAGTTTGACATACCCAAGCACAACTAGTTGAGTAGAGTAAGGTTCTGTCACAATCTATTTACAAAAATGAATTAAAGTAGGTTTTTAAGTGTCAAATCAGTGTTTAAAAAATATTTTATCATAATGGACTTACCAACATTATTAGCGACACAGAAAGTCAAAGGGGCAATTCGTGTTTGAGCTGGGGGGTATTTTACAGGGTTCGCATCATATATTACAACTACTATAGAAATTCTTTTTGAGCTCCATGTCATCCATAACTGAGGTAGCAAATAGGAGTCTTGACTGGCAGTCCCAATGACAAATCAGGCTTTGAGCACTGCTTAGCTGAGTGGAGAAGAAATCAGACAGGAAGCCCCGCCCCCAAAAGGAGCATGCCAAGTGGCACCCAGAGGGGTGAGCTGATCGAGTTTCCCCCCCACAGTAAGTGGACTGACCCCACCTTTCCACAGTAAACCAACTTAGTGGCGTTGTGCACACAAACATACACACACACACCATGACAGCACAGGCAGATCAACCATTTTAGTCAGTTTAAATTAATAACCCAAACAGAACGTGCCAAACCAGCTTAGTTAGTGTCCCAGCATGCACTAGGGAGACCGCATTCAGACACAGAGCAAGAATAGCTGCCCTCCTTCAGTTCGTAACATGGCGCCTTCCAGTATAAACTTTCCTCACAGGACACACACCTGGTCCCGAGGTCCGGTGTCTTGCAAATTTACCGAGACTAACAAATTAGAACTTTGGCCACCTTTCCTGTCTTGCTGCATGTGACACTGGGGCTGTGGCTTTCAGCGCCCCCTGCCTACAGGCAGGACAAAGTGCACTGTGTACCTCAGCAATGCAGCTAGAGAGAGATTAAAGGGCTTGATACAGGCATGATGTCTGCTGCCAGTCAACGCCTATATACAGAGCGTGACGGCTTCTCCGATAACCAGCATTTTGTTGTAATGACACCTGCATAGAAACAAAAATAAAAATAAAACACCGGTGAACAGCAATGAACACGCAGGTCAGTCAGGCCTGGCCTTTCCTCCTCTGTCAGACCCACTGGCTATAGAGTCCATTAGTAAGTTAGTCACAGCAACGTCTCTAAACCTAGACGCACGAGACAGACAGAAAGGCAAAAGCACATGGCAGGCGGACAGGCAGAGAGGATCCGTGTGCGAAGGCTATACACAGTCCCAGCCAATTGCCCACCGACCCCCAAAGGTGGGGGGGGGGGGGGAGCTGTAGATTGGTGAGAAGATCCAAAGTGAAGATGAGAGAGTCGTGGCCGAGACAGAGGAACCAGCCTCCAGGAACACAACACCTGTGAGGCGGACTGGGGCTGAGCGACCAGCGAAGACACCCGGACGTGCGGAAACGGGAACCTGAAAGGGGCCCAGAGTGTCTGGGAAAAGCGACCGAGTCGAACAGCGTTCCAGTGGTGGCACGGTGACAGCCCGAGTGGGTGGGGCCGTGCAGTAAGCTCCATGCACAGAGTCTCAGTACAGCAGTTCAGGGTTAATAATCTCACGTGACCCCCACACACACGCACACACGTGAGCACGCCAACAGGCTGCCCTGCCTTTGACACCCATACAGGGGGAGCAGAGGAGGAATGGAGAGAGAGAGAGAGAGAGAGAGAGAGAGAGAGAGAGAAATGAGGGGAATAAGCCAAGACTATGCTGAGAATGAGATGAGCAGGTCAGTGAAAAGGGGAAGGCAACTATGCAGGACATACACAGGGCGATGGGTTCAGTGTATCACAGAAACTTGGAACTTTATTCCAAGACTATATTTTTATTTTAAGTGAAATAAATAATAAATATATATGGTGCAATTGAACTTGCCATTTATATTTATTGACTTTTAACTGCACTACTAGGCATAAATCAGACTTTTGAAACTAAAGTTAAATTTTTTATATATAAATTGCAGAGCTCTGCCAATACACAGCACCTCAACTACAAAGGCTGGTCAGGGTAGGAGAAGCGATGGGGCGGTCAGCAGATAATTCAACTAGGCCTTTGCAAGTTCACCGGTAGGTTTCATACTTTAGATGAGAGAGAGAAGGAGGGAGGGAGTGTGTGAGAGAGAGAGTGTGATAGGCAAAGAGGGTGCAATGGCAGGGGGGGTAGGATGGTTGGAATGATACCTGCACGCTGGGAAGGGGCTGGAGCAGGACTGAGCTGGATCACGATGACTGGACACAGGGGAGAAAAAACACACACGCACATTACTATACTGTACATGGCGGAGTGCGCTTGGCGCGACCGCACGCACATCACAGCGATATGCACGTACATCACTGTGCGTGACACCTGCCACGCACACACGCACACACAAACTACACCGCGCACAGCCAAACTTGCTAGCTTCTGTATACTCCTTGCATAAAATTTCCTGGATCTGCCAGCAATGTTAATGACAGGCCAAGCGACAAGGCAATACTCTGCTGCCTGGCACGCTAATCCCCGAGATAACTGCTTTCACCGCGATCAGTGCTGGGCTGACAGATGCAATAAAAACAGCTTTTGTAACAGTATCCCACATCCATGAACGTATATAACAGATTCCAACCCAGTGTTCTGAATTATGTCTTTAAATCCATGCTTGTGTCAATGAGAGTTGGTCTCTCCATTACTGAACGCTGTCGTAGAATAAACCTAATAAACTACCTAATACAAAACACAGATGCACGTTAATGTTGGGCAGTATACCGGTTCATACTGAAAATGGTTTTTTATTATTGTTATTATATGAATTTTTCTTATACCACAGTACCGGTTTAAACAGCTTACACAACGTTCGGAAAGTGGCGCAGCTGGAAACTGTAAGGGGGGACCTTTTTCACCGCTGCACCGCTAAAAATGTACCGCAGAAGATCAGAAACGGAGGATATAACTGATGCTGGAATTGAAAATAATGGGAGACTGGGGTTGTCAAAACAATCGATTCTCAGATACTAATCGATATTAAAAATTAGTATCTGATTAGATACAAATTTTCACCATTATTGATACCAACAGTGCAGTTTTCGCCTCATTCGCCACACTTCACACAGCACCACTAAAGCGCAGGTGTACACACGCACACGCACACTCGCGCAGCCCCTCCCCTCCTCTCAATAGCCGCTGAACGCATTCTCGCTGGTTAACACACACATACCGGTTCGGCCGCACATGGCATATGCTGCAGTTGAAGGCACTTCTACTGACATCCCGGTTTTTATGAGAAATTTCGCGAGGTCAGTAAAGCTCACGTTCCAGGAACACTGAACTATTAAACACTTATCAAAAATGTTAACTTGGCCGGCGCACACCTTAACATTAGCCATTTATAAGCAGTTAGCCGACAAACACGTTAGCCGTATGTTATCATTAAGGTAGCGGATAGGCGCAATGGCTAATAATAAAATAATATAGTTAATGTGGGAACAATGCAAAAACATAAAACAAAAATGTGTCCTGTAAAATGTGGTGAACGCCCAGTCATACTTTCAAAAAAAAAATAAAAATACCGTCGTACACCATGAAACCGATATAACTTTGAAAAATACCGTGATATAAATTTCTGGTCATCCCGCGCAGCTCTAATGCACATACATTCAATAAACTATTCCTCAGCCAAAACAAAAATGACAGCTGCAGTGTTCCTGTTATGACAGTATAAAGCCCGTCTGCCGTCCGCCCGCCTGGCTGAAATGTGAACTGTCCATCTTGCAGGATTTCCTCACACCTGATGTCATACTGGCTCAGCAGCTCAAAGGTCAGCATGTGACATTAAACATACTTGAAATCTGTATCAATTTAACGTGGATGGAAGCTTTATCGAGGCTCATTTTAGCCACCAGGTTCCCACAAACTCCCTTCAAAGTACCTCACAGAGAACGTTTCAAAACAGATACAGAAAATACACAAAGCAAAAGCTGAAGATTGCTTAAAAAGGATAAAACCGACAACGTGGTGAATTTCTATAGCCTTAAACTGCAGCATGTTTATAAAGAAACCATGAATTTGACAGCCATGAGCCCGATAAGTGCTAGATTAGTGATTAGGAGATGGATGGATTTGACATTTAGCCAGTGATGTACATTAACTAGGGACTAGAAGAGATTCATTATGGAGGAATTTAGAGTGCTTTCAGTGTTATGATTTGCCTTCAACGTATTGATAAGACGTATACTACAGCGAGATTTGTGCTATGTGAAATGGGAATGTCAAATTCCTATACCCTCATTTACAATATAAAATGCGCTATTCCCCAAAAAGAAAATGCCATTTAATCATAATTATACTGCAAGTCATTTATACATGGAAAATTGCAGAAAAATACCTCTACAAGCAGAATGAAGGGTACAATTAGACCAAAACATAAAACCATTATACAAACACTATCACACTCAAGAAGACAATCACCTTCGACAACGAAAAGCAAAAATGGGAAAATAACGCACTACAATCTCTGACGAATTCATCATAAAGCAGTCAGATGGTAAGCGGCATCTCGCAACGAGCCATACAGAACCAAGGCGGAATTTAAATATTGAGAAGGTAGCGTTCAACATCCATACGGCACACAGCCAAGCAAAGTACTTCATCACAGGTACACATAAGGGGACAACTTATGCACACCAAACTCAATCAGAGAGACATTGCTCAGTTCCATGAACGATACATAGACTATGAAAAGCCATATATTACTATAATTATAAAATATTGTATAAGATTATCATGCATTAGGGAAAAGGGCATCATATAGGAGAAATGTTCTGGTCATCAGGTTATCCGAGCAATGGGTACAGTCATGATCATGTTGTCTAGTTGCTCTGCTCTCTTACACTGAAGGCGACCGTAAAACGTCAGATTTTGCCCGGCCTGACAAATACTCCTCTCCTTTTCGCAGAACAAATTTGGACATTTAATCCGCAAGGTCCAACAGCGGGCAGCTCAAGAACCGGTCACTTGGTACATGACAGGACAGGGCCCGCAGGTGGACAAGCTGACGGGCGCCCATGATCACAGATACAGGGAATCACCTCCGGGCCGGAGCCGCCAGCCAAGCCGTCCCTGCCTAAGCGTGTCCCCTGTCAAACACCCTGCTGCTTCATTACCAACAGGGCAACACATACAGTCGGAGAAGAGACACAAGGCATTGGGATCACGGTCGAGTCCATATATAACCGGGCTGCATATTGTGCCTTATGGCAAACGAAGAGCCCATGAGCTACAAACCGCCCCGCTGACTGACCGACGGACAGATGGGGCCTGCTAATGCTGGCTAACTAACCCGACAGCAGAGCCATTCCTAAGCAGAACAGCGCACTGTAACGGGCGAGTCACAGCAAAGCGCCCCCCAAGCGGCCCTTCGTGTGCGCTCTGTAACACCCGCGATGCTTTGGAGGACAAGGCTGCCGATAAAGGAGCCGAGCTCAGGTTTGTTTATATGTAGCTGGCTGGCCAACGATGTCTCAATTACACTCCCCCTCCGTCCCCTTTCCTCCCCTCCCTCTCGGCAAGTCCTTTCCTCGGCTGTCCGCGATCTTCCTCAGGGACTCGCTTCATTCCTCCGTACCGGACACTTACTTGGCCTTGGGCGCGAACGCTGAGGACTCATGTCGATGTTAAGGTCGATACGTCGGCGGGCCTCCTTATTCTCCTGTTTTAGTTTCTCCTCGATCCGGGAGAGTCTCTGTTCCAGCGACGACATCTTGAAAAACTACGGACCATGGAGTACTTCGCCTACTGCGTCTAGCGTCGCTAGCGGACGACGGGAGCGTTGCAATGGCTGAGGCATGTCGGGATGTTGGAGGACCAGGGCTTCGCTGTAGTACCATAGAAACAACCCCGAGCTGGAAAGCCCCTGCCAGCAGGTCATATGATGTAGCGTGATGGTAATGCTGTTCTGTATGTAAGGCTACAGAAACATTAATTAACGAAGTTATTGATTTCTGATTTATGGAATAATAATAAGATTTTGATGTATTTAGATGCATTTTTAATGAAAAAGGTCGTTTTAATTACCACTAAGATCTCCTTATTAGTTGGTTATTATTAAATGTATGCAAGTAGCTAGGAATACATAAAGTTAAACAGGTATCATTTTATTTTTTCCAATGTTAACGTCAGTAATATTATTGATGCCTTATACAGTATTCAGTTTTTACAAAGGTTACCTTAACCCTTAAAACAAACAAAGAAAAACCCATTCAACGGTAAAAATCTATATAAAACGGTAGAATTCCAAGTAGGTCTTCAGGATGTAGCAGGTGAAATAATTGTACATCGTTATAGTCATTCGATTTCTGTAGGGTGGATTTAGAGGATTTCACAATCCCTTTAATAAAAGTTGAAAAAATAGTGGGAACGTTGCCCTTTCTTGGCCCCTCTGTTCTCAACCCAGTTCTGGATCACAATGCGCACTTTTAAGTGATCCCTTTAATAGAGACAAAACTAGGACATTGAAATAACGTCGGTAGATCTCGGTCATTCTCACATAAGCAAAAAAAAATATATATACTGTGCAAACTTTTGAACGCAGTGATAGCGCTTCCGTTTTTAAGCGTCGTGGTTTAGTATTTGTTTTTGATTGATTGTGCAATCTCCTCTCCGTTAATACTGCCCTCATGTATTCCAGGACATGAGATTGGTGCCCCACACCTTTTAATTATGGTTTACTGGTGTTTACTGCCTAGGTTTAGTCGGTGCCCACTTAGCATGAGAAACAGCGTTCAGCAGTTATCCAGAAATCATTAGCTAACTGAAACCATTGGTTTCGTTCAGTAAATATTACATGTCTGTGGTCGCAGTCTGCTGCGTGCCAGATTTTTGCTTTCCCTTGTATTGTGGCAGTTTCATCCGGTTTCCCAACCCAACTATATACTGTTCAAGCGCACACTAGGTTTTGGTTCACGTCAGAGTGAGAGGACTGTGATGTCACATCTCCCGTCTCACCCCCCAAGTTCCTAGTTTGTTGAGCAGTTCACTGTTGCTTCAAAAATGCTTCTCCTTCCATACATCAGCCAGGAAGAACTTCTCTAAAATGGTACTGTTCAGTTACTGCAAGCTTACTGAACTAATTGAATAGTAACTACCTGAGCGGACAGCTCTATTATATTCTATATAAAGCAGGGGTGTCAACTTTGGTCAGCTGGCTGACATGAGATTTTCAGTTTGAGTCTGCACATGCATTTACATGTGTGTAACTTTTATTACCTTGTAAATAGTCTGTAGGGTTTGCAAACTACCCCAACACTTCTGATTTTTGGTTTATAATGGAATAATATAGATTCGCTGTAAGATTTCATGAGTCAGAAAGTGTCACGCTACACTCTCAGAAAAAAAGGGTACAAAGGTCCATTTCTGTACCTTAAAAGGTACAATTACCTATATATAGCTAAGGGTACCATTGGCAGACCCTTGAGGGTACAGCCCCAGTGACAAGCAAAGGTACAAATTTGTACCCTTTTTTCTGAGTGTAGATGCGTGATTCGGCAACCCTGATCAATTCAACTCACTCTATGTACTTAGTTTAGCCTTCAGATTGCACCTTAATAAATTTCCTTTTTTTTTTTTTTTAGTAAACTATGGAAGTGCAAGAGCAAGTGTGTAGGTGAGGGTGAAAAACGTGGGTTTAGTGAACTGGACGTCAGGGAAATATACATCAAACTCCAGCCAGAAATGAAAGGGGCATTCCATCCATTACTGCTGATCTGTGCACACTGGGGCTCTTTGCACCTGGTGCTGTGACCCGTCTTGAGGCCTGTGGTGTTTATGCATTAAGTTTCTCTGCATTTATCTGCATCAAGCAAACGTGTCTTTGGACAGGCCAGTGCATTTCATCTTCCTGTGTGTGTAGATGACAGGTTCCATTAGCACTTTTCATCAATACCTGGACGCATCATCACCAGTTAGAGCTTAAAGGAGAAGGTAAACAAAAAAAAAAAAATCAGCCCATTGCTCTTAGTTCCAATTTGTTTTTGTATAATTCAACCAGCATGAACCTTTACAGCATCATCAATCTAATGTTCATCATAATTGTTGTTACAGTCCATTAATGTAAAACCACATGAACAGTTAAAAATATAAAAAGCGTCCTTCATGAATGCACTAGTCTCCTAGTGTGGTCGGGAGTGGAGGGTCCAATGGTCTCCTCTTTGAATCCTCTTTGAATGAGGGCTGCATCTGCAAGCAGCAAAGCGCCACATGGGCTACAGCAACAACTAGAGTTCTCAGCTATATGAAAATGCTAAAACGTGTCACGGGCCCATCTGTGTCATTCTGTGCAAGGCAGCTTTACCTCTGCTGCTGCGCAAGGGCCAACTGGCTGCTTTTTGGACCACCACGCTTCACATTAAAACTGGCTGTGCCTCTGGGTTGGCAGGTTTGAGAACCACTGCTCTGGATGAGGAGATCCACCCCTCCGCCCCAATCGAAAACATATTCTTCAGGACCTTCAGGAAATTTAAGGCTTCAGTCGGTGTGCACACCCATCCCCCCCCCTTCCTGACATTTGTGTGTGTCACAGTATAAACAGAGGTCTGTCCTTCCCTCTGTGGGCACTCCCCCCTTAGGCACTACGCAGCGGGGCTACAGGGCTTTGGGTCTTACTACATAGGCATGGGGGCAAAGTGGACCTGGGAACATAACGTGCTGTTAATGAGGCTGGAGAAGAGTCCAGGGGGGAAGCTACATGTTAGAGGGCAGAAAGGGGGGAGAATACCAGACTGAGAGCGACTGTAAATTGTTTTAAAAAAAATAAAAAATTCTGGGTGATGTCTTGGAGCAAACCCCTGTCAGCTGTACCTCTTTCAGAAAATGCTACCTCCTCAACCGTGGAATGGTCACCACTCTGTGTAACAGACAAACTTAGTCACAGTATGGGACAGACTGGCAGGACAGACATAAAATCTTCACCAATTCCCTCTTCCTCTCACCTACCCTAGATAAAGACATTCATTCATAACACCCCCCCATGTCACAGTGTGGAAAACAGGACAAGTGACAGACCCCCCCCCCCCCCATTCTTTGTTCCCTCAGTCGAGGAAAAATAGGACTCTTGACCATCCATGTGTCCCAGTAACAGATTGGTCTACCCGCCTCCCTCCTCACTCCTCCGTTTTAGGCCTCAGCAGAGATCAGAGACATAGTCAAAGTCGCGGAAGTTGTCCTGGTCCTTGCGGGACAGAGGGCGGGGCTCCCGAGGTGGGGTGAGAGTCGGTAGCTCGAGAGTGAACTCATCGTCGAAGTTACTGACATCCTCTTTGTCCCTGATGGATGGCACGAAGGGCGGCGGCAACTTCTTCTGCAGCAGGGCCTCCCAGTCCAGGCCCTGGAGGAGAAGAACGGGCGACTTTCACACACAGCCGAATAACCGAAGTCACATGATCTCGTGAGAGCCAGAGACACAGCTGCTGTGCGTGCAGGCCAGCAGACGGGTGCATGCTCAGTATGCAGTTACAGTGCAGTATTAACCGTATAACTGATGGCAACACCATATAATACAGAGGCAGGCAGCGCCAAGAAGAGACATAACTGTACAGCACTATGGTGACCTAAGTAAGGAGGCAAGAGAGATCTGGGACAGAAAAGGTGGAGAACAACAAATGGAAGCCAGAAAGCAGAGAGCATAATGGAGAGGCTGGAGCCTGTTAATCACTGGGCTTGACATACGGTAGTGCAGTGTTCCTCAGATCTCAGCGTGATTAAAGGGTTTGGTGGACTGTCAGTCACCTGAATCAGGTGTGCTGCTGATGGAATGTAACAAACATGTGGATTGGCTGCAGGTAGCCGAAGAGGGTTTGGGAGAGGAAATTAGAGAGACAGCCAAAGGGAGGGCCCAGCTGGAGATGAGGGCGTCAAGACCTCAGTGTCTCACCTTGAAGAATGGCTGCTTCTTGACATCTTCAGCGTCCTTCTCACTGGAGCCGAGGCGTCTATCCGGGTTCCTTCTTAACAGCTGTGGTGCGTAAGAGAGCGAGGATGGGTCAGAGGAGGTAACCATGTGTCACAAGTTTTAGATAACAAAATAAGTTTCTGTAGATAATTTACACCCATGCTGCTGTGATGCACACACTATGGCCTGGCCACGCTATTCTATGTATATAATTGTCTACTTCCATAACTAAAAACTAATTAAGTTCAACTCAAGACACACATTATCTCACTGTGACATCACAAAAGCCCCTTGGTAGTACTGAGAATATCTCCAGCTATTTTTTGGTAGCTAAAAGCCTCTGGGGTGACTAGAAACTTCCAGGAACCATCTTCCTTCATTTCATAAAGGTGGTGGAAGCACGTAACCTAGTATGATTGAACGGGAAAAATAAAAACCTCTATGGATGCCATCATGATCACCAATTTGTTCCCCTTTCAAAAAAATAAAAACACTGCCCACTAAAATATCACTCGTATACGCTGCATCATGGCCCTGCTCTGCAGCCTGCCACAGGCACGGAGGATGGAGATGTCCATAGCAGAGTATTTAGAGGATGGAGATGTCGACAGCAGAGTATTTGCTCAAACCTGCTTCATTTCTGGCAGCTGCTCTGAAGGACACTGGCAATGATCACACACAACCTTTTATGGAAAAATTCTAATCCAACTATATACAGCTGTCAAACCATGCTAGCTACTGACATCCTGTCCTAGGAGCCCCCCCCCAGTTTCAGAGGCTTCCTCAGCTACAGTTAAATGACCTTCTGGCCAGTAATGTACCCCATTCCTGACAGTGCAGACTGGCAGACAGGTCTGCTCAACACGATGATACCATGATGATACGATCTCACAACCCATTCCCTGGTGGACCCCAAGCCACTGAACATGCCTGAACTATACAGTCTCAAAAGCACCTGACGCGGATAATCAGAAGGTCAGTGGACCGTTCAACAGTAGAAAGTGGCTGCGTTGTTGGTCAGACAGAAAAGTGCATGATGGGCAGGGTTCACCCAGGAGCAGTTCCGATTTATCGTGTCAAGGAGAGGCACACAACCATGACATACCCGTCTCATCAGGCTAATAGCCTCTGTGGAGAGGAAGCGGGGATAGCGGACTTCATCATTCACGATGCTGTCGAACACCTCCTCCTCATCGTCACCTGGGAAAGGGGACTGCCAGCAGAACAGACGCACAGACGCACGGACAGGGAAAGCGGTGTGAAGAAGCACTATACGCCAGACATGCTTGCTCATAATCACACTTACTGCATGAAAAAACACACTCTCTCACCTCGCCAACCAGCATTTCGTACACCAGCACGCCCAGTCCCCACCAATCCACAGCTCTGGTGTATGATGTGTCCGTCAACACCTCTGGTGCCAGGAATTCCGGTGTGCCACAGAAGGTGCTGGTCCTATCGCCATATCCCATCCCTGAAGGCGGCAGGATAGCTGAGATTACTAACTGACTCTGCCACACGCTTGTTTCTCTGTGAGGTAGAAACTTACGCACCCTCTTTACAGAGGCCGAAGTCTGCGATCTTTACGTATCCTTCCATGTCCAACAGCAAATTGTCCAACTTAAGGTCCCTGCGGGAGACAGCAATTAATGTGGGTTACAGAGAGCATGAGAAAGAAGATCAACGGAGAGTGCGGCGGGGTCAGAGCTCACCGATAAACGATCTTGTGGTCGTGGAGAAACTGCAAGCCGAGAACTACACAGGCGGCATAGAACCTACAGATGAAGAGAGATGCGTATGGTCAGGGCAGGCTCCCTGACGGAAACAGAGAGGCTTACAGGCGCAGAATCACGCACATGGCACGGGGTTCGCTGAAGACGTCGGCGTGGATGTGCATCATTAGGTCGCCCCCGGCTGTGTACTCCATGACGAAGCACACATGCTCCGGTGTCTGGAAGCACGCAAACAGATTGACCAGGAAGGGGTGGCTGGAACTGTTGACTGTCTCAAAGATCCGCTTCTCACACATGAGACTGAGGTGGGAGGGGGGCAGACAAATGAAAGAGGGAGAGGAGCAAAGGGATTCGGGCAAGTGATCAAATGTCAGTGGATAAGTGTGTGTACAAACACCCTCACATAGCAATAATGCACCCCCCCCCCCCCACTGGTTTCCATGGTGATGGGTCATACCTCTCCACCTCATCCCGGGCCACAATGTCTCCCTTCTTCAAGGCCTTGATGGCATACATGGTACCTGTCTCTTTGTACTCAGACAGCAGCACCTGAAGAACACATGGATGGGTTGGAGGGTATATAAGGCTGTGTGGTGGGGGGGGGGGTGACAGCATGAGGAGGGGTGAAGTGGGGGCACTTGCCTTTCCAAAGTGTCCCCTGCCCAGCACTGCGACCAGCCGGAAGTTCTGAAGGGAAAGGGGACTACTCTTCTGTTTACTGAAGAAAGAGAAAGAGGTTCATTATTAGTCAACCCAACACTGCACACTGTACTGATATCTGCAGAAATGCTTCTCATCCATAGCCTTGTAACTGGTTTATCAAGGGCCACAACTACCCCCCAAGACTACTGTAATTACAGGTCCGGGGATATTATGCTTCTTTCTTATATTACACGGTGCTCTCTCTGGAATGGACTGTTGTTGTGTCCAAGATATAACCTGCCTCATGCCCTGTGCTTCCCGGAATTGCCTCCAGGTCACCGAGACCCAAACTGGATGAGCAGTTAGTGAAAATGGATGGACGGTTCTTTCTGGATTAAATGCTTTTAAAGTGTGTGCTGAAAAGGAAACCTAAGTAATCATTTGTCCAGAGGTCCTGATCAGGGCTTCCAACATGCCATCAAAATGAGCACAGATGCTTGGCCAGCTTACAATTTCTATACGTTCCCCCCATGCATTCATGCAGATCCTTATGCTAATGCAATTCATGATATGATTCTGCAGCATTACTGCCTGCGCTGGGAATTGCAACCTGCATTTAGTACATTTGCCAAACGTCACTCAGCTTTGCAAAGGGACAGCGATTCATGGCTGCACGCCACACAGAGGAAAAAAAAAAAAAGCACTTGAGGGAGAACAAAAATCCTGACGTCCACATTACACAAAAAATGACAAACCTCAGAAATTAAAACTTGTTCTACAGCATAAATATTTAAAAAATGCTCTGGACTAAACCGTAGATCTGTAAGCCCACATTGTATAGCTGTCATGAAGCACCTGTCAGTATTAACCTTGTGTTCGGACTCTCATCACATTAGTAATAATAATTTTTAATTCATGGCTAAATTAAAAAAAGAAAAACTCCTGGAAGAAAACCAAACTTGATGTGGTGTAGCTCAGAGAGAAAACTCTGCCGGCATCAACCTATGATTGATTTATCAAAATAGTACTCCTATCTTCTGTTGTGATTTGTGAGGCTGAAGCACTTCGACAATAAAAGCACACAGGCTCACTCTATCGTACCACCTGCAGCACCTGCAAATCCCACGGTGTGAGAGCATGTGTGCGCCCACGTGCCTGTACCTCTGCTGGGAGCTCTGGGAGGGGGTTCTTTGGGGGCGTTGAGGGGTCAGATCTGGGGGGCTGAAGGGCTCGATCACAGGCAGTCGCTCCTGGGAGGGGTGCAGGCAGATGGGATAGCTTGTTTAATGTGTGCCAACGAATCGACCTTGAAGAGTCACAGTCAGACATATAGATGTACATAGAGGCACATTTATTATTATTCTGCTCCCCCATGCTGCCTGCCCCCGCCCCATCTTTCAGGTTCCTGGTAATGCATTTTCATAATTAATCCTGTAATCCTGGAGCCACACTGACCACACCATCTGCCAGCCCACCCCCCCCTCCATCGCTCACTCTCTGGGAAGAAAAAAAATATATACCCCTCCCCCCTTTGCAGATCATTCTAAGCTTTTGGCCACAAACCTGGTAACCACACCACCTTCTAACCCAACGCTCTGTAAGTGGAACTGGAGCTAATTAGGGCTGCCTTACTCACTTCACATTCTCTTTGCTTCACCCTCTTTAATGCCATCCCATCGGTCTCCGTGGCTCAGGTTCTGCACCCCAGCTCCTCCGAGACTAATCTCCCCCTCAGCTAGCTCAGATTACAGGTTTGGGAGCCTCAGCAGGGTCAAAGAGTCATTGTGGTCAGTCACGTGACGGCTGGGTTCCTTCTTACTTTTAGCTGACACCATTCAAATGTTCAACTGCAAGAATCTATGTTTCATGGGTCTCTTGGTTCCACTTCATCTAATCACCCCCTCCCAACCCACCCCCATTCCTCCCCATCTGCCTCTTACCGGGGTGTGGGTGTCCATGTCCTTCTTTATGTCAGGCTTCTGTGGCAAGTCACACTCTATATTCAGCTTTTCCATGGATATCTCCCTGAGACACACAGATGGAATCCATCACCACTATTGTTATCAGCGTGTGATTATTACTGTCTGTAAGGATTTGTATTTGCTGGGCGGCACACAGTAAGTGAACACGCAGTCCCTGGATGGTTTTACATTCAAGGGGATTCATAGACATTCACACCAGCAGGCTACACTGAGTAAATGGCCCGTACCCAGTGCTGTGAGAGTGTGCGTTGGGGCTGTAGGTGCCTGTGTTGTTCATCGTGGGAATGGCGTTCTTCAGCAGCCGCACCCAGGTGCTGATGTCCACGTTCACCGGCCGACTGTGCAGGATGGCCTTGCCTGTGCGACACACACATACACACAGTGAGGCACAGCCTGCACTAGCCTAATTCAAAAGCTTCCAAGTAAGGCATTACTGCGGCCACCAGATGGCACTAAGGTTCTCAGGGCAAAGACTGACTGGCATAGCTATTGTCAACAGACTGAACGGCCCTTAAGCGAGAACTGGCTGTGCTCCACTGTGAGCGTTTATGGAGCAGCCTGAACAGGACGGCCGCCTCTCTCTGTGCAACTTTGAAGGTGCTGCTGTGATATTTAGGTGCAGTCCCTGTGGAGCTGACAGGGTTTGCAGCCCGACTGGCACAGACCCTGCCTGCTTTGGAGAGACACACATCTCATGGGCCTCTGATCTTGGGTCACCGAAGAACAGCTCTGAACGAGAGGCTCTCATTCTCACCCTGCTGCTTGGAGAAGATCTTCTTCTGTCTTTGGAGGCGAGGGACGCGGTCTATGATGGGGTTGAAGAAGGTGACCTGGAAAAACACGTCACACATGTCACACTATTGCCTGATGGTCATCCCCACTACTGACCAGCAGACATTTCATATATACAGACACACATAGACATTTTTTCCCTTAAATCTGTAAAGAAACAGTTATAACAAAATAATTTAACCGTTCAATAAACATGCGTTAAACACGTGTTTATCAGTGCAGCGGCTCTGTATGGCTGTCAGGTCCTAGGGTGGCCGGTTGGCAACGTACGAAACTTGAGGGAGCGTCAGAGGTTCCCCATACATGGGGTGCTGTTATTTAACCGTTATACATGATTCACAAATACATCAGTGACATCAGTATGCAGATGATACAACTACACGTCTCTAGGGGCAGATGCTCAGAAGTCCACTGCATGGATGTCTCAGATCTTTCTACAGCTCTAAGATGAGACAAATGTTCGTATAACGGGTAGCGAAGCTAAAAGACCTGGTTAAAACTGTGGGCGTCACTTTGTAGAATAATCATAAACTTTAAGGATAGTCTATTTCCATTTAAGGAATTCTGCCAAGATCTGTGATACACTCTCCACTGTCGACTTAGAAAAGCTAACACCAAACATTGTACCATCAAGATGAAACTGTTGCTATGCTGTGCTCTCAGGTGGGCCTGACGAGTTCAGAACCCTGCTGCTAGAATACTGACATGTACCAGCTACAGGGATTTCACCAGCCCTCAAAATTCAGCAACAGTTCATTTTATTTTTTAGTACTAAATTTAAAATTCTTCTGAGTTTTCAGGTTTCTTCATGGGCCAGCTCCCTGACAGCGATTTGCGCTTTAGATATGTTCCATCCAGAATGATTAGTTCCACCAGGAACCTGTGGGTCGTCCTCCTGATCTGTTCAAAATTTGGGTAATCAGTCTTTACTCACCAAAGCACCAGGCTATAGAATTTTCAATTAGACTATCTTTACTGCATTTTCTCAACAAAATCTGGTTGTGGTATTCGTGCTGTTCCTTTTTGCCATTTTATGTCCTTTAATGCGTTTCGTTGTGTTTTTATCCATCATTTGTGTTTTTATGCACCTTTGTTTTTTATTCCTTCTTCAAAGCACTTTACTGTTTAACAGAAATGCAGTACATAAATAAAACTATTACTGTTATTACCACAGACCAGAGGCGCTGCCACTGAGTGTATCGCTATACGCCATTATGTGCACAGGTACAAAAACTTCTTGTACCTGTTTCTCCTAAATCCCAGAACCCGCTTTCACTTTTTAATCAATAAAGTGGTTGACATTAGCAGGATAAGTTTTTTTTTTAATCTTAATCTGAATCTAATGTTTATGCTAAGTATTTCGTTATTGATCTGGCACTGATCTTAGCATTTGCAGTCATTATTTTGAGCTAGTAGGGAGATGACCATTGATCGCAGAACTATTCATGTTTACAGAAGTTTGCAGTATGAAAGAGTGAAAGGTTAAATACAGATTAAGGAAAAACCAGCAGATCTTTTGCAGAACAAGAAGAATAAAATATAAATGATTATATATTCTTAGGTTTTAATGATAATGAATGATATGGAACATTCACTATGTATGTTTGTGTGTGTGTGTCTGTGTGTGCGTCTCTCTCTACCTCAGCCAGTAGCAGCCCCTGTGGCTCCAGGTCCAGCTGGACCTGGTGCTTCTGGTTGTCCAGGAAGTCCTCCAGCTTCAGGTACTTGAGGGCGCAGAGGGAGCGATAGTCCTTCCAGTACACGGCGATCTCCATCTCCCTAGACTGTGGGACACAGCAGGCGTCACATTACTCAGGTTACGGCACAGCGACACACACAGCGGCATCAGGCATCTGCTAGGCGCCTGCTGCTGTCTCCAGCTAGTGACAGCCAGCATTACGCAGTGAGTCCTTTCTGTACGAGCAGCCCTCCAACATGCAGGGACAAATATGGGGGCTGGTGGTAGGACCTGCGCACCAGCCACCGTAAAAACGTCACCCAGCCCCGAAACAGGACTCTTTTTCTGCTCTCAGTGGGAGTAACTATGCTGCAGCCGTCCACGGGAAGGTTGCATGCATCGTGAAGTGGATGAGGGAAAGCCTTTGGAAGCCTCATCCCAGAGGAGTCAAAACCACTGGAGAGCTAATGGGGTCAGGTCTGTTGGGGGATCCGAGCTGGTGTGGTGCCAAGGCATCACCCACTGCACTTTGGTCCTAATCTGAGGGGGCCCATCTAGTTAGGCACGTCTTGTCTCTCTGGCATGATGACCATCTTCCCCTGCTGTCGGGGGAGCTTTGAAAACTCCACTTTTCAGTGGCAGCACTCTCTGAGGTATGCGGTCTGCAGAATGGCCAGATCTCTGTAGGCTGGTACACCTATTACTATTCTGGTCGCTCTGATGGCTGTCATACTGAGAGAGAAGCTGTTGCTGTGGCGAATTTAACTAGCTGTGGTGAACCAGCTGGGGGTAGGAAATGCCACAATAATCTGTGGTATCTGGGGTAAACTTTTCCTGGCTGGTGGTGAGGCCGTCCTGCTGGTACTTCAAGCAAACTTTACTTCCATTTGGGAGACAGGCATCATCCCCACTGACTTGAATACTGGACTTTTTGACCGTATCTGGAAAAGGGGAGAGGGATCGCCTAGATTGAGGCAACTACAGGGGGATAACACTCCTCTCAGTGCCGGGTAAGGTCCTTACTAGGGTCATCCTCAATTGGATCTGTGATGACTTGCTCTCCTACCAGCGACGGGAGCAGTCAGTTTAAACCCAAGAAGTCTACCATCAACTGCCGGTACTGTGCTGTGCAAAGTGGAGGCAGAACCTTCCTACTTGATTCTGATGTTCATCATGGGTGTGTTCTTGCTCTTACTCTGTTCAGTGCATGCATGGACTGAGTGTTGGGCAGGGTCGTGGGGTCCAGTGGCTCTGGGGCATCTGTTGGTGAGGAAAGATTTACCAATCTTGACTTTGCCAATGACGCTGTAATCTTCACGGAGACAATGGAGGGATCGGGGCTCTGATTGGGGCTCGAGAGACTGGGGGAGGAGTCTGGGTATATGGGTTTGTGAGTACCCTGGATCAAAACCAAGATCCAGGCCTTTAATGACCTCTCAGGCGTTAGTAGAGTGTCTGTCTGTGGAGAGAGTGTCAACCTCATTAACAGGTTCAGTTACCTCAGTAGTGACATTCATGTCTCTGGTGACTCCTCATATGAAATCAGTAGATGGACTGGGAGAGGATGGGAGGTCAAGAGGTTGCTGGAAAGGGGTGTATGGCGATCCGGATATCGCTGTAAGAGGACGAAGGTCGAAGTCTTTAAAGACCTGGTGGCTCCATGTTTTGCTGTATGGCTGAGAACCATAGATGCTATCCAGTGACCTGAGACGAAAACTGGACTCCTTTGGCACTGTCTCTCTTTGGAGAACTAATTTGACTTTGTATCGAACAAGTAGATGCTCAGGGTGTCGGAAATGAGGCACATTACCTGCACTTTGAGGGAGCGTTAGTTACAGCACTACGGCCATGTGGGGTGTTTCCCTGAGGGCGATCTTACCCTCAGCGGCTGAATCAAGCCAAGGAGATGCCACCGTAACACTTGGCTGCGGAAGACAGATGAGCATTTCCGGAGGGTGGGATTGGACTGCATGTTGGCCTGTGGAAACTCCAACTGAGATTCCAATGTGTTTCGTCATGTAGTGGGCGCGACAATGCACTGTAGCAGTGCATGCTCCCCAACCTAACCTGACCTGGGAGCAGGGTACTTGGCTCGTGTTTAGGACCCCATCAAGTGTACATTAGCATTTTTCTTCCTGGAATATCACCCTGTGACCTTATACGACAGACGTGGGCTGCAGGTGGCTTGAAAGGACACCCAGCTGGGGGCCCTCTGGTGCCCCACAGGGCCACTCCAGAATGTCTCACCCTCTCTAGCTCCAGAGTGAAGGTCTGGTTCCAGGCCTGCTCCCCTACAGTCTTCCAGGCAGTCTGACCCACCACGGTGTTCTCCAGCTTCAGCACTGCGCTCACCTCCGCTACGGAATACATGCACACATCATACATACATCCCTCTACCACCAAGATGTTTTACATATACACAGTACATGGACAGACGCACAGCTGACACCATACACACATACGCACACCCGTCTGCTATGCTTTATAGTGAAGCATGTGTACTTGTGTAAACATACAACTAGACAGTATTTACGTAACACACACTCATCTGTATTTACATACACACAAACCTCCCAAACACAATGCGTACTGCTCCGTTTGTCAGCCATCTGATTCTGAACACTTCATACATGAATGTACATTAGAAACATACAGAGAGTCACACTCACAGGACAGCTCGTCTGTCTTGCTGGGCGCCTTGCCGCTAACGCTGCCACTGCGCCCGTAAAGGCCCTTGCTGCCACGCATAAAGGAGCGGCCATCCCCAGGACTGTAGCAAGGCAACACGACCGGCGTCCCACGGCTCCTCCCGGGCACCACCTCAAGCAGCCCCACGCAACCCTGTAGCTGCACCTGTAATGTCCCTGAGAGATGCACAGCCAGGTGGTGAAGGACTGCTTCATTTTCATACTAAATAATAATCTCACATTTGTATACTGTAGAAGTGACACTAATTGTTCTTAAGTATTCCTGCTATGACTCTGATGAATGCTTCTAGCAAATGACACAAAGTTGCACATTCTGTTCTGAACAATATGCAGAGTGTCAACAAACAAGCAGACATTCTAGCGAGACATGGAAGCAGACATTCTAGCGAGACATGGAAAACGTTGCCTTAACAACATAAGCACCATCCGCATCGAGTTCTTTGGCTGCGGCAGGCTCCCTGGCGCCCAAGTATGCCATGCAGAGACGGTCTGATTACGATATCTAAAATGATAACTGCCCGAAGGCGGTTTTTACTGTGCAGCTGCCTTCACAGTACATGGCGAGTGTGGGGGATTCGGCACTGAGTCAGAACATACACTGCGCTGCTGAACCTAATGGTTACATATTGCCTCTCTAGTTAAAATTTCAGGATAAAGCAGTAGATATTAACTGGTTTCAAATGGGATTGCTGTCAGCACAGCTGGCATGTCATTGGGAGATCAAGGGATACAGCTGTAACAGAAACCGATAGATGGACCAGATTTTTCAGGGCAATCTCGAAACCTGAGAAGCTCTTCGCAAAGCTGACAGGCAGATTCTCCAAAGGGGGAATGCAAAGACAGTGGCTGGACTGAAGGTCTCGTGAGAAAGACACCACAACAGGTCTGATCTCATCAACCGAAAGGATGATCACATACGTGGGTAAACACGCCAAGTCAGAAAGTGGTAAACCCTTCTCAAAAGAATCTGACAGGAGGTTAATCAGGTCTCATTACTGTTATCAGGCAACCACAGAAGTAGCTGCTTAGCTCTTTCATTTAAATCTTAAGCCATGTTAGCAAGTCATATCTGACCAAGCGTTAAACTACACGGCTTTATGTGCTCCTCCTGGCCAGCCAATTTGTCCCTTGAGGCAACCGCAATGCATTATCCTCCATAAGTTTGAAGTTTACTTACATTACAGGATTTAATTGTTGAGATATGATGAGCCATAGCTGAAACCCTGTCTGCCCATGCAGAATGGCGCAGCCCTCGCAGTTAAACCGACTGTGGCAGATATGGATTGAACCTAACAACATTCCAGTATAACAAAACTGTAACACAATCTCCTAAAAATAGCAAAGAGTCACAATCCATCACCCTTTTCATGAGATTTCATGCCAAACAAACTTCAAAGCTTCAACTGAATCAATAAGACCATCAAAGACCACTGTACCGTATTCGGCTGAACTGAAGATGATGGAGCAGGTGGTAACTACGATACCTGTCAGTGGAGAGGGCTTGCTGAGAGTGCTGTACTGGTTGTGCACATAGGGGGCGCCATGGCGGGAGCTAAAGGCAGGGGAAGAGGCCAACACCAGCTCCTCCTTGATGAGGCAGGCCTTGGGGTGATCCTCAGGCAGCTCCGCTAGCCGCCGGTCCAGGGAGTCGCGCAGAAGGTCCAGCCGCTGGGATGACTCACTCAGGCGGGACTGAGCCTGCAGCACCGATGGGGAATGGGAGGGGGGGGTGCTGAGGTTTGTCGTTTTAAATCTCCACCTGCTGCCCACACCACAAGCTTAAGCAACACTCACGTGATCTATGTTCTGCCTTTACTACACTAATTATATGATTTCTAAAATTACAGGTCACGAATGAAGAACATACCCCTTCCAAACAAACACGATCTAATAGATGTGCAAAAGTTGACATTACTGACACCACACTCCCTGCTGTCTGCTACTGGTGACTGACTATTATGCTACTATGTTGCTGGTTTCACAAAAACCATTGACCTTGTCCACTTAAACAACTTATACAGATGATCTTAGCGGTTTGTAAAGCAAGCTGTTGAAAGGACGTCTCTGCAGCGTGTTAGTGGGTGACCCCTGACCTCCAATATGGCCTTCTTGTCCTGGACCTTGGAGGCACCCAGCAGGCGCAGAACGTTCTTGGCCCCCTCCGCCACGGCGTGTTCCACGCGGTAATGGTGTCGCAGCTCCTCGATACGCAGCTCTACGCCGCACAGGTCGGGCTTCCCTGTGGCACAAGGGTGTGTGAAAGATGGAACAGGTGACTGAGCACCACGCAGTAATGCACTATCTGTGAGATCGTTTTTGCCGGGCCGTGTGGGCACAGCACTGCAGGAAAATTCTGAACTGGGTCAATTTAGAAAAAAAGACAACAAAGACTAAACTAAAAACCTGAAACAAAAGGGAGGGGGAAAAAATGGCCAGATACTGTTTAAATCCTGCAGTAATGTATGTTACAACAATAAGAAAAATACACAGTGAGCTATAATTCAATGAGACCCACAAGTTGTTGCACTCCTGCCTAAAAGAAGGGAAGCAGGAACCCAAGGCCTGTATTTACCTTATATCAGATGGGGGGGAACACACTGTAGAGTGGGTCTATAATTACATTACATACTACTTTTCAGAGTCCACGCACACATTTTACAAACTCAGCACCTACACTGCAGAATGGCGGGGGGTGAACAAGGAGCTTGAGGTAAGAGCCAGACTAACTCAGAGCAAAACATGTATGAACCATCAAGATGAGTGTGCTTTACACAGAGTTGGTGACTTATCTCCTAATAAGGCTACACGTTAGGGAGGAAGAACACGGGAAAGGGCGTGGGATGACCCTCGAGACAAGGCCTCAGACAGACAAGGGGGGGAAACCCAAAAAGACAATTCTAGGAAAATGTTTTTCCAGAAATTTAAAACCTGGTGGAATTATACTGGCACACAAATTAGAAAAGCCCATTACTGACTACTCTGTAATTGCCTTTACGCTTATGAACAATAATGTTAAAATAATAACAACAATCGGTGCCTAGCAGAAAATATTGGCCAGGTGCATTGTTCAAAAACTCTGACATCACAGCCTCCCCTTCCCTTAATCTTTTTACTGCTTTGACTCCCACAGTCTAATTTCATTTTCTTTCCACTGATTCCTTCCTTACTTAACCTGCTTAAGCCACGATTCCAAAGGCCTTGCCCCCGGGCCCCTGTGCTCTGCCATTTTCAGCGCCATTGACCGACTAGCCACCTCCAACTACAGATAAATAATTCTACATGCTCTGCTGAGCCTCCAACCAGTGGTGGCAATAGAAGTCCCCATTGCCATGGAAAGATAGGAACTGGTGCTGTTCTTCTGTCTGTGTAAGTTGGTTAATAAGCGGCTGCACAAGAGGAATGAGGTGCAAGCTGCCGTCACTGTGATTCAGAGCTGTGCAGGCGTTCCTGGATGCTGGTCAGATTGCACCAGCAGTTCAAATGTGGCAGGGGTCAAACATCGTGATGTAAAGCAGTGTTTCCCAACCCGGTCCTCAGAGACCCCCAGACAGTCTGTGTTTTTGCTCCCTCCCAGCTCTCGGCCAGACATTCCACATTTTCGCAAAAACCTGAGGACCAGGCTGGATGCAGAGGAAGCAGCGAGGTCGGAGAGGAAAAGAGAAACTGCATGTTGAGAGGAAACCAGGAGCCCGAGCGGAGAGAGACAGCATGGTTATGTTCCAGAACATTCAGAAAGAGACTCAGTGGTTAAACCACTATAAAGAGGTTATTCAGACAACAAAGACAGTCGTGTGAGCCAGTGAGACAGGTTTACCTTGCACATCCTCTGTCTGCTGCTCTGTGGCCTGAACGGCCTTGCGGATCTGCATGCGAATGATGTCGATCTTTGTTTTACTGTCCTGCAGCATCTGCTGGGCCGTCTGCAGCAGCTTCTTGTCCTGAGAGGGGGAACATCCAGTGTGGTTAATGCTTAAGTGCGGCAGGAGGGGTGAAAGCATGCAAGGTTGGGCCAGCTGGCAGAAACACAGCATCATATATTCAGCAGGCAGAGGGATCATCGTTTAAAGGAGACGGGCAGGGTGGGTGACTGGTACCTTGGTGGAGCCACTGGCATAGATGGGGATCATGTTCTCGGCTCCCTGCTTGACTTTGAGCTCGATGTTGAGCTGACGCTGCAGGGCTGCAATTCGTTCTTGGTTGGCTGACGGCTGGCTGACAGCCCCAGGGGATTGTGGGGCTTCATCTGGTGGCGGTGAAAAGCCAGTGGTTGCTTTAGAATTTGCAGTATGGTTTATATTAGAACTTATATTTAAAGCCATTAACACTTCTTAATAGAAACAAAAATGATCTGCAACTAGTTCTGCTATGTATTAAACTCTACATATAGAGAAGAAATTCCAGTTACATTCTTCCTTTACATCTACAGCAGCTCCTGCTGCCAGTAGGGGCTTTCTGCCAGCCCTAACCCCGCTTGTCGCCATCCCCTCACCACGGATCTCATCGGGGTGCTTGACGACGATGTGAGCGTCCAGCTCCTGCAGCTGGGTGTGCAGGGTGTCCAGGCGCTTGTTGGAGGTGCGCAGCTGGCTGTCCACCTGCACGGCGCTGCGCTTGTCGGTGGTGGCGCGCCGCAGCTTCTCGGCGCCCTCCTTGATCTTCAGCTCCTTGCGGATCTCGCGCCGGATGCGCTCCCGCTGCTCGTCCAGCTTCTGCTGCACGCTGCTGTCCGATAAGTCAGAGCTGTGGTCCAGGCCAAGCTGCTCCAGCACTGACAGCCCGCCTGGGTCACTCTAATGGAAGGGGGGAGGGGGCAGGAGATGAGAGACGAGATGAGAAAGGAGATACGCGGGCTCAAAAGGAGCAGTCAGATATAACAGCCAAGCAAAAACAAAAAAAAGAGAGAGATGCCCTGAAGCCAGCCCTAGACAATGGCATCAACAAGCAGAAACAAGCAAGGGAGGCAGTTGGCTTCCACTGAGGTTTCAGGGACAGAGGCAGGCCAGCCTCTCTGCAGGTTCTCTACTCCCGAGCCAGCAGCGTCAACAAAGGTGCACGAACAGGCGTATATGAACCACAGGAGAAAATAAAAGCTGCCGAGATGAACTACGGACAGGTCACCTCTTCCAGGGAGGGCCGTCCCTCCCCGTGCCAGCACATGGCACCCCGGTGATGGCAGAGCAGCGTCCACGTAATCAAGGGAGATGACAAGAGAAGGGGATCAGAGAAACAGAAGGGGAGCCACACAGCAGGCAGAAGAACAGAGGCAGTGCCGTTTGAGGATGTCCGCCAGAACGCGGGCCTCAGAGGTTTCCTGTTTCCTGTGTAACTCTGATGACGCGTCAACTCGTGGGGGGTGGGATTATGGGGGCAGAGTGCACCTTCCTTATGGCCCTGCTGAGCGACACAACACAGATTACCATGGTGGGGGGGTTTTCCGTGCTTTTAAAGACTGGCGCGAACAGACGTTGACTCACGTTACAGGAAGAGGACAACAGACTCAGCTTATGATAAGGAATGAGGAGGTTGCTGGGAGATGGGGCTGAAGGCACTTGAACAGAGCAAATTGCTTGCTTGTGCAATTCATCTGATATACACAGGCTAAAGCAGGAGGAAAAAAAGGAACCAAAACAGGAAAAAGTTTTCCTTGTACTTTAATTTGTGGTGCCGAGCCTTGAAAAACTGATATGACGTCTACTACACTACCTGTAAATCCACTTCCTGGAAAAGTCAGCATTACTGGTTACTTATGTGGCACAAAATAACACAAAGACTCAGCCTATTTGGCCACATAAAAAATCAGCACATGGCACACCAAGGCAGACTGGTTTGTGAGTGATAAGTCACACACCCATGTGAGCCACTGACTGCGCAGTCAACTGGGTGACCCAGGCAACGACCACACCTGCCATAGTTACTTGAAACTGTCAAAACAAATGGACAGCAACTATCCAATCAAAGGCTACCAAAAAAAGTATCTCCGAAGCCCTAGAAAAATTGATGGGAAGAGGATCAGGGAACATTACACCACCTTCAGGTGAGACGGAGATCGATTTACGGGTGAAGACAGCCATGCTTCGGGCTGCAGCACCGCCGTGCTCTCTCAGCCTGAGCTGGTCACCATGGCTACAACAGAAATGTGGTCGCGGTGCCTATATAGACTGTGTCAACAGAGCGTCACGAACGGCCGGGCACAGGAGGTGAGGGAGTCTCTGTGTAAAACAGCCCTCAGCAAGCCAGTGGAGACCTGGCTGAATCAGTATAGAGAGAGCCGGTCATGCCCGGCAGGCCCATGGCTGCTGTATTCCACATGGAAGGTTATTCACGTGTCACTTAACAAATAGCAGGTCATGAACAAAACATGCCTGCTGTATTAGTAATGCCATTTTAGGTGGGGATTTCCTACGGATACATTTGTAGGCAAAGCCCAAGTTGCTCTAGGGTGACATGCCGCACCCTGGTGATACACGTCACGGTCGGGAAGGTCCTTAGGCAAAACGGGTAAATGCTCTGGGTGTATGAACACCCCCCTCCAACCCAGTCAGTCGCACTTATGAGGCTTATCGGGCACCAACTCCTCTACAATCAGGCAAAATTGCTCAAACTGTGTGAGAGGGAGACATGATACCAACAAGCCAGAGACGGAAGGGTAGCAGACAGGCGGAAGTGTCAAATACAGCAAGTTTCTGCTTTCTTCTGCCCTTTTTTCCGTTTCACCCCAGAACACAGGAGTAACAGCATAAAAAATGTTGACTTCCTTAGTACTATCATTTCGATTTTTTTGGGCTTACTTCGCATATAACCTATTTTTTATTAAATAAAATCCATATTAACATTTTAGGGAGAGAAAGATATGACACTTAAAATAATTCAACACTTTTAAAAATGAATGGGTATGAGCACTGTGCACACACAGCCAAGATCAGCATGTTACTGAAGGAGCTGGGTGGCTGCAAGGGTGTGCCATTAATGGCAAAAAAGACTAATGAGAAAACTAGAGACAGAACAAGGCGAGCAAGAGAGAAACAGTCAGATGACGGGGAACAAGAGGGAAAAAAGAAAATAAAACCCTGATCTTGGAGGAGAACTAACAAAAACATATATACAAGTCCCCCTGCACCCAAAAACATTTTTAGTGACAAGATAAGCAAACTGAAAGAACTCTCTGCAGAGGAAGTAGAGCAGGATGAAGAAGGTAAGCACATGAAGGAGCTGTGGGCCAGACAGACACAGGCGATCCCCCTGGGGGCCTACCACTGCCTCTAGGTCAGCGTGACTGTTGTCCTCGGCCCGCTCACTCGGACCCTCTGACACTGATCCCTCGCTGGCCATGGTCCCCCGCCCCCAAATGCCCCCCCCCTCCCCTGTCCCTTGTCGATGCACTCGCCCGTTGCCAAAGTGTTCCTCTCCCCCAAAAAACTCCTTATTTCCTGCTCCTAGAGTCCACAATGACCTTCCTGCTGCCCAGAGGGAGGGAATAAAAAAAAGACAGGAAAGAAATCCCCACGAATCCTGTGATGTGTGGGGAACCAGAGCAGAGCAACAGAACAGTGCACTGGGCCACACCCCACAACTTCCTGTACTTCAGCAGCTGAGAGAGAGAGAGAGTGTGTGCAAGACAGAGAGGCAAACTCAGACCCAGATATAAACAGCAGGAGAGACAGGCACAGCTTTTGTGAGTGAGAAATTGCAGCCGCGCAACTTCCTTCCTTCCGTTGGCTCTGTCTCAGCAGCGACACACTGGCAGACTCCAACGCTCCCCCAGCCCCCCCACCCCCATCCCAGAATGGGAATTTGTGAATCGTCATTAATAGTAAGGGACCACTGCCCTCCTCTCGGCTGTGCTGCGTACATGTGTACACACAGGTCATAGGCAGCACACATTGTCGGGGAGTGAATATCTGTATTTTAAGCTAGATGGAGCAGGAGAGTAGCATGAGTAAAAACAAAGCAAGGCAGATGGAAAGAGGAGAGGAATAGGCTGATAGAACCTTGAGTATAATAAGCAGGGAGTGCTGAAGGGCTGCTGTGCTATGAAGGCCGTCATTACTATCTTATTCTAATTTCAAATTTTATTACTTGCTTGATGAACTTTTATCCAAACCAACAAAAACATTTTAAAAATTATTACTGGTCATCTGCCAAAGGTATTTACCAATATTTTTAAGGTAAAGCATATTTCATAAAATTGCTAAAAAGTCGAACATCTTCCTGGATTTGAAAATGCATCACCTTTTGCCCTCTATCCCAGTTCCTAACTCTGTACAATCATGTCCCAGTTTTGCTACTCCGCAGGGGAAATCTGTGTCACAGGCATTACAGCCTTCACAGTCTTGTGAGTTTCTAGGGCGGGATCCAGTTATGCAGCGTACCCCGCGGGGGGGGGGGGGGGGGGGGGGGGGGGGGGGGGGGGGGGGGGGGGGGGGGGGGGGGGGGGGGG
>JAODKC010000095.1:8459022-8474580 GCA_026777985.1 Mormyrops attenuatus | reverse complement strand
ACATGTGCACCTGGGGCGTTTACGTAGGCATACACCAGGTGCTGTTTTCTGAAGTAGTGGGATTCGCGAGTTTAAATGCTGACATAGCTAATGCAGAAACTTTTATGATGAGCCCCCCCCCCCCCCCATGTCATAACCCCCAGCAGTTCTGATTCCTGTTTTACCCCCTTTTCCCCTCTAAGCAGAACAAAGACATGCTCAGAAGAAGCCTCTGTGATCCACTGGCAGAACCTGACCAAGGCAAACCCGGGGGCAGCCTGTGGTGAGGATCCCAGGGGTCCCTTGGAGCCACTTGCAGCTAGTGAAGGCTGAAAAATGGAGGAGCCAACCGGAGAGATAATGGCCTCCTCTGTTCCCATAACCTGTCTGACAGCACAAGGGTTCCCTTTTCTGTCAGTGACCTCGCCCTGAGACTTAGCCTCTCTCTGCCTGCTTCTTGTTGCGCCCACAGCCATTGTACACACTGTCCGGGCTTAAAATGGCAAACAGATGCTGCACAGAAGCATTTTAAAATGTCAACATGTTAGGATCAGTTCCCATGTTTCAATGTGCTGTGTGACTAGTGAAGCTTTTCTGAGAGACTGAATTTTGTCCTGTTCAACAGAGCATGTGAAAGTGTCAAACTATTCACTTATTACCCCCGCAAAATGTGCACTAAGGCGAAGCGAACACTCAAGAAATAAATATTTTATGTTCTGCTTTTTCACCTTTTCTCCTAATTGCTTTTTAAAAAGTAACATCACAGTATGAGAACTAAGCACAAGTCACCAAAGGAGCACTACTGCAAAAATTTGATGTGCAGTTCAGATTAGTCGATGAAGAAATTAAATGGATTAATGCAATAAAGTGTAAGAAATAACTTTTACTGAAAGATATTTAACACAAAAAAACACTAAGGTTGCAAGCCCAGAACATTTTATCATCTACAACAGTTTTTGCCCACTATTTCTTCAAGATGATCAGTTTATAAACGAACTCTCAATTACATGTCCTTCCCTCATAGTGAGTTATGTATGGAGTGATGATTCAATTTTAAACACAGTAAATATATTAAATATAACATATTCAAAGTGTTTCCAAACAAATAAGTAGTCACTTGTTTTCCTATACTGCAGAATAAAGCAGTCACGTAATTAATTTCAGTAATGTCAAGCAAAACCTGACCGGCAAGACAAAAACAATCTCCTATATAAATACTTTAGCTCACGTTTGGAAACCTTTTCTTCTTTTCTTCTTTTCACAATTCTCAATCAGTGTTGTTTTTGCAGGATTACCAATATTAGCAAACAAGATCTGCCACCCCGGAGATGTGCGACTATCGGGTGGATGAGCACTGTTTAATTTTTAACATCACCCATATTGCAGTTTCCGGGATGCTAGAGTGAATCTGCCTAATGGTGCAACCTAATGCCATTTAATTAAGCCCCAATCCTAACACCCAACATGCAAATTACGTGCCTTCACCACTTACAATATAGTTCCACAGCACAGTGTTACGAACACACGAAGTGATAACCTGCAGATCTCATCTGAGCCCACGTGACGTCCAGTATTATAACCATCACCAACACCAGCTATGGCAAGGGCACCGCAAGTGCTCAAACATACTGCGTATTTGGCTGGAAGCGAGGAAAAAAGTCTTCTGAGGTTCGCTATGCGCATCACTGTGACCAACAGAAACAACACACATCTAACAGTCAAGTGCCAAAAGATTAAATACGCACTGTTATATAGCTTACATTTTAAAAATAACACAGAACGTGATCTGGTCAGTGTCATTATAAGCCTTTCATTAAAATTACGAATTAATTCTTAGTTGCAATATAACTGTGTTTATTATGTCTATCCTACCGCTGCAATGCAACAACTGAACTGTAGAACAGAAAGTAGAAGCACTTCAAACTGTTCATAATCAAATACAGAACTGTCGTTGCAATGAGCTAAAAACAAACTGTAAATCTGTGAAGGGAAAAGGAACACATGGGGCATTTTCAAAAGAAAAAATACGTAAACGTAAATATTTCTCTTTATCCATGGGTTCAACTGATCCAAAGACGAACACTTCACCAGTATATCCCGGCTTTACAATAACGCCCCTCAAAAAAATACGAGGAGCAAAACAGTCTAGCAAGGATACCGTTTTGTGAAGGCTGACTGCTTAACATCCATAAAGGTGGACATTTTATGGCCAGCTCTCCAGTCACGGGTGCGTCTAATACAACGCACGGGTCCCCTCTTATAAGAGATCACAAAGGCGTGCTTTTTTATTTATATGATGACATTTTCGATCGTGCTACAAGGCGGATGGTAACCAGAGGCATAATCACGTGGTCTTGGAATTATAATAATTCAAATAAAACTTGGCGGACTTACTTGCATCGAGTCGTTGGCCATATGTTGTTTTGTAGACAAGGCTCTCCGGGGATAATGTACACCGACAATGCTTGCAGTGACAGTATCTAGGTGTTGAGCATCGGTCTACGCCGTCCTGTACAAAGTGAATAAATTTCCGGGGTACCGACGATTACGGCGATTGCCAGTAACAATGTGTTTTATTCAAGCCGCTTGGGAAGTTATCAGAGTTAACGGTGGGGCTGAGGTGGCCCGCATCGCACCGTGTCGCCGGTCAGACCCGACCCATCATCCCGACAGCTGTGGCTAGCTTGGGAGCTAGCTGGTCAGGTTCTGTTGTACTGTCCCTTTCACGGTGTCCAGAAATACCCAGTTAAAAAGGCAAGTTAAAAAAATTAAAAATAAAACCGACTTTTAAAACGCCGAAACTTGTATTGGACTGTCAGCTGGCAGAGACCGGGCTGCCTTCTGTGGAGACTGTGCGTGGCTAGCCGCTATCGCTAACTAGAGGGGTAGAATATTACAGCTAGCTTACAAGCTACGAACAAAAACCAATTTGTAGCAGCCCTCACAAAAGCTACATTAAGCGGTGCGCGTTTAACACCCACCCCGTGAACAATTCAGCTAGCCAGAACACCAGAAGGCAAACTCCTTCGTCTCCTCTCATTGTAACGCATCCCGGATAAACGCATCGCGTCTACTCCCATGTATCACGCGCCACAAAAAGCCTCTTTCCAGTCGCAATGTGCCATTATCCGTAGCGGTCGGGGGGCTCTGTCCAGCGGGACCGGTAGAGCAGACGGCGGTTTTTCGGGGGCGGAAAGCCCGCCCGTTGTTTAATATCGCTGGGTTCGGTGGCCAGACCGCACGTCGGCTTCTCTCCTCCTTTCCGCCGGCGCCGCTAGCGTCTTGTCCGCGAGGTCGGGTTCCCGCTCGAAGCCGCGACCGATGCTGGAGCGACGGAGTGGAGAGCGAGAGTCCGGGAGCGCGCCCGTGCTGTCACGTGACCGTGTGTAAGTCCCTCTCTCGTGGTAAATCCATGGATTCGCTGAGTCTCCGTTGAGTCCGGCGCAACTGTTGATAGGAAATCTGCCAACAAAGACTTCAACTTCAACAGATCATTTATTGACATATCTTCTAATATACGCACTGAAATCCAAATATTTGGATACCACTTGATAATTCATTATTGGACATGTAAACGATCGTGTTTTAAGGAACTTCTGTCATTATAAAATCAGATAAATATGGGTTTAATGTGATATGAATTTTAATTACACACCTTTAAAGTTAATATGCCGAAATCATTTATAAACAAGCAAACTGTAATTAATAAATACGTGGCAGATCAATTGTAAGAAGTTATCTTTCTATGTAAAAAGAGTTGGAAGTTCCATCTATTGTTTAAAATGGCATCTCATATGATGTGTTATGTGATTCTCTTTAAAATCATCTCAACAGACAACAGAGTACGATAAGAAGAAGGATATTTAACAAAGCGCTGGAAATGCGTAATTTTCTAAAATCACACATAAAACTGTGTGACCGACGTCCTTAAAATAATTACAGTTATTTCAGCAATTATAAATAATAAGCTTTGGGTCCACAGAGCACCCCCTATCGGCAGAAACACCATCGCGCTGCCAATAATTGAGGAAACGTGCGTTCTGGTCAAGAAGTCACCTCTCAGAGAGCATGGACTAATTCCTAATAGCCGTTTGGTTACCCCTATGAATAAACAGAATACTCGGATATTTTTATTGAAAATCTGTCAAAGATATTTTGAAAAGATGCCTAAGCGTAGGGATTAGCGTAACAATAAAAATCATGCCATAAACAATTCAAGTAACAGGTTATGTTATGTCACTTATGAAATCTCGCTCGGAAGCTGACGAGATGTCTAGAAGTGTACAATTATGGCAAACAAGCTAAAAGTTTATCAAACTAATCTTTAAGTGTGCAGCATATGTGTACAATGATATGACTACGGGTGCATGTCTGCTCTATATTTTACAATAGTCATTTCAAACATTGTATAGTACAGCTTAAAAAAAACCATATTCTGCTTTTATTACTTTGATGTGGGGTGGCAGCAGGGTTACCTACGTATTTTCTACTGCTCCCCCCATAGATTCGCCACTGATACCGGGGAAGCCATTCTGTAAATACTCAAACAAGCTTGAATTCTCCACAAAACTTGGGTTGCTTCATTGAAAATATCCAGTAATACTTTTTAAAAAACTGTAAAAACAGAGACAGTGTGGTGGCCTCGATATGCTGCAGCTTGGCTTGTGTATGATCCGATGCTCGGGTGCATGCCCAGGTTGATAACTGACTTTCGAAGATCCGGCAAACCGGTGACACTGGCCTGTTTAACATGCGGGTCACGTGACCCGCACTTCGCAGGACCAGCGGGAGCGCGAAGGGCTTTGGAGCAGTGAGCTTAACTCATTTAATTATAGTAATTTACATTATCTTTGCGTCAAGCAACTAATTAATGACAAAATATACCACCTTCACGTCAAATAATAATTACTTAGTTCGGTTAACCCCCTCGTTAGAGAAACTGAATTGTATTTATTAAGCTCGGCCTAGTGGAGGCCTCGTAAGTAGCCATCCATCGTATGTTGGTATAGTATTGGTTTCTGCATCAAATCTTTAATATAAGTAATTAAGAACAATTTTATTGATATTGGACTAAACGAACTGTCAGAACACATTAGTATGATAATCTGAAGTATATAGTTAGTATTTATTTTATATTATTTTATCGTCTGCTATCTAACTGTAACGTCGAATCAGGTGAGATGAAATGAAAACGTCTTTTAAATAAGTTAACGCCAACATACAAGCTGTGGTGATCTCAAACCGGAGTCAACGCTGTAAAGCAGGGTCAGTTAGGCCGCGTCTGTAATGTGAGTATACGAAGTAACAATGAATCACCTTCATTTTTTAGTATTAGGTGTACCAGACTGGATCCTCTTGTAAGATTGTCTCAACACACGCAAAGCCCATTACACAGATGATTACTAAGTCTAGCGGGGTGGACGCTATGGCCGATGAGATAACAGAGAAGCTGCCGTTCCAGCAATCCATAGTCATTTCCGAAGAGCAGGACCACCCACCTCTTGATATAATAAGCGGTAAGTTGAGAGGGGAACATGTTCATTCAAATTGTAAATATAATTCAATATGGTTTACTGTTGTTATGTCCACCTCAGCATTGCTTTCGTGGCGAACAGCAAGCTTGATAAATTGTTTAATCCTCAGACAATGCTATACCTCCAACAAGCAATTCTTTTAAGTATTTTTTTCTTTTTAAAAAAACGATCTTTGCTGCTTTTGAAAAAGCGGTGGCACCCCCTGGCGGTGCACAGCGATGCTGCACTGAACAAACCGAGCAGTCGTCCGTCCCCGTTCACCCTGGGAGCTCAGTGATGGATGAGAAGCTTCGATCGATTGAGCAGCAACTTCAGTACCTTCTAAATAAGGCTGATACATTACAGGCACACCTGATAAACGGGTCAGTGTAGTGTGTAGTACACTGCATGTGCTTCAAAATTGCACAACATAGAATAATTCTACAGTGAGTGCTCTGTTTCACCGTTCTGTCTTGTCCATGTATGGACAGATGTGACCATTTGCAGAAGGAGAGCCTTGTCCAGGCTGTTCCCATATTCTTACGCACATGCCAGCCCTGGTTTGCCTACCTGGAGTCTGCAGCCCGCAGTCGCCTTCCCCAGCGTGCACCCCTTCCGCCCTACATTCGCACCCAGGTCAGAGTCAAAGAATTTGGTAATAAACTGAACAAATTAGACCCAAAGGAATGGGTCTTGGGACAGAGATCACTTCATATTTTCTGCCTGTTTGTTTTGCACTGCATTTTTAAACCCTTTTTATTAGTGCAGCTGTTGCAGTTCTCTCAGCAGCTGTGCAGTGGACTCGAGCAGCTTGTGTTGACGTATGCCTCTTTGAATTTCCTGTCTGTGGAGGAGTCTGAGCCATCCAGGTATACCGTGTTGTTGTCACAACGGGTCTATTTGAAACGTGTCAACATTTGTTGGTGTGCCCAGCACTTTGCTCTTAGTAACAGTAGTCAACAGTTTTCTGGACGTAATGGTGATATGATTCTTTCTGCTTCCCTTGCCCCATCAGCGTATCCCATTTCTACATCGGCCAGTGTCAGCTGAACACAGTCAGAGTGTCCATATTCCGTTACTGCCGCCCTGCTCTTTTCCGGGTTAGGCCCAGGGCGGGGGGAAACCTCTACAAACGCATGCGCTGGAATGTGGAGAGGTCAAGAGAGTGGCCTAAAGGGGCAGAGGGCCAGCGTGGCGAATATACAGGGATAGGGAAAGGAGACAGTGAGGGGACTGAATTGTGAGTAAAGTGCAGGGCAGAAATCGAGTGGGTCATAGAGGGGCAAGATTGAGTTCACTATTAAACCACAAGTACAACTGTTTCTTCTTCTGCAGTTATTTTCTGTGCTATGAGGACGTAGCTTCGCTGCAGCCTGAGATTCACAGCAAGAGGGGGAATGGGAAAGAGGAGGCGGCAGAGACTGTCCATTCTGTCAGAAAGTGGTCTATTGGGCAGTGGGTGCAAACGGACCCCGATCCCGTGAATGCAGACCTTTTTGACTGGTAAAGATCCTCCGGGCATACCTCTAGCAAACTCACACTGGTGACACAGCTCACTCCACATTCCATGGAAAAGGATATGGGATTTACTTTTGTCGTGTTTAAATAGTATTTCAGCCAAATCCAAAAGCACAATACAATACCAGCACAGGAGCAGATGTACAGTAAAAAAAAAAAATCCTCAATTTAACCTTTAGTTTGTCTATGTGATGCTACATAAGGCAACTAGCGCAACCAGCAGCTGATAGGGGGGGGGGGGGGGTCAGTTTGGCCCCGCTTACCTTTCAGAGGACACAAGACTCTTTTCACGTAAGTTGTGCTCCTGTTGCCGTTAGTAATGCCAGAGGTCAAACATTAGCCATGATCCACACTCAGGAATAGCGCTGTTATTGGCTGAGCCACTCAGGACTCCCAAGACTGTTGTGCTAAACCAAATAAAGTTATACATACTGCTGACAGTATTAGCCAGTTGGGTTTGTGTCAGGCACTGATGGTTCCAGTCTTTCTCTGGACATTTGCCAGAGCAATGATTGCTGGCAAGAGAAAGGACTCGGTGGTCGAGGTATTTAGGACGTGTTCACAATGGCCATTCCCCCCACTTATGTCTTTTTAGGCTACTCTGTCCAACACCTCAGGGACAATACAAACTGCTACTCCACCTGGGCACAAAGGAGCCTTCAGCCTGCACTGCCACAGACTATCTCTTGGGGGTGCTAATTTCCATGGAGGGTCTAGGAGAGTGTTCTGCAGCCTTGGGCCGCACAGCCCACACCTAAGCCACATCTCAAAGATACGTTTCACCTGGACAGGATTGCCATTCCTGGTCATTGGTGAGGCATTTGGTAGCAGTCCTTGTTTTCCAGGTAATGTTTGTGAAGGGCTCGTTCAGTTACAAAATGCGCTATTTGCAATTTCGTTCCTGTTACTCAACAGCTGTGTAAGTACAAATTTGCTGGTAACTTAGAGGTTGCAGAAATATAAACTGTTTGTAGTTCATTGCTATTTTTTTTCAAGAAATTAAAACATTAAGTGTTTTTGAGAGAAGGGTAAAACTATGTTAATGTTCTTGTTTGTATCCACATGAGGGAACGCGGTTCTTCATTAAACATCAAAGTGTTGACAAATTTCATGATGTTACACAAGTTGTGTGTTGTATCGTCTGGGCGTGCTGTGTCAAGTTAACTTGAGATGCAAGTTAGTAAAACAGAACTCACTTTCCAAAACCATTTTATTTCTTCAGAATATGGCATGAGCGTTCAGGCTGAGTAAAAGGATAAACTGATCATTTGAAAAAATACACACAAAAATAAGCTTCTTTCACTGGAAAAAAGAAAAGTATCCGAGGTACCCAGTCAGGGTGACCATTCACCGAACAGCTGCCGTGAAATTAGTATAGTTTCCAATGGGAAACTCTTAGTATCAAAGCATCTAATCTCTAAAGGTTTTCTCCTTTCAGAATACAGCAGTAAATACAGGAAAGAAAAGGAAAGCTGTTCAGCTATCCGCGCCAGTCCCTTTCTGTGTGGGATCCTGGCCTTTCTCCTACTGAGCCCTCAGTGTAATATGTATGACTTTTACCCAGTCACTCATCGGCCTCTCCATGCCAGGATCTTCAACCCAACACACACCACTATAGTGCATGAGACTCTAGGAGAAAAAAAACGCAAAACATTGGGATGTGTGATTTTACTGCCCTTAGGTTAGTACAGATCCCTGGGGGGCACTTAATAGGAGAAAGCTGAACCTGTAAAGTATCCAGGGAACAAAATACCTCTATTATATTGACTAAAACCTCATTTTGTAAGTGATACACAAGATTGATATGTACTTGGGTGAGGGGGGGACCCATTCCTCTAAGGATAATCCATAAAACGCAGCAGAGAATGGAAGGGGTAGACATTAGGGACGTCATGTGACGTATATAACATCGTACAGAAAGCGAACAGTTCATATTCAGTGCACACAGAGCTTTGAATTACACAGACAACATTAAAATACTTACCTACTCTACCACTATGACATCACAAACACTATTTCAGAAGTCTCTAACACTAATGCCTTGCATTTCATACTCTATTAAATATCTTTATTAGTACCTTGGCATCATCTATTTCACAGCTCTTACAGTTTCTATACTTCAAAATAAATCAAGTGTAAACTAATGTCATAATAAACTGGCTCTATGAATTCCCTCTGTATAAAATATAAATTCTAGTATTACAGCACTGATTAAACAAATCCAGCATAGGCCAACATGTTACTAGAACAACTTTGGATCTGAGGTGGAAAAAAAATAAAGTACCACTAAAACACGGGTGTCAAGAAATCTGGCCAAAAATTGCTTCAGCAGAAGGGAAACAGCAGTCAGCCCAGTTCCGACATGTTTCTTTCAGAAAACTGCGACTGCGGCCACCAGACGTGCTGCAATGCCGAGTGTGTGCATGAGTGCCATGGCCTCGGACCCGTGCAGTCCACTGCAGCGTCGCAGCAAATTACAGCAAAAGAACTTGTGATGACAAGTGACAGTGACCTGATTCGCCATGAGACGCATATAAACTCTGAATTGAATATTCACCATTTACATGCATTACATAAATACAAATATGTGCATAGATACACATATGAATATGGTTTTACCAACACACGGATTTAATCTGGAAGGGCTTTACCTGCCACCGATTAGAACGTGCATGGACCCGATTCAAAATAGTGCAGAAGAGTTTTCCCTTACCTCGCCAGAAGATTAAATGATATGGTACCATATGTGTTATTCTCTAGAGCAGTGTTTCCCAACCCAGTCCTCGGGGAACCCCAGACTGTCCACGTTTTTTGCTCGCTCCCAGCTCCCAGCCAATCAGGAACAGGTGCGCTGGGAGCTGAGAGGAAGCAAAAAACATGGACTGGCCGGTGTTTCCCTGAGGACTGGGTTGGGAAACACTGCTCTAGAGCTATAATTGTACAGAAAATGATGTGCAGTCGAGTTTCAATCACGAGATCAGAAGATAATCTAGGGGCACGATCCAGGAAAGGAAAAATTGATCTCTGGTCAGGAGACTCAAAGCTGCCTAATGCGTAATTCTGTAACCTATGGCAGTTGGCTGTGTTTATTAAAGCTTTGAGCCTGACAGTCTCAAAACGACTGGCAGTGAATAAACAGCGTCTCTGTGGGAGGTCAGTGGCACCACAGCACTGTTTGGCAGCCCTGTCTAAAAAAAAAAACAGGACAGATTGGAGGAAATGTCGCAAAATTGCTTGTCAGTAGAGATATTGAAGGAGACTGTAATGCTAGGCAAAGAACAGAACTCCAGTGCTCATGACTTTCAGTAGTTATGTAAACAGTCTGTCTGCCTTCCTTTATTACACTACGGAGACGCCACTGGCGTCAGTGATTTCAGTGCATTTTGTCCAATTCAGAATGTCCCCACAGTGCAGTCCTATCTCTCCCATTCAGCATCTCATTCTTTTGTCATAACATCACGAGTTACCACAGAAACCCAAAACAAAGACAGAGAGACCGAAAAATTAGGTCATGGCTTTAGAATGCAGGGGCAGACAACCCACCCAACCATGTTACAGTCATAACAGAAAGTCAATTTCCTATATGCCCCTTATCTACCCCATCAGTTTCACTAGTACTATCTTGCTAAGTACTGCTACATTTGCAGAATGCCTTCGTATACTTTGTGATTTCCTGTATCAGGCCATAAACCTGTTTCACGCCTTGCCCTGCTACGTCGTTCTGTACATACAGGCAAACCGGGCATGTTCTTGAGCCAGGTTTTGCAGGCCAGTCAGGGATAGTGGCATTGTCCTGAGGCAACACACTGCATCAGCATGTCTAACAAAACTAGACTATGCTTCTAAAACGTACCTGATTTTGCTTTTGTCATAAATGAGTAATTGAGACTGAGATTCATGGGAAAAAAATTACTTCTAGTAGGTCACAGTGTTGGACAGATCAGGCAGCTAACACCTGAGAAATTACCTGCATTGTGTGAATTATTGACTTAAACTCTTCTTGTTTTTTTTTCCTTTTTTTTTTTCGGGGGGGAGGGGGAGTAGGGCAATACTAAAGCTGCAGAGAAGAGAATTCATCGCCATTTACTGGAAAGCGAGACCAACCTTCTGAGGCAATAGACCTGGACTCATGCATCAGTAGCGGCTGGGGCCTACAGCATTATTATTTCACATTTCTGCAGATGCTGGTCTTCTTATTCAGGCGATGGCCTATTGGCGCACAAAGAATGGCACATACTTTTATCAACAGGATGAAAATGTTAGGGCAGTGCATACCTCTTTCTGGCAAGTGTGTGTTCCATTATAGAATGAAATCTCTATGCAAGAGCTTCAGGTTGACCACAGCATGGTGAATTGTCAGTACTGAGTGTGGGACAGTGCGGTGTGACAGTGCTGCGAAGGACACCCCCACCAACATGGAGAGGGGAGTGTTTCCTCTTTAGTGGTGGGTTTCCAGTTCCACTACTGTCCATTCCCCCTGGGGAGAGTTTCCCTGGTCCTCAGGGGAGAAGCTGCTGACTGAGGTGACGGTGGCAGAGGGGGGGGTGAGAGGGGGCAGCAAAGTGGGCCACATGCTGCTCTCTAGGGGGCTGAGGGTACCCCCACCACCCCCAGGCAGGAGCAGCAGAGGTGGGCAGCCATCTCCTGCTAGAAGTAGGGTCTGGTTGATTAGCTGCTGGACAATATCCACCTTTTTGTCCCAATCCAGGTCCAACTGGGCCTGGTCAGCGTGGGGAGAGAGCTTTGTGGGCCTCTGTAACGGTGCCAGGTCAGGGCTCTTTAGATCACCCTGATCCACTTGGGAATCTTCGCCCTTTTCCTCCTCCTGCATCCCACCCTCCTGGTGTTCAACTGTCAGCCGTAACTCCAGCTTTGAATTCTTCTCCTCTACCATATCGTCATCCGCCTCCTCCTCTTCATCACTTGCCTCCCTGGCTTCATAGATGGTGCAGAGAACAGATGTTGGGGACTGCAAGACCGCAGACTGAGTCTTGTGCTGCTGCTGCACCAGCTCCTGCTGCCACTGTAGGATCTGCTGCCGGTGTTTGAGCTCCTGCTGCTGATGTTGGAACTGGAGCTGAAGGAGGTCCTGACGCTGCTTCTCCAGCTTCCTCCGCTGCTCCCGCCACAGCTTTTCCTCATCTTCTTCCTCATTCTCCTCCTCCTCCTCCTCCAGCTCCCTCAGCTCAGCCTCAAGCTCTAGCTGTTTGCGCTTCTCACGGTTTTGCTGCTCCTGCCGTTCCTGGATCTGCTGCAGATGCTTCTGGTGCTGCTCCAGTCTGCGCAGCTGCAGATTGGGCTGTGCCTGTGGTGTCCTGGACTGTAGGTCGGTGGGCTGCCTGGCTGGGCTCAGGTGAGCTGACGGAGGCTGACTGTAGGTTTTCCATGCTACAGAGCCCACACTATTGGCCTGTGATTGGGCTGGCGGAGGCTGCTGATTGGGCTGGAGCTCACAGTCTCCTGTGACAGAGGCAACATCACTTGAGACTCGTTAAAGATACAATGAGAGATGACTGGCTGGAGCTATGGGTGGCATAGCGATGGAATTAAAATAAATATCAAGAAAAGGGAATATGAGTTGGGACAAGACAAAGCTGTAGAGCAATTGTATGGAGTGAATATAGATACTAGTTGGCACCTTAGTCAATTGGGGTAAAAACAAAATTTCTGATGGCCAATTTGAGCTAAATACAACATAAAATCATTGGAGTGGGGTGCTTTCTCATAAGATCTCATAAAAGCTATAGAATAGGTTTGTATTCAACTCAATGCTTGGCACCAAGAAGCAGTGAATAAACCTGCAAGACATTATGCACGGACACTGGCAACAAAAGCAACAGAGCAGGGCATGTGGAAAATGGTATCATGGTTAGAACCTTGATGTGATTTGTAATTTGCTAAATAAATAAATAACGGGAAAATTTACGCGACCGTCAAACTCTTTAGATTCATTTAACCGCACTTTCAACGGAAACGGATAATCCAAAATCAATGTGATAATTCATTTCAGCCATTAAGACTCTGCGATTAAAGTAACAGTTAAAGGAATCGCGAATCTCCTGACCATCGGATATTTGTTGTAGGGAATGAAGCAAGCCCAGCGCGCCGCCAGGACAGACGTCTCATCGAAAATGTCCAAATTAAAATAAGTCTCAAGAACTTTTTACTGATTCGAGCTAATCTTAATATTGGACACGGGCTTTTGTTTTAAAATATTTAAATACAGCGGTTAGTCTTATTACGTCCACTATTGCGGAGGTACTTTATATTCGACAATATTTATATTCGGCGCAAGCATTCGGCTAAATCCCGCTTTAGCGATCAGTAAGTACAGTCACCCCGCTATAGCGCTCTTTAGTACTCGGAACACTTCAAAGGTATTCGAAAGAAAACGTTTTCCATTGTACAACGGGTAACTGAGGCGGATCTTAAATTACCATTTTTATTTATGCTTTCATTTTTGATTGCTGAAAACTATCTTGCAGTTCGCGTTTGCAGCGACTCGATGACTGAGGCGAAATCACGCTATTAAACGGACTGCTGAGTAACTCCGGATGCAAAATGCTTATATTGTACTTTCAGTCAATACACATGAAAGTCAAAATCCGATTTATAGGCCTACACAAATTACTGAAAAACAAAGAGAGCTGTCATTATTTTAACTGTTCGGGGGTCCTTGTACCTTTGTCCGTTTCACTTTTGACGTGGATCGAATGGATTTTTACATGACATAATCAAGATGCAAGTTTGACGTCACGAATCAACAGACGCTCTGTTGCAGAATAAATCGCTATATTCACCCAACAACGTCGGACTTACCCTACCTGCTAATTTCGAAGAAAATGTGGACAACAATGCTCTAAAACCTTTCACGAAAAGCATTATTTAAAGTATTTACACGACCAAACCCTTATTTAATGGAAGTTGGAAAGAGGGTATGGGGGCTAGAGAGTTAGTTAAAGCAGTGCTTACCAGTGCATTTATTCAACCTTCCGAATGACTAATTTGGACCAAGTTATGTGCTATAAAGTGGCCACATCCTGTATATGCAGTAACCAGTAAGAACCATTTAGGGGAAACGTAGAAGTTAAAAAAAAAAAAAAATTTTTTTTTTTTTTTTTTTAAAGTTCGAGTCTGGCCCGTTAATTGAGAATACATGCAAGAGAGCAACTTTCCACCATGCAGATAAATACAGTGCAAAACTTCACAAATAAACAAGGCAGCAAGTGGAAAAAGGGGGAAGATTTATAAAATAAAAAAAAAAAGCAGCAGGCTTTTGTAAATGGTCAAATACTCAATGCATCTGGTGGATAAATTCTGCCATGCAAGAAAATAAATCAATAAACCTCATGGCTGAACCAGCAACAAGACTGAAATGGCGTGTCAGGCATGCGCGGTGCCAGTCGGATTCCAGCAATGCAGGGGAGAGGATAGTGTGGTGTTCCGTTTCAAAGTCTGCACACGCCTCCAAATCACCCGCCGGAGCTTGACTGTCCATTCGGCACTGCAGAACTGGAGCCAGCAAAGACTGTGACCTGGGAATAGGTAACACTGGAAAAAGGGCTCCATCTATAGTGGCAAACAGGCAGCGGAGAGGAGAGGGAGATCAGGCGGAGAAGCTATGGAGAGTCTGAAATGTGGAGTGTCCAGGGAACAATCCAGCACTCTTCCCCTGTACAGCTAAAATGCGGAGCAGGGAAGGGGAAGACAGAGCTGGATCCAGCTGGGTTCGTAGTGGGAGATGGATGCTGGGAATTTCCATCCTCAATCTTCTCCATCTTCACATCTGTGAGATCGGCTTCCCGCTGGCCAGAAAAGTGGAGGCTTGCTGAAGGACAGGTCCCTCGGTGTTGGTAACAAGAGGTGTGCATGTGTGTGCATGGCGAGAGCCACAAGCCTTGTCAAATGTAGAAAGGGTTGGCATGTGCTTGAAATTGAGACCAACAAAGTATTTTAATTTTTGTGTTTTTTTTTTTTTTTTTTTTTTTTTTTTAAACACACCATTCCAGAGAGCACTCCAGTATGTCAGTTTTTATTATGGGATGGTCCCATTCATGTTGCCTGCTGGTCTCTGCAAACATACTTGCAGAGTTGTATTTTGACCATTTCTTTGAAAAGAAAAGTTCACAAGCACAGTGAATTTGAAATTTGATGGGGGGGGGGGGGGTTACTGATCATCTTTTGTTCCGTCTTGTAATTTATTCATGTGTTCAAAGAACCACTAATGTCACAATTTCACAAGGGCACTATGCCCTAGGAAACTGCACGTAGGTGATAAAATGTGTGTACAACTGGGAAGAACATAAAACGTAGGCCCTTATAGTTGAGCCTGATAAATTTAATTTCACTGGCACTAAAATCACAGTGAGTTAAACACACATAAGAAACATACAGGCCTAAGCTTAGAACATGGTGAAACATGGTCCCAAAAAAAAAAAAAAAAAAAAAAAAGGGTAGTGCAGCCTCATCAGACGTTAACACAACACGCCAGCACCCCACAGTGAAAAGACCGACTGGGAAATGCATAATTAATGTTAAATATCTAATC
>JAODKC010000095.1:8428860-8443989 GCA_026777985.1 Mormyrops attenuatus | reverse complement strand
CCCCCCCCCCCCCGCCCCGCCCCCGCACACAAAAACCCCCAGCCCCGCGTGTCCCCCCCCCCCCCCCCCCCCCCGGGGGGGGGGGGGGGGGGGGGCGGACACAGCTGCCGCTGTGGGAGAGCTAGAAGGGAGAGGAGGAGGTGAATGAACTGCTCAGGGGGGTGGAGAGGATGGGTTGCGGGCGAAGAGAGGAGATGTGACCATACAAGGCAGTACTGCTGCTTCATGCTGCATCACCCCCAGACTAGGCTGTAAACACGGGGGGGGGGGGGAGCTCTCCTCAGACTACAGACAACATGGAAAGGGTCACATCCAGTCATCAGTATGGACAGCTGGAGCAAAGCCCCGGCCAGAACCATGGGCCGAAACCAGCCATTGGCTAAACGGCATGGGGACGCCAGACAAACAGCACTGTAGGACTCCAAGGGCCTGGCTGATGTCTACCATCGTTTCCATGGTAACCTTGTGCATAACTACTGTTCTCTGCTTCACATCAACATCTCTTCACCAAACGCCTTAAGTCACTGCAGAGGTCCTCAAACCCCTTAAACCTCATAGGTAAAGCCACTGAACATTTTGGACAAAACAACCTCATGGTTCACCGGTGGCTTTCTAGCAGAACACGTGGCTCTGTGGCATTAAATCAGTATCCCCCCCCACAAAGGTCTTATCTAATCTAGTTTTCACTGAAGCCTTATCCAGGCTTTCAGTTGCAGGACAGACACATAATCATCTCAGCATAATTTGAGACTCTCAATGGACCAAGTTCAGTCACAGAGATTCTCGATCTTCCAGTGATGTTGTGCCAATAGAAAAACCCCACAGGGAGTTGCGCCAAGGACAATCTACTTTATGCACCAAATAGCTCAGAGTAGCTGCTACATCCCTTGGTTACCACCGCCTTCCACCGTCTTTCCTTTACCCTGAACCTATGAGGACACTTTGGTCCAGTCTCACCTGGGACACAACTGCAGGAGGATCTTCACGATGACAAATCGCAGCACCCTGCGGCAGAAAAGCAGAGGCAGGAAACTGCTGGCATCTCACTGAAAGCTGGAAGGCTCCACCCCAGTGGTGCCATTAAGATCGCGATCTCGCCTCAACACCCTCCACTCGACGCAGGAAGCCACCCATCCCGGCACAAATAACAAAAACGGCGGCAGGCGGAGCCGGTCCGCTCTACCAGATTCCTCTCGGGACACAGCGGAGGAGGGACGGGGCGAAAAGGTCGACATTCTCTCACAGCCGCTGACGCCCAACAACAAGCAGGGACCTCAGAGAACTCAAACGCGCGGAAATTCATGAATATTACCGCTTAACCAATCCAAAAGGATGGCGGCTCCCGTACGACCCAACATTATTTTATAACTACAAAACTTATGCCTGTGAGAAATTTACAAAGCTAAGCCACGGCGCAGTGACCCCCCCCATCAAGCAAATGACCGTTGACTCCTGCATGGGACACAGTACATGGTTGCAAAAAGGATGCTCCCGTCGGTCACACTCAGCAGAGGTACCCTATTTAGGCCTGTAATCATCAAAAATCTAATCAGCTTCACAACGGATGTTTTCCTGTGGTGTCTTCTAGACGAGAACAAAACTTGCTGCCATGGGGAGAGCAGGAGAAGAAAAAGGAGGTTAATTCTAGCAGACAGCTAGGTAGACAAGAGACCCCATCACAAGTCAACTTCAATACTGATGACATCTCTAAGTGTTACTACTGACAGGGCTCTCGAGCACCGTGACGGCCTTTTCCTGCAAACAGCTGGTCTGCAAACCTCAATTCTGGTACTATACTAGTACATTGAGTTTCCTAGATTAGCTGTCAATCTTCATCCAAAAAGTCAAAGCAATCTAACCTCAACGTTACGCATTACAGGGTGGCACCAGACAATCCCAACGGAGCTAACAGAGCCTGTGGCCACACCCTGGCACTTCTTCAGTAAACAGAAGTCTTTCCAGCTAATTTGTGTCCTGGGGACACTAAAGAGATTCAGCAGCTGATACTGTATCAGCCACATGACGTGATCAACTGTTGGAAATGAAAACAAAGGGTACACACACACACACACACACAAACAACTGACAGGCACAAAATTCCAGGAGCCTCTGGTGGCACCAGAAAGAGGCGTCAATTAGGCAAAGCTTTGGGGCGGTACAGGTTCAACCAGTTATTTGAAGAGTTATCAGCTGGGATATAGAAATTCCAAAGCGAGATGGGCCAGTGACACCATACTGGGTGTGGAAGGAGACAGCTGAAATCATCTGGGAGCCAACACACACCCAGCTCTTACATTAAACAGGCCCACAGAGAAAAATCAATAGGAACAGTGACTTCCCCCAAAGCAGATCAATTTCCTGGGTACTGAGCCAACAGGTCAGGCAGAAAAGCTCAGATAGAGACTAATCAGGCCCAGAACTCCTTCCTTGAACACATTGTTAAGATGGAATCTGCACTATGACCAAAACTACGAGGGCCAGCATCCCATTCTACAGCCAAGGGTGTTAGGTTGGTTGGCCAATTGCTGCTATAACATCCTATACTCATCTAGAAAGGCTACCCATTAGTTAGAACATTGCTGACGGCACCTGCTGCCCTTCAGGTTGGGTATTGATGTTGGATTATCAGGTCCCTTTCTGCGGGCTTGTGTGGCCGACCAATTCACTACCGAACCTGCTCCCAGATGTTCTGATCCTCACAATCACGTCACATGCAGTTCACCAGGACAGCTATAGCAAGGCAGAAACATGGCACAACTGACTTGTGGGAAAGATGGTGCCGCTCGGAACGTCACCAACGCATTCTGATGCAAACGTTTGTTGCAGAAGACTGCATGACTACCGTCTATACACCCATCTCAGAAATGGGTGTGGTTTAATTAGCTAATTCCCCTAATTAAGAGGGGTGTGCATATACAGTGTATGTACATGAACAGAATTATAGGAGGTCAGAAAGCAGACAAGAGGTCAAGGGACCTTCAAACCAAGTGACACACACAAAAGCTACCAACCACAGCTGGTACACTATAGTGCAGGGGTCTCCAACTGCGGTTCTGGAGAGCTACTGTCCAGGGGTGAGTTTCTCAAAGACTTAACGCTACGTCGTTCGTTAGAACTAACGAACGACGTGGCGTTAAGGCGGCTTCGGGAAACTCACCCCAGAAGGTTTTCTATCCTACCTGGCTTCTGATGAGCCACACCACTTCTCAGGTAAAATACCAGGAACAGGTGCAGCTCACAAGAAGCCAGGTAGGATAGAAAACCTACTGGATAGTAGCTCTCCAGGACCGGAGTTAGAGACCCCGGCTATAGTGCACGTTTGTGCTGTCTGATAGTCAAGTAACAATAGATTCGGAAAACCTCTAGGTAACAGTCCACACAGAAATGCAAAAATGTCCACCCATGGTTCCTAATAAGGTGACGCAGGTATGACAACATGGCCCGCAGCTAACAGTACCAACCAACATCATCCCGCACGCACCATTAACCCAGGCGGAGGAGCACAGTAGTTACGGCAACACCGAGAACCGCGCGCCAGCCGACAGAGGCAAGATGAGGTCACCGCACCTACAGCGGCCTCTGCGAACAGGGCCAGCTGCTGAGAGCGGGGAGAAAATTCCAAGCAGTTCCAGTCTTTATTGGGTGAAGAGGGAGCAGCCACTGCCCCCCTAAGAAGGCAGCAACAACACGTAGATGAAGATCGGGACCAGTCTAACAGCAGCCACCATCGAAATAAGTGACTTCAGAACCTCCAGCACTGAGACTGTGACTCCCAGCCCTGCAAAATAAATCAGACCATGGTGCCCAATGGGGACTTGTCTGAAGACATGAAGTCAAAGTGCGAAAACAGTCACAGTCTCCCTTCTAAGGGATTCACAAGATGACTTAGGGATTTAAAATGCCGGAGGCACACACTGCCCAGACTGTAAAGTGCATCTCAGCGGCATGACGCCGCCACACCAGGCACCATAGGCGGACGAGAGCAGCTTCCAGCGGCCGCACCCGCATCCACGCCGCCCAGCCGCACTTTGGATCTCCGCGCATGAAAAGGCACAGACTACCGTTTGTGTATAACATTATGCCTCCGTGCAAGAATGTAAACAGATGTGTCGATTGCCGGGCACGACATATCGTAATCTATCGATCTGGCGACATGAGGGTGCAAGATCCTCTCGATCGCAGATGTCTCTCCCGGGGCTGCTTAACTCCACCTGCCCCGGAAAGCTTACAGGTATTAACGGCTGCATCGTGAAAACCGGCCATTCCAGTAATAACAGTCGTCCAGTAATAAGCCAAACCGCATTCATTCTAAGGGCAGGACGAAAATGACTGCGATGGATTTACGGAGTCTCGATCGGTTTTACATACATCAAGGACTTAATTGCTACTCCACCCCCCGCCAATATTAACATTAGGCATCCGAACTGTGGTAACTAGATATATAGTACAATGCAATCAATCCTCAAATATTCCACAGAAAGCCATGACACGCTTTCATGCCATACAATATGAGGCGATAAGTCACTCAATGTCGATTCCCATGGACAGTTTAATAACCGGCTCGATATTACACTTGAAAACACGCATGACTATATACAGCTTTAAGGGTTTGGCAAAAAGAAAAATGAATAAGTATCGCTGCGAATGTATTGGTAAAAAAAAAAAATTTCAAGTGGATTGAAATATCCGAGTCATGATATTTTTATATGAGGTTTAATGCACAATTGTGGCGAGTAAATTATGCATCTAGCCAACCGGGAATGGAGTCCGCTATAGCCAAGGGCCTTCCCGGGGAACAATGGGATTCGCAGTCGTGATAAAACACACGAGAGTAGTGAAAATCAAAAGCAGCCGTGCAAAGGAAAGCAACACGTTATTTAAGCTCCATTGATGCTGGCCAGGTATCGCTAAAGCTTTCGAGCAAGTAAAGGCATTTTCAAACGCTGTGTCCTCGGACAGCACGAAGCCACCGCCCAGTTATCCGGCTCCCCCGAAATCATAAGAAATCCTCTATACTTGGCCGGTGATTCACGCAGGACTTTCAGTAATTACAGCGATATGGGAGGAACAGTGCACACATGCAATCGCTCAGCATAAACCTAAACCTTATTTCCCAGTGTAGACTTCTCGCATTACGTCGTTTGGTACCTGGAGAAAAACGCTACGGAGCGCTGTAGGGATGAAGCGGCATTACAGAGCAGTTTTTATCCGATACGCATGAAAGCCGCGGCTCCTTTATCCAGAAGGACAAAGTGGACGGCATGCATCAGCCACGTTGCAATACTGACTGAGCGCTACCCGCAATCAAATACTGACCTGTAGCTGGTTGCCTGGATAACAACTTAACACTCATGCTACTCAAATAAGCAAGAGGATCTAATCATTTCGGCTAAATGTTAAGTGGATAGCATACAGGATTGCATTTACACAAAATCGCCTTACCGTCAGTGCACCGACGAGCTCTTGGATTCTGTTACAATGAAGCTCGGATGGAGCCGCTTTCTTTCCCTTGCGAAGGATGATGCCGTAAATAAAAAAAAACCAATAAAGGACGAAATGGATCTCCCCCTTTTCCCCCCTATTTTAATGTAAAGCTGCCAAGAAGCGAGTCTCCCGGGCCGGTTCTGGCGTCAAAGCGCCGCAGTGGTACTCAAGCAGCCGACGCACCACCGATCTGCGCCCTTTCATCCAGACACTCGGCTTATTTCGGCGAGAGACGCACCCAGGGACGTGCGGCGCTGCGCGGGGATCGAATCGAAAGAACAGAAAGACAGAAAAAAAAACTTCCAATTTCTTCATTCGTCCACCAATCGCAGCGAGGGCCGAGATTTATTTAAAAGAGGGTGATGTAATTGTCCGAGCTACCCCGCCTCCGCCTTTCACTCACGCCACCACCCTTCCTCTCCCGAAACTTATGTCCTACCACCCGACCGAAGCATATTAAAAGCGCTCCCATGTCTCCCGGTAGTAGACTAAACCACAATCTTCAGCTAATGAATGGTTTCAGTGGGCAGGCTATGCATTAATGTGATACTACTCCGCGAAAGAGTCCGGAAGGCGTGAAAATCAATGTAGAGTTAATATATGTTTTCATTGCTTGCATGCTATTTATTAACAATTAAACGATTAAAATAGGATATTATGTTTTGGGGGACATATATTTTCTTTCACTTTACAGTTAATTATCACGATTATTCAGTTTTTCGTTTTTTTTTTCTTTCTCACTCTCCCATGCTGTTCATGAAAAGATGGAGTAGACAGGTTCGGATAGTAGACAAAGAGCCCTATGACTCGATAACAAAAAAGCTGAATAGATTCGCAATAAACCCACATCAGCGCGTTGTTCTGCGCGTGCGAATGTAAGGCTGGGGGGACATAAGGATAAGATTGGGGCGGCAGCAGATTCACGTGGCCTCATTCTTAGTGTGCTGGCGAAATTATCATTTCTATTCAGAGAGATCATCTCCCATTTTTAGGAATATTACTTAGAATCATGTCCCCACGTGGTGTCTCCCTCCGTGGATTGCATTGTCCCTCATTCCCATTTACATTTTGACAACATCAGATTGTCAGTTGAGTCTGGGGCAAACACTGTACATTATCCATGCCTTATCCACAACTGTATTTTACAGCAGTGTTTCAGTACTGCACACTGATTTGTAAATTATCTTCGGACCCACAGTGATTAACCAGCAACACAATGACCTCCTTCACCAGCGGCACAATCTATTGCAAAGCAGGGGTCTGGCATCTGGCATGGCATTTCTAAGATTATGGGATCGTCTTTGTCTTGTACTGGAAGTGCTTGATACAGTATTTCCAGTCCCCCCCCCTCCCAGTTTTGTCCTCTTCTGTCCAGGTCTAACCTGGGTCATCTAGATTGCCGAAACAGCAACCTTCACCTCAGGAGAACTTCCTTAAACCAGCAGCCCTTTTCCAGCAGATGTATAGAGTCTGGTGATTTGGGTATGTGGTGCTCCATGACCTGAATGTGTCATAGGGGTGCAGGCAGGACTTCCAGAAGGTGTCCTGGGGTTCTGCTGGATTGTTTCAGCAAAACAAAGGGGGGTGACAATTAAATCAGTAGGGGAATTCTAAAGGGAGCAATGCTGAGGGTCACATGGGAGACTAATATTTTTTTCCTGCTCTAATTGGTTGCTTTAGGTATGCTGTTACTGGCATATGATCTGAATTCACCTATCAAACAGCTGCCAGGGTTGAGTAACGAAAGACTGTTCCCGCTCCTGCGGAAAGGCATTCAAGATGGTCTGTATAGAGCCTATCTTAGTCTCTTATAAAAAAAATCAGCGGACAAAGGAGAACACTACACGACAGGCTGTTTGTGACATTGTGGCAGCAGGTTCTGGCATCAACATGATAATTCTGCGTGGCAACAATCAGAGGAAATTTTACTGACAAATGTTGTGCCAGCAGAGACAGGAAGGGATTGGCCAGCTCTCAGTCGTTTATTTTTTCTTTGTTGATATATTTTTTTATTATTAATCTGGTTTGAGCATAGGAAGCCAAGGGTTATCACTTAACCCAATGAAAGCAAACCACAGCCCCACATCATTAAAAAAGGAAAGTTAACAGACAGGAGGGACAAGATGCTCCACCTTTACCTGTTGGTATTTAATGAGTTGTACACTGCAGTTATGCTCACCGAAAGCATTTCCTTGTCTCACACGCTTTATAGTGCAATCGTGAAATGATCTTGCACTTTGTGCCCAGTGTGCACCAAGGTAGACACTGACCCACATGTTATGAGCTGATATTTTTATCTCATGGTGTGTGCAGGCTGCTCCGAAACCCATAGCAGGGCCGTCCGCTTTGTCAGGGACGCCTTTGTTCTGAAACCTGAGTATGATCAGCTCGGTAGGGTAGGTGCTGGGCTCATTTGATTGCCTTTGCCTCTGGCTCCTTCCTGTAAATTATGCATAATCATATTACTGGCGGCGGATAGGAGCACTCCGCACAGCGTTCCTGTCAAATCTGACTCAAACAAGTCACACTAAAGTTAATTACTGTCGATCAATATTTCTTCCACCACTTTGTCCCGGTGTTCCAATGCTAGTCTGCATGACATTTAGCCTCCCACTGACATGCTTGTTATGGTATCTTCATGGGCTGTTTTATTCTGCTTTCTCTTTTATTTGTAGTTGAGATCAACCATCTTTTGTCTGGAAGAATCGGCCTATACACACTACTTCAGCTGCCTTTTGAATTAAAACGTTACCTTATAATGAGTTTTTTTAAAAAAAAAATCATACTCTTTTCAAACCTGCCATAAATAAATTGCTGCTCATTCCCCCAGTTTTCCATCTGACACATTAATGAAAACTGCAAATGAGCAAACGCTCAAGATTTTTTTTTTTTTTTACTCCATCTGCTGGTCACTGAATGTAATTGCAACTCATGGTTGGCGAATTTCATATATGATTACATGTTAGGTTAGACTGGATTCAACTTTGTTATTACGCAAACAAGCACTCAGACGACGAAATGCAGTTGGGCATCTAAAGCGAAACTTCATAATAGTGCAGTGACTGATGTAGAATAAAACAGGTATAAAGATACACCACCTCTAAACACCATAAACAAGGAAGTCTGAAAATCAGGTAAGCTTTCTTGAATAACATAGATAACAACAATAATAGATACTTTATCGATCCCCGTGAGGAAAATCTCTTCACGCTTTCTCGGGGGACATTTTGGATGTGGCTTTCGCGGCGTTTTAATTCGACCTCAGTGCCGAGAGAGCCACCTTAGCAAGGGCAGTTTGAAGCGATGAATCCTTAGTTACAGCAAATCCCCTAGAATGTCCAGAACGCCAAGCTTCCACATGAACCGCAAGGCTCCAGCCAGATGCCCGAAAACAAGCCACCCACCATGTCCCACACAAACACGAAACACAGACGTGGGAGAGGTTTGCCATCGTTTTAATTGGATTGTCAGCTTAATAAAAGGAGGCTGAACAGGAATCCACCCGCCCCACCCTGGTCCCGGAATCCTCAGTGGTCAGCACTCTCTGTACATATAAAAATGATTCACACGTACAACTGAGGTAAATTATCCTTTTCCTTTACCACGCTTTGCACTCATTTATATATACATATATTACAATTAAAATTCACGTTACCCTGGTTAGTTCCAGTTATTCAGGAAAGGAAAAGAAACGGTTCCACACAACTGTACCCGACAGCGTATGACAGGACTGGCCGAGTGGCACCAGCATCTGCACTGGCGCCCTCTGTTGAGCTTGGAGGGTATTGCACTTGAATTACCGACCAGTGTGGGCTGGAGCATGCAAATACAGGGTTTTCAGTACGCAGAACAGGGCGCCCCCGTGCGTTAATACGCAGGGCGGATGCCCTTCTGGTTTTGTGCGTTTGTTTCAAAATATAATAAAAAAAAAAGCAATAAATAAGACACTTTAAAACATTTGATCTGATCACTGCTCATATACATAAAAAGCTAAAATTTAAAAGAACTGCAAGAAAACACAAGAATCACAGATTTAAACTTCAGCAAATCTTCCTCCTCTGTGCCGCGTCATGTTTAAGAAACTAATCGTCCTTCTTCAAATTCATTTACTGCAACCAACTTCTGCCCCTCAACTCATATTTAGAGAGAATTAGACTGAAAAACAAGCCATTCTTGTTTACTCTAAATGTCCCCTGCGCATTTAAACATTGAGGTCAGGTGAATTAACTTGGCCCATTAAATACTGCATTTGGGGAGAGAGATGGAGGATTGCTGTTTCGTGCGTCACAGACATGCCTGTTAGCGACTGACACACCCTAACCCCCACTAGAACTTACCCTCCTAAGAACCCACAGACTGCCTTGCAGAAGCTTGCAAAAAAATATATAAAAAGAATATAAATATCATAATCCCATAACAAGCCACAGGGGGCAGACGCATGGACTGTGCTTGTGCATTTTCTTTTTTTTGCTCAGTAAGAGGCAGCAAGAGATCCTCCTTCTCCCCCATTTAACTACAACCAGCTGCAAACAAGGACATCTGGTGCAACACGGTGGGGGGGAACAGCGCCGAGATGTCCGATCTCTACAGCAGAAGACACGCATTACGCTCTCCCGCTCCGCTGACTCTCAGCAAGCCATCGTTAACGCATTTAAAAACAAAATGATTGGATAAGAATAGGAAGGAACATTTTTCAGAAATCTACGACAGTCTTGGCAGTTCCAGCACTAATTGGTCGGTGTGTTGGAGGGACATATACACTACTGTAAATGTATAACTTACATTCAGCGACAGCTTAGGATTCAGTCCGACACAGTGTATGTCTACCTGTCATAATACTTATCAAAAATTGAATAATAATTCTACTGTGCGTAACTGTTACCATACTAATGAATTATTCATTTGTATCAAATGTGCTATTGCAGCTTTGAAATTTATACCGCTGTGTTTTGTAAAATGCCAATTGGAAGCTTCTTCATGTAGCTGGGAAGGACTGAAGGAGTAATGAACGACAATACGGTGGTTCTGTGACATTCAGCTCAATCACTGCTCACATCTCATTGACCAGATGCTTCTAAGGTGGCAGGTAAACCAAACCGGCATGTATAAGTAAACCCACTGCTCTTGTCTTCCGGCTAGGCGGCCGATGAAAATCAGGATGTAATACCCCAGTGCTGCCAGAAGAGGGGGTTAGTTCACCAACAGGACGTCTTCATAAGTTGTGGTTCTAGAAAGCACAGTGCAATTATTAATAGCGACAAGGCGAGAGAGTGGTGATAACATCAAGAAGCAGCCATACTTGGACCATTCAAGAAGCACAAACCAGCAGCCCTCACCAAACAACTCCCCAAGCAAATCTTTCTCGCACCTGTCACAGCAGCAGAAGAATGAGCAGGGGGAGGTGTCAAGGCCACGGAACTTTCCAGAAGTGGGAGTGTCTGTACACTCCGCTATGAAGGCATGCAGGTCTGTGATGTGTATTGGCTCCTGGGTTTGTTGCTGTGAAGAGAAAAAATAAATCGATGGTCTCTCCATTCCTCCCACCTTAATTATCTATCTGAATCATTATGACAGAAGACGCTTTAATAAGAGTTTATCTGAATACTGCAATATCAGTCTGGTGACAAACATTCTAAAACACCAAACAATATGACTTAAAGATGATGTAATTATACAGTACACTATACATGTGAACATTTTAGCATATAAAATAAAGGGCTGACTTGCTACCAAATCGACTGCTGACCGGTCAATCGGAACCGATCACAGTAGTGAGTTGACGACAACCTGAATATTACAATAATTGAGCAGTAATTGGATCAGGTTCACAGCTTGTTTATATCTAGTTGCTCGGGTGACATTTTCTAACCAAGCACCCTAGAGTTTCATTTCAAGATTACTCAAAGGAAACCATGACCTGGGAGTTGAACCAGAATTTGCTGGATTACAATTTAACCTCAGTGCCATTTATTGCATCATGCGTGACTATATTCAAAACATGACATTATTTAGAGACTTAAATGAGCTTCTGAAGTGCTGTGCCTTCAAAGACCTCATGCGTCCCAAACAAAGGCTTTAGCACAACAGCGTTTTGCCTTCATGGTTCCACTCTTGGTTCTTGACTCTCATCACTCTCCTTTCAGTCTACTCCCGGTGCCGTACCTTAATGGTTTCGTAGGCCCCGGTGATGAGCGCGATGAAGAGCGACAGCACCATGTAGATGAAGAGGGAGATGAAGGTGTAGAGGTAGACTTGGCTGAAGACCCAGACCAGCGTGCTGCTCTCCTGCATCTCAGCAAAGGTCACGAACATGTCGTCGCCATTGATCAGCGAGAACAGGCACTCGGAAACCATGGAGAGCGAGCGGAACTGTGGAGAGGATGGACATTAGTTCCAGGCGGAGGCCCCGTCATCCTTCACTCACCAGACATCACTGCAGCCACTAAAGTTGGTTACTGAAATGTTAACTGGTGCACTGAGAAGTTGACTGACTGGCCTCTGTTCTTTCAGGTTGTTTTGAGCATACTTCCCAGAGAACTAACGCTGCGATCCATTTGAACTCATAACCGGTAAATTCCGAATTCCTAGTCGGAAATTTCAACTGGAACGCCCCCTGAAGTCAGAATTCCGACTCGTGAACTCAAAGGAATTGACACAACCCTGAGCTCAGAATCCTAGATGGCTGCGCCCTTCATCACAGAAGTTAAAGCTGTAGTTTTATACAGTTTATTAGCACTTACATCTTATTTGTGGCTCATTAAATCGATTGCACACGCAGTACTGTCTAACCGCTATCTGTGCACTTGTTGCTACGCAAAGTACCGAGTAAAATGTTGTTATCCACTGATATTGCTAACAATAGCTAACAATCATCTGGGATAGAACTAGGGCCGGTTTCATTAAGCAGGATTTCTTGCTTAAGCAGACAGCTTATCGGATTTAAGGTAGTCTGGGCTTAATTGTAAAGGACGAAGATAAAGGCCATTTAAACTGGGGTACCTTAAATCCAACAAGTTATCTAGGTAAGCAAGAAATCCTGCTCCCTGGTTCTGCTAAATGGGTTTTCGACTTCGTGTACTAGAACACTGTTAACTCGTATGTGACGACATTCCCAGTTCCGACGACCGAGGTAAATGGAACGCAGCATTACTCTTGGATTGATAGCAGGGGTCTCACAGTTCCAGCTTTCAACATGTTTTTCAATCATTATTGTTTCCTGCCTGCTGACTGACCCACAAAGAATTTAACAGTATAACATCCATCCATCCATCCATCTTCTGAAACCGCTGAATCCCAACTGGGGTCGTGGGGGGGTACCGGAGCCTATCCCGGGAACAACGGGCACAGGCGGGAACCAACCCTGGGCAGTCGCCAACACACCGCAGGGTGCACACACCCAAGCACAGGGCCAATTTAGACTCACCAATCCACCTAACCTGCATGCTCTTGGACCATGGGAGGAAACTGGAGCCCCTGGCAAAAACCCACGTGAACACAGGGAGAGCGTGCGAACTCCACACAGAAAGGACCAGGACCAAACCCAGGACCTTCTTGCTGTGAGGCAAGAGTGCCAACCACTGCACCACCCTGCTGCCCCAGTGTAACATTATTCCACTAATTAGCAGCACTAAACTCAAAAAATTTACCATCGCCAGAGGTTTAGGGGATTATGCGTATTTTATTTTTGTTTCAGCTACAAAAAAACTATGGCCCAACTGAGTTGTAAACTTCCTAGAGACTAGCCCACTGAGTTGAGTGTGAGATCCCTGCTAAAAAGTGTAGAGCCTCTGTTGTGTCCCAGTGTCGGGTGCAGTGTATCCTGTAGGCCTGCTGGGGGCTCTCCTACCTTGACGTGGTAGGGCCCCAGGACGATCCAGCCACAGAAACAGTAACCCAGGTAGATGACAGCCACACAGCAGCAGAAGCGGATGACATTGGGGAAGGCAGCGCGCAGCGTCACGATCAGGATCTGGAGAGGAATACGCGGGATATTTTAGGAAGGATTGCTCTTCCGGTTCAAACTGTGGGCAGCAGAGATGTAAAGGTGTTTCAGATGGATGTCTGTGTATGTTACTCACGTTATATTTCTGGAAGAAGCTGAGGTAGCGGATGACTCCCACCCACACCAGCAGGGTGGAGGTACCCAGCAGGATTCCACACACGTCATAAGCCGAGATGGTCTTTTTGGGAAGAAACGACACCGTCAGGTGACATTCGGACTCGTCTGCAGAACCCCCCCCCGGGAAACACAGACCTTAGCGTCGATGCCGATCTTCATGATGCTGCCAGTGATGGTGAGGACGTCGCTGATGATGAGCAGGATGTACCAGCCGTTGATGAACTCCGTCCGGTCGGACCAGCACACGCTGCGGCTGAGGTTGACTTTGAAGAAGTGGACGAACTCCTGCGGAGGGCGAAGAGGACGGGTTCACACGCGGTTCAGCACACAGACCCAAGCATTAGCAGCATACTGCCTATGGATTTCCTCTCTGATGGGTAACAGATTACACCAAATACAGTGATGCGATATGATGTTTATGGCCATACTGCAGATAGCAAAGGTCACTGTTAAGCATGAGAACTACATTTTTAATTAACCTAAATGAGACTGTAGCTCCAGAAAACTGCCAGGGAGCCAGATTTACACAGAACCTAAATCAGGCTGCTTTTGTTTTCTAAACCGAGTCACATGTCCGTGAGCCATGTGTTCATGAAGGCTGCCAATTGCATTTCGGCGCTTGTCCCCCCCCAGGCATCCCCGCGCGCTCATCGCCGACTCCGCAGGACGGTCTGTCCGTCACCGATCTCTGTAAACGTGCATCAGAATGCGGCCACGCTCGAAAAACAAAGAAAAGCAAAACAAAACATGTTGTTGCAAAGACTCAGCACTGGTTCACAGCCCACACACTGATTATTCAGATTTAGACAAGAAAAACAAAAACTGGTAGGGTGGTTAAAGAAACTCAAAGAAGTGGCTGCTTGAACTGGCCACAGAGAGGATGTCAGACAAAAGGATTAAACATAATTCGGGACTGGTATGTAGTTCTCTGCATATAATTTCAAACCCTCCCCCACCACTTTGCACAAAAGAGCATAAACAGCAGTTAGCTTTTTGCTGTCCGCGAATCCACCCCGAAGTGCTGACTTGCATAAGCAACTGAATAACCGAACTAAAGTTCACCGGCGTGTCATCACAGACAAATCCACACACTGGCGGATGGAGCATGTGCTACAAACTGCATTTGGTCTGTGTGTACAGCCAGTTGCGGGCCATTCGAAAGTGCAACATCTAACCCAGTTTCATATACCACCTCCCCACAGTAACAGATCTTACATTTAATCTGTGAAGCATTTTGCACATTTCGAAGAGGCTTTAACAGGCATTTAATTGTAGACACTAAAAGACACACAAAAAGACATTTATAGGAATGCATGAGTCATAAGTTATACAGGGTGAGGTGGGGGGGCGGGTGGTATTTCACAAAGTGGGAAAACCACGTTGACAAACATGCTGCCCCCTCCCCCCCAAGAAATTACACACATTTCCCAATGTTTCTGAAGGGCACCACATAGAGAAAGAACAATTTTGAATGCAAATCCTAAGCCTGCTTTGACAACTTCACAGCCCCCCCTCCCCTCGCTCTT
>JAODKC010000095.1:8391034-8428760 GCA_026777985.1 Mormyrops attenuatus | reverse complement strand
CCCCTCCCTCCCCGTTTACCCCACCCCCCGTGCCCTGCCTGTTGCAGAAGGATCCCGCTGATGATGGAGCGGCTACACAGCACCAGAGACAGGAAACACACCAGTGCCACAAACAGGTCAAACGCCAGCCGACTGTGGGTCTCCGCTGGAGTGAGGGGCAGCATCGGATGATGTGCAGCAAGGCATGATGGGAAAATGGGATGGAGAAAGGCAAAAATGTTACTGAAGATGTTTGTATGGACCATGTGATTTTACACCAAAACTGCAGCCACAATACCCCCCGACCCCCCCGCCCTTCTCACGGCCCCCTTTCTCCCTCACCATGCCCGGACACGCTGGGTGACTTGCACTCGTGAATGGAAACCTGGTTGTCCAGGCTGATCTTTACTTTGCCACTGTGGGCCTTGTTATCTAGGGTGATCTGGAAGTGCAACAACATTACAAAAGAAACCAGTCATGACATCACAAAACAAAACAGCCCCCCCCCCAGAACTGAACTGACAAGGAGACAAAGACTAAAATCACCAATCGGAATGTGGGAAAGTCATTATGAAAGAATGACTGGGGAAGAGGTTGGCGTGTGTGTATGTGTGTGCTATTCTTATATATGCTGTTATCTTCCATCATGATGAAGTCGGTGGGGTCATTCTGCGGCTATCACACTGGCTCCCCACTGTTGACATGATCGAGAGGCAGATACGCCCAGCAGGTAACAAAACGAAAAAAAAAAAAGAAAAAAAAGCACAGTCCTGGGTCATGGCAGGCCACCAGAAGGGAGGGGGGCACATACAGTTATGGAGAAGGTGTAGCAGTCCGGGATCTGGTTGTTTATGATGGTCTGGATGTTGATGGCCTTCAGCTGAAACTGGATGGTCACGTTGATCAGCCTGGAGGGTGGAGTGGGGGGGCATGGCACATTCGGGTGGGGGTGTCAGATAGCCGCTATCAGACCTGATACTGATAGGTGGAGAGAGGAGCCCCCCCCCTGCCGTCTGACGTACTTGTGAAACTTGAGTGTGAAGTTCCTGTAGTCGCTTCTCACTTCGGCCAGTGGCCTGGCCATGGGGGTGATTCCTATACAGTCTAGGGGGGCAGGAGGAGAAGTCAAATAAATAAAGAGAAAAATACTCACTGGATACTCACTAGGAATTCAAGTATTGTGAAGATCCTCCCCTTGTCACTTGTTGTTTGCATATTGCACCGTGGTGCCCGAATGGCTGCCCAAAACATACATTTTCTCTTTCTGTGGAAATCGAGCTAGAAAAACAAGTCTTTTACTAAAATCTACAACCGGATAGCATGAACAGGTCATGATTTTTATATGACTTAAAAGTATTGCTTTATGTGCAGTTTTGGCAGATAAAGGTACATAAGTCTGAAAAGGGGAACCGATCCAGGGAACTGCTACTGGGCACAAATGTGGTAAATGCTTGAGAATTTCTGGGAATGGGCTGTGGGGTAGGGGGTGGGGGGTTACCTGTGACGATATGAGGGTCGATGCTGAACGTGTCATTGGCCGGATCGATGTGGCCCTTCTTGTAGTACTGCTGACACAAGGAGAGGGCGCTCCCGTTCACTTCCTTGTGGTATACGTATGCATAGCGGCCCACAGTGGTCTCCGGCAGTGCCAGGTACTGGGGTGGGTTAACAAGGGGGGAGGGGGAGGGATGAGAACCATGCAGGGGCCAGAAACCAGTGATAACCAGTGAGGACGGGTGGAGAAATACAAAAAAGAGATGAAAGATATAAAATAAATACAGTGGAAGAATATATAAAAAAAGAATAGAACTTAGGGGACAAAAAGAGTAAAGACTGAGCAGTCATGTTTATGGTCCATGTTCGAAGTTCCCGCAGTGCCTGAAATGTTTCTGCGCCGGCGGAGTACCTGCTCAATAGCGTAGAACATGTGGCTGTAGACGTCGCTCTGGGTGTAGACGGCCAGCGACTCGTCGGCGCCCTCGTCGTAGTCCTTCAGGAAGAGGTGCTTGAAGGAGATGGTGTTTTCCTCCTTGAACGTGACCACCATCTGGTTGCTGAGTCCGAACAGCACCAGCTAGGAGAACGCGAGGCGGGAACAGCGAGAAAGTTACGGCGACGCATGTGTGCGACACGCCGCTAGGGGTGGGGAGGTCAGAGCATCGCCGAAACAGACTCCGCTGCACGGCGCCAAGGCAAAACAGCTCAGCTCTCGTCTGCGGCCTCCCTGCGTTCCACACGACTGGATTCCGATGCTAAATTCACACCAACTCAAAGGCATGTTGGAACAACGCAAAGACGTCCAAAGGTTGTTGGTCTAGTGACAAGAGCATAAAATATGACACGGTGGTCAGAAATTATGAAGTGACCTCCGTTACCCTCATCGCTTAAGCTGGGAGCTCAATGCGAAGACGGGATCTCCACGTCCTGTTTTGGTCAAGGTACACGGGTGACATTTTTAAATGTTTTTGTGGAAAACATAGCATGACGTAACAGCAGCAATATGGCGGGATAACAGGCAGAATAGGGGTGAAGGACATAAGCTCGCACGCTGAAGGCAGTACCACGGGATTATACACATTACCTTCAAATCCAGGAAAAACAATCTAAATCTTGGCGATTAGGATAAAAAGTGTTTGTGAAAAGAGCAGCAGCAGATTATAAGGAAGCGGCTTTAGAGGAGCCAGCAGGATGATGTCAAACCACAGACCTACCAGACCTTCAGGTTTATAAAAAGGTCGGTTGATGAAGGTGACCTTAGCGTGATCTTTATAAGTGAAGCATTATGGGTGGCGGGTCATTCCCTATGTAATTACCCAAAAAATAATCCCTTCATTTTGATCAGCATAATCACAACATTTCAGATTTAAGACACATTAACATTCAGGCTAGAACAACTGTTAAGGAATGTAAAGCTAAGTAGGATATCGGATAATTTGAGCGCAGGTGCGGCTCGACGGCCGCGAGGCCCCCTAGTGGCATGGATGTCTGTGTGCGTGCGGCCGGTTACCTGCACTGTGACCACGATGATCTTGAGCAGCTGCAAGCCCAGCTTCACCGGCTTGCGGCCTTTGGCGTGGAACTTGTCACATGGGCTCATGAAGAAGTACTTGAGCTTCCGTCGGAGGGCTTCCTCTTCCCTTTCCAGCGCAGGCGACGGCCCGGAGCTGCCCGCACTTGTGTCGCTGAGGTCACCGGAGCCATAAGCTGTCACCGACGTCAACAACCTCTCCCTCTCTGGCAGGTGGAGGGAGACACAGGGCTGAGTGAGTGTTTAACGGAGGTTTTGGAACCCCACTCAACAAGCAACCGCAGCTACATCTACTGTCCATGGCAGCTGTGTGTGTAGGTGCTCATTCGACTGGGACTCCCGCTCGATCCGCCTGTGCCAGACCCCAAATGGTAAACGGGGGGGGGGGGGCAAAATGTTGACAGTCGGGGGGGTCGCGAGAACTGGTTTGAGAAACACCGGCTTAGAGAACACTGAGCTTTCGTTATTCCTGTACCCTTTAAGCACCCCCAAACCTGAGGCCTAACCCAGTGCACCTTTGTGGTTTCCCCCCCAAACGCCACTCATTTGATTTTTGATTTGATGTGTTTCCCCATATCAGTGCCTCAACAGCCATCTTTTGCATTCACCCCTACTCCAGTTAAACCAGTCTCCGTCCCTTTCCCAAACAAAGCTCCACTTCCTTCGCCTCACTGCTGTGTTATTCGTCTCTGTGCGCCGTTCTGCTCAAAATTGCATCATCCAGCCTGATCCAATCCAGCAGAGTGTTAGCACCTCCCTGAACTAACCTAGAGAACTTCCCTATATGAATATCAAAAACTACCAAAGAGGAACTGGGAACGCACTTGGTTTCGCCAGTGTACATATAAGAGCAGGGGAAACTCAAGACCCAAGAAAGCAGCCATGTCAGTTAGGAACCTCTCCATCAGCCCTGACTCTCCAGGATGCGCAGGTGCGAGCCCCACTTACTGGAACAGCTTTATCCGTGCACATGCCTGCGGTCCATGCGATGGGGACACTCGTGTAACTCAGGTTGATCTAAGGCCAGTGCCTCTTAGCATTTAGAAAGTGCTCAGGAGTTATACCACAAGAAGGCAACATGAACTAGATTGTTGGGAAATTCATCTGCCCCCACCTGCCCGATTGGGTCATAAATCCCAGCCCCCTTGGCAGACCTGAAGTTATTTCCTTTCGGACTTTGTCCTCATTATTCATTTTAATGGTCACTTCAAGACAGACGACAGCAGCTCAAAGCATCGTTTTAACTGATCACCCATCTGAGCTATTAACTCTGGATGGAACTAGACCACATTTTACTGCTCTCCTTGTGCCTTGCATCTTGTCTACAATGTAATGAAGCCCTGCTTTCATTTATGTCACTTCTTCACCTGCTTTCCCTGGGATTAAAATCACAATAAGCCCCCAGTATCCTAAAGAACTGCTGAAAACAACAAAATGTTGTCTGGCCATAAAGCATTCGTATGCTGTTGAAACTGATTCTGGCATCAAAAACTGTATCTTTCGGTAAACCCGAGCTCTGAATGAACAGTGGAACTTACGGGGATTGGTCAAAGGTGTGACTAAGCTTGAATCTACCACCCAACAAAAAAAGGACAGTAAAATCGTTCAGGGGGAAGGTGCTACAATGACTTCACCCCAGCCACTCCTTTGTCACCACCAGTATTTACACACCGACTCCACCACAGAAAAAAACCAGTGTGTGTCAATCGCAGTGCTGACACAAACATTGCGTCCCAAACGTTCACGCATGCCGTGCCACCACAAGGGACGGAATTCAGAGAATAATGATCTACTGTGATGGAATGTGTCGCGTGCCTAAACAGGGGCCAAATCGGGCCAAATAAAGCAAGAGCTGATAAGGGCTTTTGTTACTTTGACTGAACAGCTCCGATCGCACCCAATCAAATCTAGAGGAAACAGCGAAGAATCCAGCCTTTCCAGTCTATCGCCTCAGTTGTGCCACACACATCGATGGCCGAAGACCAAGTCTGCGAGCGTGACCATGACAGGTCACCAGATCAACGGCTAGGAAGATGGATGAACAGATGTGTGTAGGACAATCTGCACCAGGCCACACACAAAACCGAACCATGGTTAATCCTGTATCGGTAAGCCTGGACTAGAATCAGAGCTGAGATCACTGGTGTTTTGGCATCACCGCCAAGCAGTCAATGAGAGACAGAGCATAGCTTCCATCGGTCACGCGTAATTACAGCGGGCTCCAAACAACCGCAAAGACGCGGCTGCGGGAAGGTTGCCTGGCAACCGCGGCATTTCAGCCACACTCCTCAGGTGCTGGGGCTTAGGAGGGAACGGTGCCCGGCGGGGAAGGCGCGCCAGCGGGGGAGGGGTTAGTGGACAAAGGCAGAACAAAAGACTAAGTTTCTCCATCTGAAATTTAAGCATTTAGGGCAGCCTCTAATGTTCATGAATGGGACCACATAAGGATCACACCACAACTAAACATACATGTACTAATGTTTTGGTTCACAGAAATGACGCAACCAGAGAGAATCACCTCCAAGCTCTACTTTCAACATCGCCAGCCTACAGCACATACAGTAATCCTCATTTCCAGCTACCACAGACGAATGCTCCTCACTCACTGTGGGCCACTGCTGTGGTGTCACTCCTCAGCTCTGCCAGGAGTGTCTGCTACACTCCCAGAGTGACGCATTACCCTCGGAGCCAAGAAAACTAGAAGTACAACAGACAGCTCCACAGTCAGAAAGAGTGATAAAGAGATAAACACCGAAGTGGATCACTAAGTATTTTAGTATTGATTAATAACACTACAGACGGGCTTCAAAGATGTTCAACTGCTTTTTACTGAGGTTATGAAATATTTTTAGCGGGTAGCAAATCTGACGCAATGTAACTGACAGGCGATGAACATACAGTGGCAACGGTTTTATTTTCACTCTTCAGTACAATAAATAATTTCGCGTGTCGCTGTATTACGGTTTCATCGTTGGAATAAAATTCGACACCAAGTTGCTAACCTATCGATTTTCCTCAGGACTTTCCTCAGCTTTACGGATTGTTATTGTCAAAAAGAATGAAAAAAAAGAGTATTGCTGTTGTTGCAAAATGCAGTAGACTTACCAGCGCAGTCGTGGTTGCAGTTATTAAAAACCGAAGCAGCCATTACGAGCTCGTAAAATGCACCAATAAATTAAAAAAAGAAAACGCTATAACCATTAAAACGCGCGTAGAAATATAAGGTCCGCGTAGCTGACTTAATACCCCCCCGGGCGATCCATGGGTTAGCGAGCAGACCATCTAAAAGCAGACTGCGTTGGATCGCAGCTGGAGTTTCGGGACGAACGCGAGACATTCGAGCCGCGCTTCCTCGATGGTCATGTGACCAGGTCATGTGATATCACGTGCCGCCCTCGTCCGCAACGTCACTGTCGTTTAACTCCGCTGGCAGATCGGTCTCCATAGTTGAGTTTCAGAAGAGCGCCTGTGGTTTGTCCTCTGGAGAAGCATAATTGGATTGTGTGACCTTTGTATACCCTGTTACACAGGGCAGTCTGTGGTGATGCATAACTGGATTGCTTGACCTTTGTATACTCTAGTAAATGTATTACGTAGAAGAGTTTATAAATACGTTTATTATTTTTGGTCTTTGTCTTTGAAGGAGTAATAATTTATGCAATACGACATTATACATTTAATTCACCAGCGTGTTTTTGGCTGTGTAGGATTTTACGTGGCTGAGGTGTCGCGTTCATCCCACTAGGTGGTGCTGTGCGCCGCGTCACTATGCGGGATGAATAGCGTTAATTCTGATGCGAAGTAGCATGTTCAGATGTAACCAGTCACGCTCACGCAATTATCTTTCAATTAATCCAACACTAGGGTTGGTATTGGTAATACCGACACTGATATCTCTTGTCTACCCCGTTATGGGCGGCCCTTCCTGGTAGTAGCTCACGTCCTGTTCTGTACAATAATATAAACATTTATATTGCCAGGTTAAAAGGGTATTTTAACGTTAGAATCGATTCTGAAAATGGAACATTCACTATCGAAAGAATCGATATTTCAGTATTGATCCGTACATCCTTGCTTTAAGTACTTGACTTTAGCTGAACAGAATCGTGAGCATTTCATGAAACCGCAGTATATTCTCTAAAACAGTTTTGTTTATTGTATTAAAAACATTTAACCTGTTTAGTACTTAGGACTTACACATATGTGATTTCATTTGTCTAGTACTTTGTCTTGCTTCACATGTTGGTTCAGCAAGGCAACAAGCACAAAAAGCATAACCAGGAAATTACTACCAGGAAACTGCTAGGCATTGATCTGAGTAGCCTAGAAGACATCTACAGATCTGGATCTGTGATCAAAACAGAGAATTCTACCAGAAGCTAGGCACCCATGTTTTATTGGCTTTGAGTTGTTACCTTAAGGCTGTAGGCCTTTTCTAGAAATAGGACAAAACAGGCATTTATACCACAAGTGATTAGCTTCTTAAATAAACATCTGAATGGTGACGTCAGGTCTTGATTGTTTTACTGATTATGTTCAGCAGGCCAGAACAATAACATTTTTTAAATACTGAAGGCCTCTGTGCAATACTGGGGTATTGTGGACTGACGCTATGTGTCTGTGATGGGATTGTTGTTAAAGTCTGTTCTTTTAGTCTACATTTTGTTTTTCAGGAAGTACAATATTATATTGTGTATATAAGGTAGCATGCTATGGGTCGAAATGTCTTTACCCTGCTTATATTGTCATGCCAACAACATCTGACATGTCTTATTAACTGAAAAATAGTTTCCGTATGGTGATAATAAAGTATCTATCCTATTCTGTACTATTACTATCGTATCCTATTCCTAACCTAACATGCCTACAGTCTACAGTCTACATGCAATATGTGCATGATTTGTTTGTCCATAGGCAGTAGAGCAAGGTCATCCTACTGTTCTTCCTACCTATTGTGAGATTGTGGATACTAAGATATTACCTGAGGAAAGAATAATTATTTGTCTAGTACTTTATCTAGTTATTATAAAACAACTATAAACAGTGCCGGCTAATCTCTTGTGTGTTTCTCTGTTGTGGCACGGTGAAAAGATGGGGCACTTGGACATCAATAAAAAGGGAATGCAAGTTTGATTAAGCTCAGATACACGTGCCTGTATCTCAGAGACATAGCACAGGAGATTGCATTAGCCACTCCATGTTGTTTGGGTCATAAAGCATTACTGTATTTAAAAAACCTTAATTTTGAATTGAACCTAAGATGTGGGATTAAATATTAATGTGCTTAAAAATTAATTTGAACTTTTTCGATACAGCACATGTTTTTGTTGAAGTCCTTAGTACTAAACAGATTAAATATTTTTAATGTGATAATAAAACTGTTTTAGAAAACAACTGCCCGTAGTGTCCAGGATAGGCTCCTGACCCCAGAGACCCTGCATAGGACAAGCAGATTCAGAAAATAGATGGATGTGGAGGGACATGGTGGTGCAGTGGTTAGCACTGTTGCCTCACACCTCTGGGGCTAGTGTTTGAGTCTCTGCTCTGGCTCCATGTGTGTGGAGTTTGCATGTTCTACCCGTGTCTCTGTGGGGTTTCCTTTGGGTACTCCGGGTTCCCCCCCCCCAGTCCAAAAACACGCTGAGGTTAATTGGAGTTACCAAATTGTCCGTAGGTGTGGGTGTGTGCGTGTGTCCTGCGATGGGCTGGTGCCCCATCCTGGGCTGTTCCCAACCTTTTGCCCATAGGCTCTGGACCCCCCACAACCCTGAATAGGACAAGTGGTTACAGAAGATGGATGGATGGATACTGTGTAATCTATGTCATTGCAATTCCTTAGTTCCATTTGGGGACAATGTTTTGTCACTCACACCTGTTTCAACCCGCGTTGGCATTTTATCTCTGAGTTAACTTCCTGTTATTATTTAATTTTATTCTTTCTTATTATGCTATTCAAAATGTGAAAATGTTACAGATAGAGCTGGAAATTAAGCTCACCCACTTGCCTTAGGCAAGTAATTTATACAAAATGAGTATAAAAACTGAATATCAGCCTGCTGGCTAGTAAAAAGCAAAACAAAATGTCAAACTGCATTTTTTACTGAACTAGGTCAGTTGGCTAGTAAGCTCCACCCCTGATTTCAGTACTTTGACTGGTTGATTATAATTACCTGTGTATTTGGTTGAGTTAAAATAAAAAACATTTATTACGTACCTCAGTTTCATCCTCTGCCATTTACAGTAACACTGCTTACCTTGGTCGCCCGTGGTGTCAGGTGTCAGTCTCTCTTCCCTGTATTGACAGACACCACATGACTGGCAGCTGTCTGTTTATGTGTTATTGCATGTAGTGATGGATTTAGGATGTTGTGAACAGACTCTACACCCTGTAGAATTGACCACACCAGATGGTCCTTATTTTGTAGACAGGACAGGCGTGGCCTTCTAAACAGTCCTTTGAGCTCAACTGCTTGAGTCACAGGGATGGACTGAGGGCCAGAACTGTGCTGAATTCCAGGGAGGAGAGTCAGGAGCCAGGGGGCATTGGCTCCGGAGTGCCTGGATCACGCAATGAGCTGCTGCACAGCACCTTGTCCACAGCTAGAGGGCGCCTCTAGTCTCACTGATTGGCTGCAGTTCAGCAGGTCTCAGCGTGCGCTATGCTATGCTACCATGCCTCAACGCCCCTGTGTGGTTTAGCCTCATTACTCAGCTTGTGACACACCGTGGTTTTTCAATCAGGGAGAGGTGCTATCTCATAAGAAAGCGCTTGCCTGACACTGACAGACACTGATCATGTCGGCCGCTTTCCTGAATTTAGATTTCACAAAGCATGGAGTGTTCTGTGACATTTAAGTCCCCTCCATCTCACCTTACTGATTTCCTCACGTGACAAAATATTTTGCATAATAATAATAAATTGCCAACCACCTCTTTCCGACGTTGTGCTGCCGAGCCTAAATCTGTAGGTTTGTGAAAATGACCAGACTTCCATCATATTTCTCAGTGCTGCTTAATTGTAAAGCCCAATTATGAAGAAACACCATAACACCTAACCTATACGTTTATGAATTACCCATGTTCTATAACCACCCATCCAGTAGGAGGTGGCGGTGTGTCTGGGGCCTATCCCCACAAGCATAGGGCAGAAACTGGAGTAAATCCCACTAGTTTATAATATTAATCACTGAGCCATCACATTACCTGTTGGATCTAATCAGCATTAATTTAGTTAATATAGCTATATACACAAAATGTTCCCACTTAACTGGAACACTTTTTTGTTCCAAGGTGTGTGCATGAGGTAGGGCACACATTAAAAAAAAAAAAATGAAAGTATTGGATGTGTCCTGCCCCCTCCTACCCTCCACTTACTCAAAGATCAATAGTGTGGAGGTCAAAATGACGTCAAGAAGGAGACTTTGGACAGATGCACATGCTCACTCACAACTGAAAGCATGCAGGGATCAGTTTGCCCTGCATCCCCAATACAAAGTTCAACTTGTCAAAGATACACAATAAAGGATTATATTTTTGCAGGGTCACCGTATGCGGGAGATTTGTGGGCACTTCTAGGTGGTGTTCACACAGCGCGCCGACGTCCGCGATGGGATCCAGGGCTCGACACCTCTTGGGGCTGGCAGCTCTGTGCTCGAGTGTTCATGCCAACGGTAAAGATATTTCTGCTCATCCTAACCGATGAGTACCTTCACTAACACTGACCAATGTCATTAAGCGGGGCCATAAAGCTGGGTACGCACCAAGCTGATGGCAAAAAACTAGTGCCGACCAAGACCAACGAACGGTCAGCTCCTGTCCATTGTGAAAATTTGCACTGGAACATGCCGGTACACTTAGAGGTGATGGTTAACATACTGCCTAATCAGAGAGCTCAGTTTTGCCAGCTAGCTCCAACATCTTTCCAGCATGCTAAATTGGCCAAAAAAGTGCAAACTGTGACTAACCGTGTCTGACTGTGCTGGTGTGTCACCAACTCTCACCGATTCCTCAACAGCTTCCGACAGCCGGAAATCGACTTAGTGTGCTGCAGCCTTTATACCTCTGTAATGTGCAAGCCTTTGATGTGAATGTCGGGATTCCAAACCTCAACTGTGTTCTTTATACACCTTAAATTAGCCACCACAAAGGAATGAATGTCAGATACTTTAGCTTGAGCATCACAGGCTGCATTTGTGACATCCTCACAGATCTGCCCTTAAGTATGGAGAGTTTCATCAGAGTCGTGCAGAGGATTGAAGGCGGGGACCTCGCTACCTCACTGCTGACCATGGTACGGAGCTTGCGGGGGGTGGCCTATGAAGGTGACGCCTTTGTGGAGCACTTTCTTGGAGTTCCCGACCCGAGCGGCGAGGACGAGGCCCCCGTGTGGGATCCTATACTCTCTGAATTCATCCACCTCACGGTTCGCCATAGGGTAGCGGGCCAGGCCAGGGAGGAGGGCGTGGTCCTTGGCAGTGATGGAACCACAGTGGCCCTTGGCTCTCTGCTTCTGGGCATCGAAGCTGGGCTTTTGGCTGGGGCCGGAGAGTCGGTCTCAGGGCTCTACTCTCTCACCATAGCCAGGAATCTAGGTCTGTCCTTCCTGCACTCCCAAGACTCCCAAATCCTGGGCCCAGATGGCTGCTGGGACAACGTGACCTTTCCCAGAGTATTCACCCTCTCTGGACCCCCCTCTCTGGCCACCGACGCCGTCATCAATGGGGGAATGGACGGAATGTTACTGGGCAAGTATCTCTCCACTCATCCTCTGCATGCCCTAAAGCTGAGCACGGTATTGAGGGACTACTATGGGCCGCACCCTGGGGGAGCCCCGGAGGGTCCACGCCTCGTTAGTTTCCAGCGCAGGGACAACTTCAGGCAGCTGGTGAACAGCTCAGTCCTGCAGGAGCTGATTCTGGGATCCCTGGCCACTCTCCAGTGGCTCCGCAAAGCCGAGAACACGGCGGGGGCAGCAGCACTAGATGATGTGGTCAAAGGGGGGGTGCTGGAGTTTGTACACAGGTACCTAGGTGAGTGAAATCACAGCAAATGGGCCGAGGACAACCCATATGGGGTTATATGTAGTTAGGGAGTCATAACAGCCATATATGGGATCTGTGGCGATAAGGAGACACAGAGGGATTTGTAAGGGGTGAAGTTTCAGTGCAATGAGAGTCAATACAGACACAGGAGAGTGTGACCCCCCCTGAGCTTCTCTCCCCGGCAGAGTGTCCGGCCATCATCCCCCGGTGTCAGTGGGGGGCCCGGCCTTACCGCGGCTCCCCCACACAACTGAGGCTCCCCCTGGCATTCATATACATCCACCACACCCACACGCCCAGGCAGCCGTGCCTCTCCTTCCAGCAGTGCAGCGCCGACATGAGAGCCATGCAACGCTTCCACCAGGACGTCCGCCACTGGGATGATATCGGCTACAGGTACGGCAAGCGGCATGGACCAAAAAGTTCTTCCAGATAAACCAGAATAAGCAGTTGTAATGTGGATGGTTAAATGGATGGATAAACATATACAGAAACTCTAACACCAGAGCATCTTTATTTATCTTTATCTTTATTTTGAGCTTACTTCTCCAAAATCTCTTCAGGGGCAATTTTAGGATTTTTTAAAGGTGAGGGCCATAAATGAGGTCAAAATTCATACTGAGGAGCCAATCTTGTCAATAGACAATGATATGTTTTGATTCGTCGGTGAGTGACAGGGCAGGGGCCACTCCGGAAGCCAATCACCTTTCAGCTGCCCTGATAAAATGCCGCTGTCCCTCCCTTATGCGGACTGTCCCCTCAGCTTCGTGGCGGGCTCAGACGGCTATATCTACGAAGGCCGAGGCTGGCAGTGGCGGGGGGCCCACACCAGGGGCCACAACTCACGGGGCTACGGCATTGCCTTCATCGGCGACTACACTGTCACGCTACCGGCTCAGCGCTCCTTGGAGCTCGTGCAGGAGTCCCTGATGAGCTGCGGCGTGACGGGGGGCCGGCTCACCAGCAACTTCACTTGGCACGGCCACCGGCAGCTTGTCAACACGACCTGCCCCGGCGGCGCCCTGTACCTGGAGATCGAGAGCTGGAAGCACTTTGGATCACGGGACCAAGCAGCCCGTCACCATTAATCCCACCAGTTAACCACAGCGAATTAGCTTATGCTTATCATGCTGAATCTATCTGAATATCCTCCTGCAAATCACCCTGAAGTCGGTACAAAGAATCAGTCCACATTTCCTATGATAATAGCTGTTTGAAATATAAATATATAGCACTTAGGCAATTATAGAAAGTGTTTCAAGTTATTTACCTGGGTAATAAGTGTAAATGCAATTTAACATTAGAATATTTGCAAATTGCAAACAGAATTTCTTCTGGTCTCTACAAAGTTACTGATATCTCGCTGGATGGCTTCAGTTCCCAAACTTCTCCTCAGGGGCACCTCAGTCATTCCATGTGTTTGTTAATTTTCACAACCAGCTCAATTAATTAACAAAAAATTAAGGTCGGGTAGGGCAGGGCCAAAACCGTTTTGGACCGTTGCTGCAAATACTGGGGTGACTTTAGGGGAGGTTTTGAAATGAATAAGCTGACACACTTTGACAGACATAATATCATAGTTTCACGGCAACACAAAGATCATTTAAAAATATTTTTTCTTTGCATTAGACGTTTGCATAATATGGTGTGTACATGGGAATATATTACCTATATAAAGACTATTGGAAAAGATACACTAGATCCAGTCACGGTGTAAAAGATTGAAGGAAGTGGTTTTCAAAGTGGCCATTGGAGTCTGACAGGAAGTGAAGCAGCTTTCAGCAGGAAACCGAGCCTGACAGCAACGGAAAAATTTGTATCTACCTACAGAGTTTCCTCACAATCATATGAAATATGTTCATCTTGTGAAAGTCTTGTGAAAATTAGAATTGAGTGGCTTTTATGGAAGTTACTAAATATTTTTGCTTAAAATATCAGTGGAAGCACAGAGGATTTGAGCATTTGGATTGTAAGTCACATGTAACAAAAGCTGATACTGATTATGGAGAAACTGAGTGGAAAGCTTGATGTTTGATCTTGGCCAGAAGAGAAGAGTATTACACTGTGACACCACACCTGAAAAACGTTTGTTAATGTTGTTCCCATGTAAAAATAGTATTATTATGCTTCAAGAAATTCCACGAATGATTGTAAATGTCACCAGCATGTAGCAGATTGAGAAAAAAAGTCTGTGGTTTTCTGGGTGTTTTTGCACAATCGTCTCCCCTTATACTACGTATAAACGCAAGATACTTTAAACTGATTGGCTGTCATATTGTTGTCAGAGCAAAGTAGACTTCCTGTGTGGCAGCTGAAGAAAGGTACACTGACTGAAGAGTGCAGAGGCACAATTGTAAAAGTATAACCTTCTGACAAAAAACAAAGGAGGAGGAAGGTCACGCCAAAGAGACCTTCGCTTGGAAGGAATACCCAAAAGCTTAAGCTTAAGTGAAAAGAGGAAAAATATATTTAGAGGTTAAAGAGGAAGAGGGAGTGAAAAAAACGTACTTTAAATAAAGAAGAAACACGTCAAGTCATAAAAATAGGACGCTCATGCTTTGGAGGACAGAACAAGGCACGAGGTGAGATTCACACAATAATGGTAACGGTATGTCGGGAGGAGACGGTTTGCAGGGGTAGACAACGGCTGCTAGGAGAAGAACAGGGGTGGGCAGAGCCGTGAGAGCCAGGTGGGAACTGCAGAGAAAGGTAGTTCAGGACAGAGGAACACGCAGAACCCGAGGGCAACCGCCGGAGTGCAGGAGGGAAGGAGGCGGAAGCTCTTCAGACATCTTTTTATTGCAAATCTCACTAGCGGAGAGAATATAGAAATTGTTATAGAAAAGTGTGATATATAAAACTCTTCAGTTTATTCGATTTTTTTTTGGATGGAAAGTGTGAATCAGGGAGCTGTAAATGGGCACTAATAAGGAATCAGATATGGAGCAGACATTTCCCAAGATGCAAGAGGAGACAGGTTCCTCCGGAAAGGACCACGCGGCTGATCTGCACTCGGCTCCCCCTGAGGACGCCCACCTCCTGAACACTTACAAGTGGCACACAGGCTCCAAAGGGGACATGGGGGGGTCAGCCTCGCTCGAGAGGCCTGAGAAAAGCAGCGCCACCAAGTGGAGCAAGATGCAAGGCTGGCGCAAAGCCCTGAGCGAGGACGCTGCAGAGAAACGGGAGCCTGTGGAGAACGCTAAGCCGGGCAAGTCCACCACTGCCCGCAAGAACCCCTTCCGCAGAGCCCTCTCTGAGCCCCCCGGGGCGTTACTTGCTACTGCCTTGAACCCCGCCTCCAGCCAATTGGTGGCCAGCCCCACCTCCGCAGAGAGCCCTGGTTCCTCCACTCAGGAAGCACAGCAGAGAGGTGGAGGCAACCCCCTTAGGAAATACCTGCGGACTGTATCCCAGAAGTTCAAGAGGCCGCGACTGCAGAGCCGAAACAGCACCCCCTTGTGTCTGGAAGGTGAGCGGTCGCCGTCTCTTCTGTCTGCCGCTCTCCTTTCCTCACTTCAATCTTTGAGCTGAAATGGCTGCTTTTCTGGTAAGAACTAGACTTGTGTGATTCGCATGAAGAAAGTGGGGAAATAATGCTTATCGCTGACGTCGCTTTGCAGGGGACAATGCTGTGGTGACCTTTAAAAAAAGTAGAATGAATTGTACCTTGAAAAAGCTGAATAAGACCAAATCCCCGCAGAAGCATAAACAGACAGTACAGGGCCAGAGTTTGAATGCTGGCAAAGATGCTCATTAAGGATTAGTTTTATACATGCCCCCCCCCCCCCGAATGTTAAAGTCCGGGTCAGGATGGGGAGGGCACATCCACTCTCGCAGCTCGAATGCGATTTAAGCACAAATTAATGCTGAAGAGGATAAACACAAACAGCTTGGGGTTTCACCTTCAGTCTGTTCCATCAATAAGAATAATAAGAACAGACATTTTCATTCTTGTTATCGAGGCCTATGTTTGTCCTGGAATGTGACATTTACCCATTATAATCTGGCAACCACATCGTAATGTAATATTAATTTGATGTCATTTCTAATTCTCTCCGTGTTTGTGTGTTTCATCCCACAGTCCAGCACATGTGGCTTAGGTTAGCTGGTGTCTTTAAAGTGAGAGAGTGCTTGCCCCGGAATGGACCGGAATCACCGTTACCTAATAGTTATTCCTAATTTAATAATACTAGACAAGATTCAGGGAGAAATGGCTGTGTGGTCAGAGGTACTGTGTCTAAGGATCTGAAGCTTTGCTGTGCTGTGTACATAGCCAGCACAAAGTGGGCAGAGTCCAAACAAAGCGAATGTGTGAACAAGACCCAGTGGACTTAATCATGGAGCACAGGGTTATTATTATAAAAGGAAAATTACTTTCTTAACTTAAGGGAGAGTGAGAGAGAGAGAGAGAGAGAGATGGGTGAAAACAGAGAAGGGAGGGAGCTCAAACTGAATGTGACAAAGTGCATGGTTGGCACTGGAGGAAGATTTAACTGAATCAGGGTGCTGTATGCTGGGTGATTTGGAATCTCATGAGGTGGAGAAAAGATGCTTTCACGTTTCTGAAACTGCAGAAAGAGGCGCAGTCTGGGATACAAACGTTACCCAAACCACATGTAAGATAACTACCGAACTGGCTACACGCGACCAGTTTAGCCCACAGATGGCGTCTGTATGCATGAGCGTTTGAAGGCCTGCTCTTTCATTTTCACGTGTACTGTTCACCTTTTTACTCAGTTTTCAATAAAATGCCGTTAGGGTGAAACAAACCAGACATATTTGGTGCATTCTGTTACCAAGGCACTCTGCTGCGTCAGTGCAACCATGCCGTTATAATTGGGCAATATCTACACCCATCCATCTTCAATATTCAGGGTAGGTTAATGCATGGGTTATCCTAAGTTATAGACTAGGGCCTTGGTGTACAGTACTGTGCAGAAGTCTTAGGCAGTCAAAAAAATTATGTCTTCATGTTGGTGTAAAATTATGTCTGTCAAAGTGTGCTAGCTTAGCCATTTCAAAACCTTTATTAATGTCACGCCAGTATTTACAGCAACTGTCTATACCTATGTATGTTTTGACTTGATCACTACCCCACCTTATATGGCTAATCAATACCTAACTGACTTTTAAAAAATAATTAACTTAATTAAGTGAGCTGGCTGTGAGATTTAACAAACACATGGAATGGCTGAGGTGCCCCTGAGGAGAGGACTGGGAACTGAAGCAGTGTTCATCTAGCCATCCAACTAGACACCAGTAACTTTTTAGTGAACAGAAGAAACTCCTGTTAGTTTTTATTGGGCTACTTTTAATTTGCATATGTTCTAATGTTAAATTATTAATTTAAACTGTTAAATTTTGTTCTGAGCACATATACACTTACTACCTACACTTACTGTAGTACTGTACACAGTACTGTACATCAGGGCCCTGCCCAGCATCGGGAGACATGGAAGGTCAGTTACATCAGCAAAACCTGAGTGTCCTTGCTAATGACAGCCTAGGACCCCCTAGATAAGTTTGTCCAGCACTAGATCACAGTGAACCAGGATCCTAGGCAGCACGAGGCACAAGTCCGGGACACTGTGGATGGGATTTCAGTACGATATCTACATTTTACGTGATAATTTGTAATTGTAGGATATATCTTGTATGGAGCATTACTTTAAAAGGTCCAGTAGCTAGATATGTGTTGAGTGCTAACAAATAGTCAGTGTTGACTATACCTTGTGACAACAGCGACGGTTCCCAGCGAGGCCCAGACAGAGAGCCCGGCTGCAGCCCCGGATCCCGTCAGGCTGTCATGGGTCCCGCCCCAGGAGGTGCCAGTGTGGGACATCAACAGCTGCCGCCTGCACGACGGACAGATCCTCATTTCACTGGAGGAGGAGGTAAGTGCGGTTTCCTCTTAGGTACAGATGCGTACAGACGCTCATTTTCACACTCGTTATTTGTACGTCCTGCTTTGTGGTGACACACCAAGAAGGCCCAGGTGGTGTTTCCTCATGTAACTGTAATGGCAAAACATCTCGATGAGTTTATGGGCCAAATGCGTGTTACTGCTCCTTTTCCCCTCTGTTGGTCCTGATTATTACTGGGTACTATGCAAATCATCCATTTGTGCCCTCTCTCAGCCGATGCTGCGGATCCGGAACCGGGCCAGCAGCTGTCTGTACAACCTCAGCCTGCAGAATCTCGCAGACAGCCATACGAACCTAGGTCAGTACCACCACATCTCCCACCTCCAACCTTGTAGCTACCTACCTGCACCAACAGCAGCCCAGTGGTTTTTTGACCGACCATTCAACTGGTTCTTTATGGAACCTTTATACAATTCTTGCAGTGACAACTGAAGAATATTTAGATATTTATGCTACATTTTTATGACATTGGGATGTTTATGATGCTTCCGGATGTAGGACAGGCAGCCAGCTTGGCGATATCGTTTCCTTTTTAGGAAGCACTTGTGACTTTGCCAATTGAAAATGCGCATGTCTGGTAGATCTGATGTTACAATGCTGACTCAAGATCTTACACCTCTGATACCTGTGAAGGCCAGCAGAGGTGGTTCAGACATTAAATGAGCCAGAGAGGTGTGGTAATGCGAGGTTAGCGGGATTTTAGGCTGACCCAAATAAAAGAATAAGTTTGTGAAACTCAAGCTTCTGAATCTCCCTGAAAACACCCGTTGGTCCCAGGCAGCAAAGGCTGAACACGGAGGAAGCGGTTGATGTGATTACACACGCGAGCAGTTGTCAAATTGCTTCCTCTAAAATTTGGGGAAAGATAGCATCACTACCGGGCCCTCCAGAGTGCTAGTTGGGTCAGACAGTGAACTGAAGTTTCCTCTTCTGGTCCTGCAGCAGCAGGCGAAAAAACGCCTCAGCTCAACAAACGAATGAACAAGCAGGCAAACGAACAAACGAAAGAGAAATCATGAAAATGCAGTAGATGACTGTGACGAGAAGGAAACGAAAGACGACAAAAGTATAACGGTTCTGTGCGCTCATCGGGGCGAATCATGGGATTTAGACGATGGATTGTTTGTGGAGGCGGCCTGGGTGAGCAAGTGCTAAAGCCTTGGGTGTTTTATGAGTTTTATGAGTTAAATATACCGAGAAGTATGGCTATGTCCTACAGAAATGTGCATTTTTATGGCTGCAACATAAAATGTATGTAGGATATAAAATTGATGAATCTGTAATTAGCCTTTAACCAACAATTCTTCTATCTACCATATTGCTTATCCCGTAGAAGATCCTGGCGATTAACCTTTACAAATGTTTTCTTTATCATCAAAATGGACCCGTTCCATCTATACTCTGTACTCATTATTACAGCAATGAAAGACAATGACGATAAACTGTAACGACTGAAGCATGGGCGATGCAATCTTCTACCGTTACCCTATGACAGGTGTGGCCCTTGAAGGGCTAGGTGCCACATCCTTCCGCATGAGATGACCGCACCACCGAACCCTCCATCACCACTCTGACCATAGTTACCGTGGTTATGTTTGGGTACCTTACTTACGTTTGGGGGCTGTAGGGCAGCACATCCCTGAGAGCCCCAGGGGCTTAGGAGACGCATCAGGACAGCGCCGCAGATGGGAAGGGAGGAAAACCTTTGCCGGGATCTGTGAATGTAATTCGGTCGTGCTGCAGGCTTTGCATGATTGCTAAGACGAGTAATCACTGAAAATCTACGACACGTCTAAGAAGTCTGAAGTTATCATGGGCAAAAAGTAGACACAAATTCAATAACCCAAATAATAGGAGTAATAGGAATAATAAAAATTTTACCACGTAAGAAAAGAAAAATCATATTTTCCCTAAGTTCTGTGAGTTGTGGCACAGTAAATATTCTTTTTTCTTACTTCACTTGGAACGGTTTTAAGTGTTCCTCTCCATGATGGACATAAGGATGCACTTCATAGATAAATGACTAAAGTCGGAGCAGGGGTGCGGACACGCCATTGGGCCTTCATGACTGGCCACCCGTGCAAATGCGTCAGAGATGGAGAATGACCACAACAGTCCAATGAAAGTTGAAGTACGTCGAGTGAGGCACTGAAATGGACATGCTGATGCCTGCAATCGCTCACTGCACTTTATGTTTATCAGCAGTGCACACTGCAGGGAGGAAATAGCTCTGCTTCCTGTGGCTGCTTAGATCAGTGCACGGCGGTACAGCCTGAAACGCAGATCGCTCCCTTGATAGAGGACAGCCCCCCCCCCCCGGCGATCGAAGGGGCGGAGATCTTGTCACCTGGCGTCTGGCTGCTGACTGTGCTCTCCCCTCTGTCTCCCAGAATGCAACCCAGACGTGGTGGCTCCCAGTGTCAAGGCCAAGGAGACTAACAGTGCTGTCAGAGTGAGTGTGGGCCCTACCGTTTCCTGGGACTGTGATTGGCTGAGAGCACGCTGGACTTTCCACACGCCGCCTCTCTCTGTCCCCGTCCACAGAAGCTGATCTTTCGTCGTTTCATGAGTGCAGCTCAGAGGAACAGCCGCACGCAGTTAAATTCCATCGAACACAGTGCAGTGAGCAGGTACGAGCTGCGGGCCCTGTGGTTTGTCCCTCGCTGAGTTTCCCCCGATGGTGTTTTCAGTTCTGTGGACGAGTTCATGTCAGACACAAGTGACCTTTTTAATAACTGCAGCTTAAGTAGGACTTTACCTCCATCTACACACACATACACACACAGGCTTGTAATTATATCTTTGTGGGGACTCTCCATTCATTTCTATGGGAAACAGACCAACCTCAGCCCCCACCCAGCCCTAACCATAAGTAAGAAACAAAATACAAGACTTTTGGCTTTTTTGTGTTTTTAGATTGAATTCTCGGATCATTGTGGGGACCTGAAAAATTGTCAAAATAACAGGTTTTTATCACAATCTGGGGACCATTTGGTCCCCACAATGTAATATAAACATAAGCCAGCCACACACACACGCGCACACATACGCGCACGCACACATGCACGCACGCACACACTCTGCAAGCGTGAGGAGCAGCACTACTCCACCCCCATCAGAGTTTAATTAATAATTTAGCTACAAGAAAAGCCAGCATGCACCGTGAACATGAGCTCACCTTGCGTCGTGAACCCTCCCCTCAGGCTGCACGGCTCCCGGGAGTCCCTGTCCATCCCCGTCAGCGCGGTGGAGAGCCTGGACCTGAGCTCAGACCAGACCACAGTCATCCGGCCTGTGCACAGCTCCATCCTGGGCGAGAAGTTCTGCTTTGAGGTGCCCCTGATCTCCACATGTTGATTTTACCACATGGATTTGTGACAGACTTCCCAAACACTCTCCTTTACATATTTACTTGATGCTTTTGCCCAAAAGTGACCAACGAGTGAGACAAATAGCACATTGCAAGCATGCATGCTGTCAGGGGCCTCGGCTGAGCTTCCTATGAATGCCCAGGTGCACGTGAAAAAACACCAGACACTATGCAAACTGGATGAAGGTTTCAAACGGTGCAGACACTTTTCCACAGTGCTGTCATTGATGCGGGTTTTGGAGCGGTGTGATTTGTTATTGTGCTCCACTGAGCTCTGAGATGTTACATACTGACTTTGCTTGCATCCTTTTCCCCTGTAGATCTGTACAGTGTTATATCCTGTATCTGGTAGCACGCTCATGCTGTTCCCACTAGTCAAGTCAGTCTATTTATAAAGCATGTTTAAAACAACAAGAGTTTTGCTGTACACCAAAGTGCTATAAGGGCCGCAATGATACACAATAAACAGTTTTAGATAAATTAATGAAATAAATATCCGTCCATCCATTGTCCAAACCGCTTATCCCAGTGGGTCGCGGTGAAATAAATAACAACAAATTAATTCACATTACAACCACAATTAAAAGAGCAATCACACTCAGGCCAACTCAAAGCTAACAAAAATAAATAACTATATAGTAATGAAAATAATAAAGGCATAGATGACAAACTCCAAATCGTTAGGCGAAAGGAAGGGCTTCAGTTCTGCGATATTCCTTAAATGAAAGAAACTGCTCTTTACCACAGACCTTATTTGTAAATCAACGTTTAAAGATGAATCAAAAATAATACCAAGATTTCTTACATGGGTCTTCAATTTTGCAGACAGAGGGCCTAGAATTCCTTGGGTCATCGGCTAACAAAATAAGGGTTAGCGGTATGGAGGTTGATGATGTACCTCTTTGACAGTATGGCTTGCCTTCTCACAGGTGATTAATTCGGAGAACAACCACTGTTTCGGGTGCAGCTCCGCTGCGGAGAGGGACCGCTGGATTGAGAACCTGAGGCGTGCTGCCCAGCCCAATAAGGTACAGCTGCAAGCCCCCAGGCACATAGATCAGCGTTTCCCAACTCAGTCCTCAGGGACCATCAGTCCACATTATTGCTCTCCCAGCTCCCAGCCAACCAACAAAAACAAATACCTGGTACAGGTGTATTGGGAGCTGGGGGGAACAAAAATGTGGACTTTCTGGGAGACCCCGAAGCTAGGCCGGAAAACGTTGGCCAAGATTCTCCAAACAATTTGTCTGATGTGACCTCTGTCATCTGTCTGAGGGGGGGAGCTATCTGCTCAATCTTGTTAAGCATTTAGAAGAACCCAGACTTGGACAGTTAATGTGATGTCAACGTGGTTCGAACCGGGGACCAGGCTGCAGGACACCGCTTTCCTCTAAATAATAAAGCAAGACAAATAACTGATTTAAAGACATGGACTCAAAGCATTAGTGTCATTTAATCAATTACAAAAAACTATCATTTGAGACACAAATTTTCTTAGTACAACACACATATTTTTGGTCTCACGCCGCAAAATGTGCACCCCCGTCATTAAAATGATAATCAAAATGATATAATTTAGTTTGGTGTTTCTTGCGTGTCTCATTTTCCAAACTCATTTGTCACTTGCTACCAAAACGACAAATCAAACAAGGTAATTCCAGTCATTTGTGTTCAGAAAGGTCCTGGCCATTTAAATCACTAAAAACTGAGACACTGACATAAGTTAGATGATAATAGAGTGCAATTCAGCTTGGCTGTGCTGTATCCATCAGTCTCTCTTGGCCATGAACACACCTATGCAGCTGAATAAATGTCCTACATGTATTCATGGGGATATTTGCTGGGTGGTGCTATGAATAGTTCGGGGTTTGATTCTCACTCCAGGGTCTGTGTGCAGAGCTAGTGTGTGTTTGAAGGCCTTGCATCCTTCTCAGGGCTTCCGCTACCTTCATAGGACAGCCTCCAGAATCACCATGACCCTGCATTGGATAATGTATTTATACAAGCAGATTAAAGTGCTGTTTGGGTGAGTTTAGCCTGAGCTGGGTTAGCATGCTAAAAGCGTGCTCTTTTCATTGCCCCTGCTTCTCCAGGACAACTGCGAGCGCACGGAGAACTCCCTCAGCCTCTGGGTGAACGAGGCCAAGGACCTGCCCCCAAAAAGGCGCTATTATTGCGAGCTGCACCTGGACGGCGTCCTATTTGCACGCACCAGCAGCCGCGCCATCGGGAAATCCCCACAGCGCTCCAGCCTGTTGGCTGAAGGGGGCGTGGCGGCCTCGGGAGGGAGCCTGGGAGGGGGTGGGGCTGGCACCGGCCCGGGAGGCTGTCAGCTATTCTGGGGAGAGCTTTTCGAACTGGACAACCTGCCACCCGTGTCCCAGCTGACGTTGCACCTCTTCCGGGATGACGAGTCCAAAAAGAAGCGCCACTCGCGAGATGAGACCTCCAGCTTCCCGCTGGGCAGCGTTGCCATCTCCCTGGCCAAGATCCGAGGGCGGGCCTTTCACGAGGACTGGTACCGCATCGTCCCCTATAAAGCAGCGGGCTCTGGAGGCATCAAGGACCAGCTGGGGCCGCAGGCCTCGCTCCGCATTAAGGGCCGCTTCCAGAACCTGCGGGTGCTGCCCATCGAGCGCTACAAGGAGTTTGCCGAGTTTGTGACAATGAACTACGAGGAGATGTGTGTCGACCTGGAGCCCCTGCTGTCCGTGCGGGAGAAGGAGGAGCTGGCCAGGGCGCTGGTGCACGTGCTGCAGAGCATCGGGAAGGCCAAGGTGAGCACCCAGGGGGAGCCACCAATGTTTAACCACGGGGAGCAGGGCTGGGCTGCAGGGCGGCATGTTCAAAAGCCCCGAGTGTCACAGGAAAGGGCTGATGGCATTACCAAAACTGTGGAAGGTGCATCACAAATACATCTGGTCTCCTTTCCAAAAACTGGGGGCTAATTATGTAAAACAATCTAATCCCGGGGTCTCCAAGCTTTTTTTACACTTGACAGGGGCTCTTGAAATATGTAATGTTTTACGTAAAATTGAGTGGGAGGGACCCACGGTAAAATTTTGTCAGGGGGCCCAGAATTTCTAGGTACACCCCTGGCGCTGATGGTATATGGTGTTGACCTGTGGGTGCGGGAGGGTGGCTCACTGGTTTCCTGCGGGCTACTAATATCTCGTGGTCGACTCATTGGCGACCAGTAATCTAATCATTATAAACCATTAAAAATGGGCAACCGGGTGTGTTTCCAGGAGTTCCTGATTACCCTGGGTAGGGCGGAAGTGCAGCGCTGCGGGGAGAAGGAAGCGCTGATCTTCAGGGAGAACACTCTGGCCACCAAGGCCATCGACGAGTACATGAAGCTGGTGGGGCAGAAGTACCTCATCGACACTTTGGGTACGGCCTGCCTGGCGCAGGGGGGAGGGGCGGGGGCGACTTCCTGTTTACTGCTGCGGTGCCGTGCAAAAGTATTCACACCCGGCACATGCTTCCATATCTTACACATTATAAATGCACATATTTGTCTAGTTACTAAGTGCATTGCAGTGAGACACAAACAGAAGATATTTAAGGGCAAAAGTGAATCATTTGTCCGTAGAACAAAAGAATGAAAAGAATTTCCTAGTTGTCTTGCTATTGGCCTTTGAAGAAGCCGTTTACTGAATGAAAGCTCCGGTTTAGGCAGGGATTATGTGTCAGTCAGCGATTCCAAAACATGAAAATAAAGACATAGGAGCACATAAACAGAGAAAAAGCAGGGGTTTAGTTATCCAAATGCAAAACAATAGCCATCGATATCCCTGCGAGTACTGCTGGCACAAGGCGAAGTTGCGTCGACCCACCCAGAAATTGTCTAGAATTGGCAAACGACTGCCCTGAAATAGCTACAGTTTGGTGACTGACAGTGGAGCAGCTATATATGTATGCATATCTATAGACGGTCAGCAAGACAAAAGCTGTTACTCTGGAAGAAACATTTCAATGCTCATTTGCAATCTACCTGACAGGACAAGAGTGTTATGGTTGGATGAAACTAAAATCGAGCTTTTGGGCCAAAATGCGTAGTGTTTTCAGTGAGGCGATAGTAATACACTCCAAAAAGGTTAGGGAAAACTCTGGGGACACTTCCCATCAGCCGGAAGTGGTGGTATTGCCGGAATTTGATGGAAAGGTCAGGGATTTGCAAAGGTGATTAGGCTGCAGGAACACAGGCGCTCCGTCAGGAACTCACCTCCCAGTCCGCTCTCAGGAGACTTCATCACACGGCTGTATGCCTCCGCGGAGAGCTGCGAGGTGGACCCACGCAAGTGCACCGCCTCAGAGCTCCCCAGTAACCAGAAAAACCTGAGGGAGGCCTGTGAGGATGTGGTGAAGAGAATCACGGAGATGCATGAGTGAGACAGGCCGCACGTTACTGCACTAAGTCAATCAGCATAAAATAAACTGTTATGTGTATCAGTTTTGAATTTTTATGTAGTAACAATCTTAAAAACGATTCTCTCTCTTCTCCACTTTCTTTCCACTGCCTTCTTATCTTACACGTGTCCCTTGGGTTCCTCCACTCCCCTTCCATGACTTTCTTATTTTCACCACTTCTTAACTGCACTCGATTATTTCCGGAACATTCCCTCCCTGCCGGCCACAGATCTTTCCCAGTGGAGCTGAATGAAATTTTCTCCAGCTGGGTGGAGGACTGCGAGGTACGCGGGCGGGTGGAGATTGGCCAGCGCCTCATCTCTGCCTCGCTCTTCCTGCGTTTCCTGTGCCCCGCCATCCTCAGTCCCTCCCTCTTCGGCCTGATGCAGCCCTACCCGGACCCGCCAACGCTGCGCTCCCTCACCCTCACCGCCAAGGTCATACAGAACCTGGCCAACTTCACCTTGTGAGTCTCAGCCGGCTCTATCAAGCCAATCAGCGCAGTCATGGAAAACACGCTGCTGTCTGCTGGTAGCTGCACTTGATACTTGTTACCGTTACAGCATTTTTTTCTACGACTGACAATATGAGGCATCGCAACCCATTCAGTCCTTTGGAAAACACAATGCTCCTTCAGTACTTGTTACTCTCCCAATAATTCAGGTGCCAAATAGCACATTTAAAGGGGCGCGTGCACATTTAGACGCCTAGCTCATGTCAAATACGCTGTCCACGGGTAAAACAAACAGGCCCCTCTTGGTTCTTCAGCCAACACTCTTACACCCATGTGTCCAGTTCTCAGTGCAGTCTCTCCCTTCCCCTGGGCTGCAGGTTTGGAGAAAAGGAGGAGTATATGCTCTTCATGAACGACTTCCTGCAGGAGCACTGGGAGGCCATGCGGAGCTTCCTGCAGCGGGTGTCCAACCCTGACAGCGAGCTGGCCATGGCCAGGTTCGACGGCTACGTGGACCTGCCCCTTCGCCTGGCTGTGCTTCACGGCTTGCTCATTGACATCATCTCTCCCATGAAGCAGGTACGTGCCTCCCACGACCCCCCATCCAACGCTCTGTCCTGCTCGATCCCATCCTGCCTGCCAGTGGAATCATAGTGATGAGTGTCTCTTGCAGGAAACGGTGGAGAAGCTGCTCCCTTTGCCCTCCATTCTGAACCAGATCTCAGACTCGCTGGGCCCCAGCGCTCCCCGCATCACAGTCTGCAAGTAAGTGTGGGAGGGGGGGCAGCACCCAGAAGACAAACGAACAAACACACAGAACAAACAGTGATTTCAAAGAGAAAGTGCCCTGTGGTGGCAGGGATAGAGATCAAACTGACCTCACTGTGTGGCCCACAGCTTGAGGTCGGAGCAGACCAAGCCAACCTACGTGCCTCCGCGGGACCTTCCGGAATACAGCCCCTACCAGCAGATGCCCGCTGATGGCAGGAACAGAGAGAACCGAGCAGGGAAGCGGGTGACGAGGACCCAGAGTGTCCCTAACCGTGTCAAGCCACGTCCCTGGCAGCCCCCAAAGCGGCAGACGAGCAGCGAGAACCTCCAACTGAACGCTGAGTACAGTGAACCTGACAAAGGCATGAACATCACGGTACGCGCACTATCCATTTGGCACCATTGCATCCTTGCACGTTATTCATCGCTGCCGGCTTGGTTGTCATGATGGATGCTAGAGATATATAGCAGAGTGTGTCACCTAGCTGTGCCAGCGGTGCCACAGTTCACTCGCTGGGATTCAGTGGCTCCGCCTGTGTCTGACTTCCCTTAGAGCCCCAGTGTGAAGCCTCATCCAACTCGCGTGCCCTGGCAAGTCATAGTCAACAAAGAGCCGTACCCGATGAGCACTGAGCCGGAGGAGTTTAGCGTCCTGAAGAAGGTGGGTGTTGCCACCCTTTGCCTTGTGCCCATGGCGATAGCAGCACCTTCACCATTGTTGACACGAACCCTCTGACGCACGTGCAGCACGAGGAAGAACTGTCCGAGCTGCGGCTTGGTGTGGACCAAGTGACGGAACGAGAGCTGGAGATGGCCAAGCGACTGGAGGACTTCATCGCCGAGAGCGAGGTGCAGAAGGCGGACCTGCAGGCCACGATCCATCAGATGCAGGAGCTGCTGGCCATGCAGGAGGAGCAGCTCGCCAGCACCACCTTCAGGTGAGGCAGACTAGAACAGGTCACGGGAACAGCAAACAGTACCTCAGAGGTACGCAAACAGTTCAGACTTTACTTTTCTTTACTTCCATTAGACTTGGAGTAATAGAGGAAGAGAGGGAAGAGGATGAGAGGAAGTTAAATGCCGCAATGGCCGCAGCAGAGAGGATGAACGTGCTGGTAAGTCATCAAGGGCAAAAAATTGCTGAAAAAAAGGTGAAGGGCACAATAAACTGAAGCCAATATGAGTCCTTGCTGATTCCACTGAAAGCCAGATTGATCACTTATTATGGTACTTAACACAGGTAATCAATAAACCCATTACTTCTTTATTCAGAGCGCCGAATAATGCTCAAAAATATCTAAAAATTTCACTCCCTGAATTCCTCTCCCACCGCTTAACTGCGTTACCTACTCGTTTCATTTTGCACATTTTCTCAGGAGGAGCAGTTTGCAGAGCTGCTCAAAGACATGAACAAGCTCAGCAGCCAGAGGAACATGCAGCATCCAGAGTCAGCATGCAAGCCTGAGAGCAACGGCAACTGAGCGCAGCCACCTGGCTGCATATGGACACCCGACTGCCAGCAGGGCGCCGTGGCAACACTGCGACTTTTACACGTGGTTCAAAGTCCTGTGCAGCTCAAATAATGAATGCAGTGATTTGAACATTGTTAAAGGAATACTGGAAAGCTTTTTCCTGGACCTGTACTTTGTTTTCAATAGTACTTAATTTGGTGGGGGTGCCAGTAAAAAAAATGGGGAGGGGGGCACAATAATTCAGTAGGGGTCAGCTTGCACCTCCAGGAGTGGGGGGTCCCCACCTTACTATGCGTATTTGGAGCTCTGCAACAGACTGGCATCCCAATCCACGGTCCCCCTGTTAACTGCACAGCACAGATTCTTAATAGGCAGATTCCGACACGCACCCAGACCCGGCAGACCCGGTTCTCTGCAGCCTAATGGGAACCATTTATACCTGGGTTATTTTTTTCTCCCTGGCAAATTTTATCCTCAACAGTGGCCCTTAGTTTTGTACTGCTGATGGAATTTGGCCCATGGGGAAAAATAATAGTAGTAATAATAATAAGAGTTAAGTAATGGGGGAACCCTGTTCTGTAGGATCAGTGACTAGAAAGCCGGTGGTTGGTTTAAATAGAAGTGGATGATTATATACCAAAAATACTTTTTTTCCTACTCAATCTCTTTTCCGCAGTTTCTTTTCATACATTCATTTCAGTTTTATATCACAACTTAATAAAACGTTAAAAATGATTTCGTAATCTCCCTTTTCTCTGCTGACAACCAGCAAAATGTGAATGTAGAGAGCTCAAATCCAGCATGAACCTCCCATGGGTTATATCTTCTATGGATATATCACAAAAATAAACAAATGAATAGGTGCCACTTTACAATAAGGCTACCATATAAAGCGTTTAGGAATGGTTTATAATCTGGTTATTAATTACGTTGTAACATTTTGTAAATTATTAATAGACAATTTTAAACAAATTATAACACAGTTTTCCTTCTTATTAATGAGTTACTACCATTTACAAGGGGCAAAAGGGAGCCTTATTGTAAAGGTTCCCTTTTAATTAATTTTACCAAGATGTACACACATTGCACCTAGAAGTACCCACAAGCCTTGCCTGTTCACATTTCAAATTGCCACCTGTACCGGGATTAAGCTGATAATTAACCTGTTTATTAAAATGAATTTGGAACTGCCAAAAATTATGAAAGCTGATACATTATTAATACTTGAAAATAGTTTTAAAGTTGTACTGTAGTTCCCCAGGATTTTTTTCTCAACATATGAAGTAGATATGACTGAAATAATACACCAAGTACTTTAAACTTTGGTGAAAGCAGGATAAATGACCTGTAGCCTATATATTTTTTCTGGTGGTTAAGTTAAACCTCCAGTTCATTGGGACGGCAACCAAACGGAAACCAAAATCTTTTGCAACTTCTAGTCCTCGGTACGCTAACAAAATCCCTCAAATCTCCAAGCTCGGCTCCAGAAAAGCGCTTCATATCCCATTACAAAAACATGCTTTTTTTAGTGATAGGAAACCACTGCAGTCGGCCGAATCGAAGATGCGGACTCGGGTGCTGCAGACAGCGATACGTTCCCCAGCCACACTCAACATGGCAGATGGCCGGGCCGCTCCGTCGCTCCGCGCCTCCCTTCGCGCCCGGGTGATGTCACGCTGCCGTGGCCCGTCCTGTCCGCCCGCCCGCTGGGGAAACGCGCTGGACCCGAGCGCGAGAGGGAGAGCGCGCCAATGTGACAGCTGAAAAAAATAAAAATAAAACAGCGACGCGCACACGTACACGCACACGCGCAGCCACACACACGCGAGCACTGACGCGCAGGGACGCGCACACCCGCGTACTGACACACGGAGGCGCACACGCACCCGCAGAAACATGCGGCGCGGCGCCTAGGCGGCCCCCAGGCCGGGAGCTCACATCGAACGGCGGGCGAGCCAGGCCATTCTCCGTGAGTACTCACACGACACGTACTTAACGAGGGCCGCTTTGAAGGCGGACAGACAGAAAGAGGAGCTCGGCCTGCCGACACCGTTTACTGGGTCTGCTTTGGGGTAGCTGGGGAGCTGTGCTTTTTGCGACTGATGACACTGTGCAACGCTGGTGCTGCTGCATGCCTAGCACGCTAGCCCGCTAGCTAAGCCTACTCGGTAGCCAGCCAGCTGCCTGGACGAAGCGTGCAGGGTAGCTGTGGCTAAAACTGCACACAAATCTTGCTGCCTTTGCTTACTTGGCACGTGCAGCTTTATTTCCAATATGCTGTCTTAAATATACTGCGGAAGAAGCCACAATTATAATAGGACTGGCTTAACAGATACAAACTTCTGTCCTTGGAGGCAAATCGTGTATGCGTGTCTCAGTGCTGCATGCACTGAATGAGTAGGAATAAGATCACTTGTGTTCAGTGTTCATGTCGTGACATGCGTCGCTCGTGTCATATTTTCCCACATCATTTCGAGTCGTGCTAGTCGCTAATACTTCTTGTATTCCCAAACATGGACACACTGACCTAATTTTCCATGCCTTCAGGAGATAGACATTGGTACAGCGTGAAAGCCAGTCAGCTGGTAAAGCCTCACTAGAAATGTTTCCAAAGCTTTCATAATCTGAGTGTCGTTTTTTGTTGATTTAGGGCCACTACCAAAGTCAATTTGAAAATAGCTGTTGCCTCTGAAGGAGTTTCCAAAAGGGGATGTGGTGATCATCCCATCATTACTGAATCCATTCAGTGGTTTTGATGGTGCGTCCGCGACCGCCGGTGTCCCCGCTGTTTTGCTGACAGACGGATTGTTTGTTGCGGTCTGATCTGAAACGATAAATGTGGGAATCAGAAATATTGTACATGCCCATGGATCTTAGCGCGTGTTAGGGAAAAAAAGACGAAACAGAACATGTAACGTCTGAGTCTTGGGCAGGGTTGTGTTTTGATTGAGTTGATGAAAACCTAAACCCTCGTTAGTATAGAAATACAGAAATAATTCTGATGAGCAACTAGGGAAGCAGAGACGATTTCTCGCAATGTTTACACATGACTTTTCAGTGCCAATCCTGTGTGTGTGTGTGTGTGTGTGTGTGAGAGTGTGTTTGGGGCAGATATACATTACATAGTGTGGACCAAATGTCCCCACAATGTGGAAAAACCTATTATTTTGACATTGTGGGGACCATTTTTTGGTCTCCACAAGGGGGAATTCAATTTTTTAAAAATCTGTGACTGCAGTCAAAAAACTAAAAATGCCAAAAGTCTTGTATTTCGTTTGGCCTCTTAGGGTTAAGGGTAGGGCTGGGTAGGGGTGAGGTTGTCATTGTTAGGATTAGGGTTTTGCCTATAGAAATGAATGGGCGGTCCCCACAAAGATGAATACAGGTCTGTGTGTGTGTGTGTGTGTGTGTGTGTGAGAGAGAGAGAGAGAGAGATAGAGAGAGTAGGAGGAGATTAATGTTATGGGATGTGAAACACTCAGTATTGAGATGATATTTTATAATTGAGCTATAAATGTTTCTGATATAAAATGTACTGAAGTGGTGCTGTGCAGGACCTGATTAGTGTGTTCCTGTGCAGTGGCTGATTCTTTGTATATATGCCTGTCTTTGCAGTGGCCCACCCTTTGTATATATGCCTGTCTTTGCAGTGGCAGACCCTTTGTGTATACACCTGTCTGTGCAGTGGCCGACCTTTTGTGAATACGGCTGTCTGTGCAGTGGCCAACCTTTTGTGAATACGGCTGTCTGTGCAGTGGCCGACCTTTTGTGAATACAGCTGTCTGTGCAGTGGCCAACCCTTTGTGAATACGGCTGTCTTTGCAGTGGCCGACCTTTTGTATATATGCCTGTCTCTGTGCAGTGGCCGACCCTTTGTATATTCGCCTGTCTTTGCAGTGGCCCACCCTTTGTATATACGCCTGTCTTTGCAGTGGCCAACCCTTTGTGTACATGCCTGTCTGTGCAGTGGCCGACCCTTTGTGAATACGGCTGTCTGTGCAGTGGCCGACCCTTTGTGAATACGGCTGTCTGTGCAGTGGCCGACCTTTTGTATATATGCCTGTCTCCGTGCAGTGGCTAACCCTTTGTATATTCGCCTGTCTGCGCAGTGGCCGACCCTTTGTGTATACGCCTGTCTGCGCAGTGGCCGACCCTTTGTGTATACGCCTGTCTGCGCAGTGGCCCACCCTTTGTCTATACGCCTGTCTGCGCAGTGGCTGACCCTTTGTCTATACGCCTGTCTGTGCAGTGGCTCTGGAGCCTTGTGCTATGTAGACCACCAGCACGCCAGTGGGTAGGTGGACTGTGGCCTTAGGGGACCATGGAGCCAGCAGAGCGCTCCCCTTCCCCCAGCAGTGCCCCGGGTCAGATGACGGTTCCCGGACCCTCCCTCTCACCCTTGGCACAGGACCTGGCACCTCCTGCAAGTGTTGGTAGCAACTTACAGGTAAGGGAGAGGCAGTGTGTTGTGACTGTGATTGGCACCTTGTGTAATAAGCAGATGTTGCTGTGCAGGTGGATGTAAGAGCCCTGGGTGACAAAATTGATACCATAAATGAATCAGCAATTTGAACTGCCGGATAGACAATCTGGGTGATTTCTAGTAGGTGCAATAGTTGGCCGGTTCATGCTTCTCCGCACAAGCACAACACTCACGTATCCACACTGTGTATGCGGACATGGAAACGTTCATAGTTCTCCAGCCAAGCCACGTACTTTGCACATGTGCACAACGTGTTGTGTTTATATTTTTATTATTAATAATGATATAATTTTTTTCTCATATTCCCTGCACATGCACCACAGCAGTGAAGTTTGAGTCTGTTTCTCTGTTTTACAAATTCAGAGAGCCAGCTCACGAGGTCAACTTTGGTTATTACCTTGTAAATAGTCTGTAGGGTTTGCAAACGACCCCAATGCTAGTCAGAAGTATCCATGTTGGTATTTTAAGTGGACGCTAGCAAATCGATCATGCACAGTGTGTTCAGAGATGTGCGTACACCGCTACGTGGACACAAATTTGGAGTGCAGCAAGCGTTCGTCCGCGGAGGCGCAAAATGATGTCAAACACGTCATAAACGTTCGAGCGGACACGTCCGCTGGTACGCGTGCGGAGAAATATGAACCAGCCTCAATAAGGAGTCATTCACCTCTTGTAAGTAAGAGCAATAATGAGGGCCAGATATTTATTTTGTCCTCCCCCAGAGATCCTTTTCTCCAGTAACAAGGGAGGAACCGAATGACAGCCACGAAGTAACCGGCAAGAGTGGGGAAGGGAGAGGTGGCGCCCCCTTTGGGCCTGAAGCAGGCGGGACATCACAGAAGATTCTCCGGCCCTCAGCCTTCCTGTCCTCCCAGGCCTGGGACTCCGACTCGGAGAAGGAAATGCTCGGTGGTTATAGCTCTTTGTTTGTGTTTATATTGGTCACAGCATATTTTTGGGATGGAAATGTTATGTAAATTCTGTAGCACATTTGTCAGCTCAGCTGAGCCAGACGGTCTTGAGTTTGGAACCTGAAGGAGTCCCAAAACTGGACATGTACATGAATAGCACCCCCTAGTGTTTATCGCAAATGCACATTGGCATTCTTCTATATGACACAAATGATTGAAACCCAACTTGTTTACTGCGGGTGTGAAAACCAGATGCGATACCAGTGTGCTACAAACCTGCTGAGAACTGAGCATAGTAGCACCTGCCTTGTGAAAGGACTGAAATATGAATGAAAATATGTATGTGGGTGCTTCTCATAGTCCACACATTTAATTCAGGTGATGAAAAAATGTATATTTATGTATTTTACTGTCATTCACTCTTACCACATAACTGAACAAACCGTGGGTGTGTGATGTCCCTTGTGATTGGTTGACTGTCGTTTTTGTTGCGGCTGTATATCAGAGGAGGAGCTACAGCACTTTTCGAACCCTCACGGCCTGGCAGCTCACAGCCCTGGGCCCTTGCTGCAGTCCCCTTCCTCGGGAACCCAGCAAGACAGGTAAGATGGCGGGACAGGGAGAACAGGTACTTGGCGGACAGAAGGACATATGGTGCCACCTGGTGTCGAATATAACTCACTGCCACACAGGGAATGAGTTAGGGGATAGGTGATGTGGAACAGCTGGGAGCAGGGCAGACAAAGGGATGGACAGGAGACACCGAGACATCCTGGGGGACAGGTGTCAGGGGAACAAGAACGGCACGGAGGATGTGGAACCTCAGGATGGCTGTGGGAGAGATGGAGAAGTACGTAGAAGAAGCAGAGTGGTAGCATGACATAGAAGAGGAAGGACAGAAGGGGAGAGGGAGAAACTTACAGGATGAGACCGTGTCTGTCCCCCTTGTCATCTGCAGAACCGTGGGGGAGACAGACGAAGTGTCTGAGAGACAAGAGCACTTAATCCTGGAGGATGCGGAGAGGTGGGACCGGGCCGGGCCAGGCCCACAGTGTGATGAGTCAAAAACGGTACAAGCCGGATCACCAGACTGTGAGTACGAGGCGGCTGGGAGCAGGCGGGAGGCAGCCTTTGACCGGGTCCTGGTTGCTGTCTTTGGTGACCGCGCGTAGCGGTCGGCCCCACATGCAGCTGAGCTGACCCCTTGTGGTCGATGATAGATGTATGTAAACGTAGCATTATCCTGTATGTGACGCATCTACTTTCACGTCCCTGCAGCGGAGGAAGATGGCGTCGGGCAGGCGGTGACCGCAGAGCCCGCTGAGCCGCTGCCATCCAAAGCTAAACCAAAGGAGGTCCGGATGAAGGGGCCCGGGACCAGCGAGAAGCAGAGGGAGGAGGCGGCAACGCTCGACGTGTACAGCTTCCCCGGGGACTCGGACCCCGAGAGCCCCCCACCGGCACCCTGGGCCCACTGCACCTTCACCCAGCGCCGGAGGAGGAAGCGGGCCTTGCTGAGGCCCTTCTCGGGCCTTGGCTCACCTCACCGCGTGACACCAGGGGTGGGAAGGCGGGCCAAAGGCCGGGAGGGGGCGGGGCTCACCCTGGAAAGTGGGCCCCTCAGGATTACGGAGGAGGGACAGGATGGCGGCATGGGGGGGGGCGCTGAGGAGGTGGAGACGGTGGAGAGCAAAGACGTGCCCGACCAGGACGTCTTCACCTGCGTGGAATGTAGCATCTACTTCAAGAAGCAGGTTCACCTGCGGGAGCACATGCAGCAGCACTGCCAAAGCAGGGGGCGGGGCCAGTGGGCGCCGGAGGGGGCGGGCGCGGGCCCGGGTCTGGGGTGCAGCGAGTGCGGCTGGGAGCTGGAGGACAGCGTGGCGTTGGAGGAGCATCGCAGGCAGCACCAGGAGTCACGCAAGAAGATCCTGGAGGAGATCAGTAAGCTGGACGAGGAGGGGGTGAAGGGCACGGAGACGGCACAGAGGGGCCTCGATCACAGTGACAGCCAGCGGGGAAGGGGCCCACAGCCCCGCCCCTTGGGGGGCCACAGGGGCCTGTCTTCCTCCCTGCCCTCGGATGCGGCCCTTAGCCGGTCGGCACGTGCGGACATGTGGGCCAAAAGCTTGGAGGAGGAGGACTACCCAGGGACCAGCAAAGACCTGCTCGATCCCACCCACTCCCCGATCACCCCCAGCAACAGCACTGGGCCCTCATCCCTCCCTCCGGCCGCGGCCTCCCATCAGACGGGTCTGGCCGGCCCCAAAGCGGGGCTCTCCACACAAGGCAGCTCCCAGCTGTTCCCGGCCCCCCAGAGTGCGGCCCCTGGGCTTTGCCGCAGGGACGTGGCGTTTAAGAGCATTGGGAACAGAAGGGGAGGGAGAAGAGGGAACGATCGGATGAGGGCAGCTGTTGTCACGCCAAAGCCTAAACTGTCTGCTTACGAGTTGGGAGATTGGCAGAAACAGGACCAAACTGTGGGGCCTGGGTGCTCCGAGACGGCCTCAGAGGGGCCACTGTCTGCCCCTAGCGCACTTTGGCTCCCAGGTGAGACCAGGCAACATGTGACCTCCTACATGAAAAGTGAGACCTGCCATTACAGCACTGCAAATACATACACCATGCACACTGAGGCCCCTGGAGCGAGTGAGAAACAGTCTATAGCAGGGGTGGGCTATTTTATCCAGAAAGGGTCGTGGTGTATGTGAGTTTTCACTGTAACTACCTAGTTAGATTACTAATTAGAGCACTGATTGGCTGAAGAGTCCTCACACCTGGGTTTGAACAGCTGACCTAAAGGTTATTCCCAAAACCAGCATACACACTGGCCCTTTGTGGATGAGATTCCCCACCACTGGTCTATAGTAACAATTGAGCAGCAATGATGAATTACTCAAAGCCTATCGCATCTAATTTGAAGTTTTGCTTTATGAATGAAAGCAAGGAATCACGAATAGGTGTGTAAATACATGGATACCTCTTAATTTTGCTAGAATTTGATCAAACCCAGTTGACTCGTGGTTAACTGGGATTCAGCTAACATGAAAGGGTAGGAGTTCTCCCCCCCCCTCCCAGCGCTGAGAACTGGTCATCTTGGGCCAGACACAGGACCCTGAGCTTGAGAATGAGAGCCTCGGCGGTGACACGGCTGTGTGTGCGTGTGTCTCACCATCATGCAGCATTTTTCATTACCAATAATATTCAAAGCACACTTACAGGACTGTGCAAGTCTTACGCAGTCAAAGAAAGTGTTTTAAGCTATTTATCTGGGTAGTAAGTGTGAATCTGCGCAGAATTTTTTTTTTAATGTTACACATGCAACTTAGCTAACATCATAAAAACGAACAATTATTCGTTCTGTAAAAAATTTGTGATGTTTTGTTGGATGGCTAGATGAACACTGGTTTAGTTCTGTGTAAGGCTTTTGCACAGCTCTGGAGAATATTATTGAACATTAATGATCTGAACGCGTGCGTGTTTTGTATGTTTAGCATCTACAGAGTTAAATTGGCTTGGTTTTTTTAATTTTAGCAAATGTATTAGTGTGTGTTTTTTAGTATTTCTGCTTAAGGCATTTATTGTATGTTGTACATGCTGGGCATAAGCTTGAGGAAATGAAGTCCAGCAAGTGAGAAGCAAAGTTGGGCCGTAACTGGTTTGCTAGACGTCTTCTGAGTACAGTTTCGATTATGGCTGGTTTCTCTATTAAACTGGGCTCGGTGGGCTTCACTGACTTGGCTGTACATGGTTCATGCGGATGGCGGAAGATCCCTCCCTGCCACTGATGTAGGCCGCCCTTGGGGGGCCCCCCCCCCCCCCCCCCCCCCCCCCCCCCCGCGGGCGGCCCCGGCCCCCCCCCGCGCCGGGCCCCACC
>JAODKC010000095.1:8378766-8391024 GCA_026777985.1 Mormyrops attenuatus | reverse complement strand
CTTTACATGGTTCATTCGGCTGGCGGAATATACCTCCCCTCCACCTCAGGATGCCAACCTTACCCCCCCCCCCCCCCCACTCCCCGCAGACTCTGTGCAGGTGCCCACCTCGGCCATGCGGCTGAAGCGCACTTTCTCTGACAGCCTCCGGGTGGCGGCAGAGAGCCTGGAGCTGACCCGGAGTCAGCGGTACCAGCTCAGGCACGCGGTTCCCCTCGTGCTCATTGAGTCTCTCCACTTCAGCCCTCGACCTTGCTTCTCTGGCGCCAGCCTTAAGATGAGCAGCAGGGCGATTGGTGAGTGACAGCTGAGGCCGCTGCACAGACAGGACAGTGACCAATTTCCCAGCAAGTTTTACATTTTTAAAAATTTTTTTTTTCGAATCTGGGTCTCCATCAGTGGTCATAAGTCTGCTTCTCTAGATGTCATTTCTTCTGGCACAGTATCCTTGTGAGTCCCGTTACTGTCCAGCTGTCTGTGTGCGTTTTTCACATTACTTTTGTAAAATTTTGTCGGTGAACACACAGATGCCTCCCAGCAGCTGTGTTCAACCAGTTCCTTGATCTTCTCCAGGGAAGTCCTCTCTGCTGGTGAAGGATCTCTTTACCTTTTCCCTGAAAAATCAGGGTAAAGAAGCCAATGACAACGAAGAGGAGGAGGTGGAGGAGGAGGAGGAGGATGAGGAGGAGGTGGACCACGAGTTTAACGACGACGATGAAGAGAATATGTTTTTGTCAGATGAGACACTGGGAGACGAGGCAGGGATGTTGAAGAATGTAGAGAGGAAGTGCCCTTACTGCCCTGACCGCTTTCACAACGGCATCGGCCTGGCCAATCACGTGCGAGGCCACCTCAATCGCGTCGGCGTCAGTTACAACGTCCGGCACTTCATCTCCCCGGAGGAGGTCAATGCCATCGAGAGGAAGTTCTCATACCAGAAAAAGAGGAAGAAAGGTGAGGATCGCAAAGGGGAGGGCGTGTGCCGGAGGGAACTGAATTTCTCAGGCTCTGAGAATTGGTTTAAGGAGTACAGTTTGGAGAGCCTTGGGGAAAGATGGTCACGTTCTAGGTCTCGTGACTGCCTTTCCCTTTGGCTCCAGTGGCGAATTTCGACCCAGACACCTTCAGCCTCATGCGCTGCGAGTTCTGCAGCGCTGGGTTCGACACGCGGGCCGGCCTGTCCAGCCATGCGCGTGCACATCTGCGTGATTTCGGGATCACCAACTGGGAGGTCACTGTCTCGCCCATCAACATCCTGCGGGAGCTCTTCTCCAGCCGCCCGGACCTGACTCTTCCGACTGGGCCCCCTCGAAGCTCGCCTGTCCATGGCCCCGACCTGGAGGATGACTGGGACATGCCAGGGGTCAGTGGGATTGGCGCCATGGACAGTGCAGTGTCATCTTTGTCTCCATCCCCGACCCTACCAACAGCACAAGTGGAAGGTGAGTGAAGAGACACAAAGTGATATTATGACTAATGCAGTACACTGCTTTCAGTTTTGTATATATACAATCTGCTACTGTGTGTGTATGTACACATGTGTACAGTATCAGTTAAAAGTTTGGACACGCCAAGCTGTCTACAAAGGAGAATGATAGTGTCGCATCACATGACCTGGTCACCTGACCTAAACACGGTCTAGATGGTTTTGGAGGAGTTTGACCAGAGAGAGAATGAAAAACGGCCAATGAGAGCTCAAAATATGTGGGACCTCCTTCAGGACAGCTGGGAAAGCATCCCAGGAGGCCACCTCATGGAACTGGAGTAGAGGAGACCGTAGGGTCAGCCAGTCCCTGGAGTAATTGGGGTTAAGGGCCAAGCTCAAGGGCCCAATGATGGCATTACTCTGCCGAGCATGGGATTTGAACCAGCAACCATTTGAGTCCCAACCCACAGAGCTGCCCCACCCCCCGCCAACAATTTTTTTGTTTAATACTTTTTTGATCAGTCATAATCCATTTGAATTATATTGTTTTGTTGTTTTATAATTTATTATAAAATATAGAGTGTAATATAAATTAAACTTTGTATGGCTGGGTGTGTCCAAGCTTTTATCTGGTGCTTGAATATAAACTGACATACATGTATGTATAGTGTGTACTAGGTTTGCCACCCGTCTCATATAATATAGGATCGTCCCATATAATGTGGCAACCCTGTGTGTACTGCTGGTTGTTGGGGTTGGCTTATTTACGTGATCGTCTGCGACATCTTTTTTTAACGATGTACAGTAGGGGTGGCGCTGTAATAGTCAAGTGAAAAAGGAGGATGGTAGGTGAATAATATCTGACTAGTTAAAACGCTCGCATATGAGATAAAATCAAACGAATATACGTTTTAAAAATGTCCGCAATGTAAGTCGTCGAAGCAAGACGGTCGTTTTTTTCCGCCCTCGGCTCGATTCATCACACCTTAAACGCGAATCACCGAGCAGTCGGCTGGATTCGTCACGCCTTCGGGTCGAGTCGGCCGACAGTCGGCTGGATTCGTCACGCCTTCGGCCAACGCGGACTGGCAAGAATGGCTGCCGCCAGCTCCCCGCAAACAGAAGCGGAGTGGTGTCTGTCTGCCGGCGGCCCGGACTCGGGTGCCGCACTCCTCAGCATCGGTTGGTAATGGCAGCACCGTCATATCCGCCGTGCGCCCGTGTTCGGTTTTTAAACACAAAAATGTTAACCTGGTTATCCCGGTTACCCCGGTTAACCCGCCCCTTCTGGCAGATGGATGGCAGGTTAGACGAGCCCATTAAGTGCGAGTCCTGAAAAATCAATCGAAGCCGAACGCAGCTAGAAAGCCGTGTCACCGAGGCGGAGTGAGTGAGGGGGCCGCGGACGTCGCGTTTCAGCCCCGGGGGATTGTGCTGTTCTTAAACCGAGGCATCGGGCTGTAGCACAAGTTAATCACCAATCTGGGCTGGGTACTTCCCTGCTAAAGCTTCGGGAGCTACAGCATCTCCCTTACGGCGAGGAATGGTTTTTCTTTCGTTTTGCGATTGCGATTATCGACATTATAAATGTTAAAAGAATCCCCTGGATAATCATCCAGATCTTTAATCGTTAAGGTTTCTTGAGGTCCACGTCTGCTTTTGGTTTTGATCGTGAAGTCAGCGGTGAGTATGACATTTATCTTCGTCAGATCGTTGCTGGGCTGTGGCAGAATCGACGTTACTGGATTAAAGATTTTAAGACTAGCGTTAAACTTGACTGTGTTTTAAAACCCAGACATTCTCTACTTCCTCACTTTATAAAAACTTAGACAAGTCATTTTTTCTCATTTAGAACAAGTATAGAGTGGAATTCAAATGAATGAGAGCTGTCAAGGCGGGTTACTGTCAGTCCTGTAAATGCACTATAAGTATACTTTGACACTTGTTTCCATTTATATTACTTTAGTAGTATAATTCACCACATCATATTATATAAAAGTAGCAACAGTACTTTAATCTAATTCACTTTGATTGAGCAGTGTCTTGTGGCCTACTGTTGCCTTGAGTGCTTTTTATTATTGCATATTACCAGAGAGTTGGCACACAAAATATTGTTGCAGACATACAAAGATACATAATGAAGAATCTATCTATCTATCTTTATCTGTAATCGGTTTATTTGCACTGACTTATAGATTCATTGAAGCTGCTGCTTGAGTCCTGTTTAATTGTACAGTATGTACAGTCGTCTGGATACAGACGGCATTGTGACCAGATAAGTGAATCAGGGAGGATTGTTGTGCTCCAGGTGAAGAAGACGACCAGATGCCAGATGTGGAGAGTGTGACCGGGCTTCCTGGGAGCAGGAGTGCAGCCCCCTCGGACCCTGGGACCACAGATACCCCATCGCCTGAGGACCCTGACGACAAAGCCGAGAGCGGTGAGTGTGTGGGACATTGTGCATCTGAGGTGGAGATGGTGAGGCCGTGAGCAGTGATTGTCGAATGAACGGTGATCGGGGGGGGGGGGCGTGATTGGGGGGCACGTGAATGTGCTGCTTCCTCTGACATTTTTTCCTGTTTCTTTCCCCTTTTTCTCACGCCCTGCAGCCGGCAGCCTGCTGAAATGCGAAGTGTGCGCCGCCCCCTTCGAGACGCGGCGGGGGCTGTCCAGCCACGCCCGCTCACACCTGCGGCAGCTGGGTGTGGGCGTATCGGAGAGCAGCGGGGCACCCATCGACCTGCTCTACCAGCTCATCAAGGAGCGCGATGGCAGCTTCTCCCCTCCCCCCACTCCGCCATCCGTGACCAAGAAGCCTCACGGCGGGGGTCCTGTGCCACGGAAAGAAACCACGGGAGGGGCAGTGTCTGGCAAGGGGGCCATTTCTGAGCACAGAGCTGCCCTCCTCTCCCCATTGGTCCCCGGTGACAAAGCCCCGCCCTCTGGGGCCCGGGCCCCCTCACCAATGTTGTTCGCTAAGTCCCGCTCGGCATCTCCCGTGTTGCGGAAAGCCCCCATCTCCTCCCTGCTCCCTGCCTCCTCCCCCCTGCGCTCCCTGGAGTCCAAGCCTGGCCCCGTGAAGGCCCCCTCTGCCTCCATTGCGTCGCCGGCCTCTACCAAGCCTTTTTGGGCCCCACAGGAGACGGATGCCCCCCTGAACCTGAGTAAGCAGAAATCACCATTACACTGGTAGTATAACCCGCCCACTAGGCTACACTACACATGCATTACATTCCTATATCTGTCCATCCGTCATCCATCTGCGTTTTCATTCACTTTTAATGAAACAGAGCAAAATTTGACATGGTCTTAAGGTGATGATACACAGGGCAACTCTTTGAGCAGTATGGCTTGGCAACTACCAACCAGGTGAACAAAGGGCATCTCATCTGGACCTGGATGGTAACGAAAAGTTTTTCCAAATAGAAATTTGTTGGCCAAGACCAATTGGAAACGTGTCCAAACATCTGTCAACAACATTGTTCAAAAAGTTGCCCTGCGTCATAACCCTTCCTGGGTGCAGTTTAGATCAGTCTAACATGGACCGAAGTATCCTACTTCTGAAGTAAAAACATATTCAAAATGTATTTTTTTTTTAACAAAACAAGTCACTGTATTTTGCAAGGCAAAGCCATCTAACTGAAGCTGATCGTAAAATCTTAACATGGCAAATTATGACAGTAATATGCAGCAGTTCGCCAGATTCGCAGCTCAGTACAGACAACAGTTTTGGATTCACAGTTCTGTGCAATTTTGGTACAGCAAGGAAAATGCAGTTTATGTTGAAATAATCTGTTGAAACCAGAAACACGATTAGGAACAGTTAAAACTCAAAAGGCAGTGTATCTGTGTCTGAACAAAACCTAAGAGACACTTACTTGAACATTTGTAGAAAAAAGAAAAAAATAATAAATAATATAAATATATGTGTGTGTGTGTGTGTGTGTGTGTGTGTGTATATATATATATATATATATATATATATATATGAAATAAATGAACATTAAAATTATAATGAAGTAAATCCCATCTAAATCCAGTGCACTGCACTACCGAGTAACCGATAAACACCCCCACAGCTGTAATTATTATTTGTAGTCTCTCTGAATTTCCTGACAAAAACACCTTAGATGTCCCTGGAGGCCTCGCTTGCTGAGGCTGTTTCTGCCTTGCTCTGGTTGTACATGAGCTCAGATATTGTCTGAAATGAGTTGGCACATGTTACTTGCAACCCTAGCAGCCCTCACTGGTGCAGGGGTATGATCCCTGCCTCCAGTACTAGAGGTCCTGGGTTCGCGTCCCAAGCAGTCCCATTCCCAATGCAGTATGTTATTTATACTGTAGGTGGAGTGGTAGCTCTGAGGCTAGGGATCTGTGCCAGCAACTGGAAGGTTACTGGTTCAAATCCCGTGAATGCCCAGAGTGATTCTACTCCATTGGGCCCTTAACCTACAATTGCTTCATCCTGGGTATGATGTTAATCTACATCCAGCCCTATAAGGAGGTCCTCCAACTTACAGGGAATAACTTGGGGGTGGTGGCAGGATTGGCACTCCAGCCACCGGGAAATACTTCACACTGGTCCATTTGGACTGCTGTGGTGCTGAGGTATCACCCACCACATGGCTTCACTCAGGTTCTCATCCCTGAGGTGGTTTGTCATGTGATGGGTGTGGCGACGCGCTGTTTCAGTGCACACTCCTTTCCTTCATCCAGAATATTCCAAAATGGCAGATTATAGCTGTAACTAGCTTTAGCCACCACAGTTGGCAGAAACGTTTAACATGGAAACTTGAGTTTCAGTTCTGCCCGTGTAATGAAACGACGATACTTTGCGGAAGTCTTAGAAATTCAAAGAAAATGATGTTTAAATGATCTTCATATTGGTGTAAAATTATGCTATTATGCCTGTCAAAGTGTGTTAGCTTAGCCATTTCAGAACCTCTGCTGAAATCACGTCATTTACAGCAACCTTTCAATACACTCACGTATGGCGCCCCTCCTATAGCTAATCAATATCTCATTGACTTATTTAACTAATTAAGTTAATTAAATAAGCTGGTGGTGAAATTTAATAAATACATGCGATGGCTGGGGTGCCCCTGAGGAGAGGTTTGGGAACCCTAAAACCGTGGGGGGCTCCGCCCTAAGCCTGCTGTCTGGTACTTTACATGCACTGTATTAATCCCAGTGTAGAGTTTAGTTCCTTCCTGGCCTGCTTGTCTTTCAGCCTCTGTTGAAGGGGAATCCAGCAAGGACATCGTGTGTCAGCTGTGTGGGGCCTGGTTTGAGACGCGCAAGGGCCTGTCCAGCCACGCCAGGGCGCACTTGCGTCACTTCGGGGTGGTGGACGCGGAGACCAAGGGCTCCCCCATCGACTACCTGAACCAGCTCATCCACACCGACGACTTCAAGCACAGAGCCAGTGGCCTGCTGCCCGACCTGCTGGAGGTGGGCTCGGCCCCCAGCCTCTCCCCACCTTCCTCCTCACCCTCCACCAAGCGCCTGTCCCTGTCCTCGCCTTCTGGAGGGCTGCACAGGGCCATCTCGCACGGGCCAAAGAGTCCCAGCGCCTCGCTGGCTCCCCCTACCAAGCGGCACAAACCTTCGGGATCCGAGAGGGCCGCCCTGCAGGTGTTCCGTCTGAGTGGCAGTGAGCTGTCACCCCTCATGCATGGTGAGTCCCAGCAAGCTGGTGTGGCTAGGAAATCAGCTGAGTGGGAGAAGAGAACTTATATTGTATTGACAGTGTACGACCAAACTGATTTAATTTATTGAAGAGCTGCAGCAAACGGTAATGCTTTAAGCCCTGATTTTGATGAGCTGATGATTTTATCAGACCTCAGATCTTCTGGGGGAACAATAAACTTGAACACTGCTTCACCTTTCTTGGTCTTGATTCTGGGACCCTTCCCCAGATGGTCTCAGGGGTCTGGATGCCTCATAATGTTTCAGTAAATCAGAAACGTATTTGGGCATGAGACCATTTAGTGCTTTGTGCACAAGTAATAATATTTTTAATGGTAGGTGAGTTTATTCACCTTGGGCAAAGGGAGTCTCACCTAAGATTTCTCTGACCGCCTGTGTTCCATTGCGAATGATTACGGGTTATGTACGTTTTTCAGCATATCGTATCACAGTTGGTTCCCTTTAGCAACTAAACCGCCTTCTTCAGCTAATATAATATGGGCTCTGCAAGTAATTTGATACTTTCCAAGGTCAGGGGACACTCTGCATCACCTCTTGACTTTCTAACTTTTCTAAGCATATTTTGTTGCTTTTTTATTAGAATCTTTTCTTAACTCTGTCTCGAACGTAGAATGACATCAATCATGTCCTTCTGTTGACCTTATTTCTGTTTTTCCAAAGTTAGCAGACTTGGGCAGACTAGCATAAGCATCCCTATATGTTTTATCAGCTTAATCTCTTAATATTAAGTCAATCAAATTAATTAACTTCATGATTTGTGTATATATGTTTGATTAATTTGTTCTTGAATAACAAGGTTCTATCACCCTCTTGTCTTTCTTCAATCTTCCACGCTGTGTGCATCCGCTGTGCTCGCAGGTGAGCCGTCTAAGGAGATTGGCTGCGAGTTCTGCGGAGAGTACTTCGAGAACCGCAAGGGCCTGTCGAGCCACGCGCGCTCGCACCTGCGCCAGCTGGGCATCACCGAGTGGTCGGTGAACGGCTCGCCCATCGACACACTACGGGAGCTCATCGCCCGCCGCGGGCTGCCCTGCGCCCTGCCCGTACGGCCCCTGAAGTCGCCCCCACCTTCACCGGGCTCCCCTCGCTCCCCCCCGCCCATCTCCCCGTCCTCCCCCAGCTCTGGCAAACGGCCACCTTTCACCCTACCCCAGAGCCACACGCCCACGGCCCGCAAGGTTGGCTCCATGCTGCCAGCCAAACCAAAGCCTGAGCCAGTGCAGGTGGAGCTGAGCGGGCCAGGCCATGCAGCAGGGGGGGGCAGCTTCGGCCCTGACCCTATTCCCCCGAGCTGGACCAGTCACGACGCCACCCTGCCTCTCAGCCGCGGTACGGTCATCACCGCACCCCCCGCCTTTCCCATGTCTCCCAGCGTGTTTTTGCTATTATTGCCAGCTAATGCTGAAAAAAAGATAAAATAACATGCATTTAATTTATTCAGGTCACTCTCCATACATTTCCGCCTCTGGGGGGCGCCACACTGTCTCTGAGTTTTTGTGTGACTCATATGACTGCCTTCTCGTCTCTGTTTCTTGGCAGCCTGTACGTGGGACAGATAATCAAAGATTTGAAAAGGAATGGGGGAAAAACAACAGCCCATCCAAGATTAGCCATAAATGGTCAGATATGTTCTTGCCGTTTTAATCCACTGTTTTCATTCCTCATTCGCTTCCCCAGCGCCGCCTCTGGATTCGGAGCCTACCCGGGATATCCGCTGCGAGTTCTGCGGGGAGTACTTTGAGAACCGCAAGGGCCTGTCGAGCCACGCGCGCTCACACCTGCGCCAGCTGGGCATCACCGAGTGGTCGGTGAACGGCTCGCCCATCGACACGCTGCGGGAGCTCATGCGCAAGCGGGGCACCGTCCCCGCATCTGCTGCTCCAATCAAGAAGGAGCCTGGGCTTGGGGGCGGGGCCTGGGAGGAGCTGGCCTACCTGCCACCCAAGTTCTCCCGCAAGTCGCCGCTGAGCATGGTACACCCAGGGCCTCGGTCACTCAAGCACGGGGGCCCCTCCCTTTCCACCGCACCCTTAAATGGGAAGGGAACTGGCTTCGCAGGCGTATCCTTGCTAGGGAAGAGGCCGCTCCCGGAAATGCCTCACCTGGTGGAGAAGGCCAAGCCCAAAGCATTCTCACCCTCGCCTCTGGATTTCTCCTTCAAGGGGAAGTCGTCCCCTGAAAAGTTTGCGGCTGCCCCCTCAGGTAGGTCTGGGAGGGTGGTGTTCTGGTGACCTATTGCACTTGAGGAATCTACTTCCTGCTGGACATTTCCAAAATGCAGAAAGGCTGGGGAAGCTTCATATTTGTAATAAAGGAAGCGCTACATTTAACATTTACTGGTCGGTGGGGGGGTGGCAGCTGCTTGCTGCTCTCAGACGTTTGTGTAGTGGGAGTTTTAGCTAGAAGCATCTTGGCAGCGAATGCCGCCATCCTTGCTGTTGGACCTCCTGACCCTCCTTTCCCCCCTCCCCAGCTGACGCCAGCTGTGAGCTCTGCGGCTACTACTTCGAGAACCGCAAGGCCCTGGCGAGCCACGCCCGCGCCCACCTGCGGCAGTTCGGTGTGACCGAGTGGTGCGTCAACGGATCACCAATTGAGACGCTGAGCGCCTGGATGCGCAGCCGGCCACACAAGGTGGCAGAAATGCACCGGCGTTACCTGCAGGGTGACCGTCCCTTCCCCAAGAAGGTGAGACCCCTGGGTGCCGATGCGCTGTTCTGGTTGCCGACTGCAGACTCGTTGTTGGCCAGTTCCTCTCCGTTCCATTGGGCCTCCAGTCAGTAGTCCATTCTCCCTGCTTGTGTGTGTGTTCTCGGGGTGTGTCGGCTTGTTAGCTGTGTCTCCTTATACGCACCTCCCTCTCTTTTCAGCAGAAGTGTGGTTCCGCCTCTGTCCCGCCTTTAAGCGCTGACTCCAGGGATGCCACGTCCTCTGGCCTGCACAAGCCCCCATCGTCACATCGGCCCACCTTGGGGTCGCCCCTGGGGCGGCGGGCAGGCCGTGAGGTCACCAGCGCACCCTGGGGGGCCGGTGCCTCGCTGCAGCAGGGCTCCCACGGGATGTCCCGCCAGGCTCTGCCGCCACACTCGCAGGTGGCGAGGAGTGAACTCAATGTGCGCTCGCCCCGAGGTGAGTTGATAGGCGTGCACATACCCCCTTCCCTGCTGTGCGGGGCCTGTGAGATGGAGTGGCCTGCAAAGTGCCCAATGCCTCTCACATTGCTGTGTTTAAGGTGGTGTCTGGGTCCCGCCTCTTGTAGGTTTTGAACGTCGGCCCCCAAAGCATTTGCCCCATTCTGAAAGCGGCGAGAGGGACAGCCGACCCCCGCAGACCCCCCGCACCAGCACCATCCCAGCTCTCGTACCAAAGCCCCCCTCCACCCCACTGGTCAAGCTGGTGGGCAAGATCTACTCTCTGAAGTGCAGGTGGGTGAAGGGGCTGAGGGGCCAGGTTTTCCGTGGCAGAGACTGGAGGCTGGTATCTAACCGCGTGTGACCGCGTGTGGTGCGGTCATGTGACAGGGCTCAGGGGAGCAGCATTAATGTTGCTCGGGGCTGGCGTTTCATTAAGGGTGGTTCTGCCTGCCGTGTCCCCAGGTTCTGCGAGGTGGAGTTCCACGGCCCGTTGTCCGTGCAGGAGGACTGGGTCAGGCATCTGCAGCAGCACATCCTGGAGCTCAACTTCAACAAATCCGAGCCTCCCTCCACCCCTGGCTCGGGCCCCGCCCCCACCCCAGGCCCCGCCCCCACAACACCGCCCTCAGCCATGCCCCCAGCTCCAGCCCAGGAAAGCATTCCGGGTGCCTCCACTCCGACCCCTGTCCCCACCCCCAGTCCCACTCTGGTCACCACCCCCACCCCGACTCCCAGTCCTAGCCCCGCCCTAACCCCTGCCGCGACCCCGACTCCGGTCGCCACCCCCACGCCCACCCCTGTCACCACACAGGAAGTGTGACTCCTCCCTGCGCCCCTCCCCCCACTTCCTCCATTAGTCTGTTCCTCTTCCTACTTCTTCTCTCGTAACTACATATCAATTGTGCCATTCGTTTTAAATTCACTCTTTTAAAGAAGACGGTCTACAAAGGGGTGCCCCGTTCCCACACCCAAGGCTGAGAGGCTGGAGTCTTCCATGGTTCTGCAGGGGTTTGGGGTTGGGAACCTGACAGGAATTCCTTGCTTCCCCTTTCAGCTCTTTAGTCCTGGGGGGGGGGGTTCTGTCTCTTTAGTGGGGATATCCGGTGCTGTGGCACATTCAGATGTGCGTATTAACCAGCCACACGAGATGGTGGGAAAAGTGCTGCCCAATCTAGTATTGAAGCATGGGCTCTTCAACACCCTACCCCCCCGTGACATGGCCCCGCCTCCACCAACTGGCTGGTTACGCCGTAAGACCTGTGGCTGGGGTGGGATCCGAGGTTCAGAGGCCTGTGGGCTCATTAGTTAATCCAGGTGGGCCGACGGCTGCGCAGTAGTGACTCGGCACGCCGAACGTGTGGAGCTTTGCTTATTACAGCATATGAAGCTGGTCTGAATGTACCATTCTGCCGGGTGGTGGTGGTGGGGGGGGGACTTTGGGCAACCCCAGTAAGCACACTGTGACCAAAGATGCATCAGACAGCCTGGCTGTCAACGGGCTTGGCGTTGACAAATGGACGCGGACGACTTGAAGACAGATCTGGCCCCGTGGTAGAGAGGGCAAAACTGTGGAGAGGTTGGCGCTGAGCTTAGAGCCGCGGTTATAGGATGCTGCCCGGCCCCACAGTCTGGCTGCAGGATCCGCAGGTCCCACAGAGCACACGGTCGGACCGAACGCGGTCCTGCTCCGCCAGAGCACAGGCAGGGTTTAGCCCCTCAGTCACTCAGTACGTGCCAAAGAAAGGTATGTTTACTCCTGTCCCGCATCCGTAAGCTGTATGTGGACAAGCATCTGCAGCGTAGAGTCTGAGCTGCCCAGGTCATGTGGCCCAGGTCATGTGACCTCACTTTAAGATAATAGGAACGGGACAGCGAAGCACTCAGTGCTTCTTTCCTTTCTCTGTACTGTGTGTGTGTGTGTGTGTGTGTGTGTGTGTGTGGGGGGGGGGGGGGCGCGTAGTGGGCGATGGAAACCCGGTCAAAGCGGAA
>JAODKC010000095.1:8342877-8366503 GCA_026777985.1 Mormyrops attenuatus | reverse complement strand
TTCACTGGAACTAAGGGGCCAAGCCCAACCCCTGAAAAACAACCCCACACCATAATCCCCCCTCCACCAAACTTTACTCTTGGCACAATGCAGTCAGGCAAGTACCGTTCTCCTGACAACTGCCAAACCCAGACTCGTCCATCGAATTGCCAGACAGAGAAGCGTGATTTCTCACACCAGAGAACACATCTCCACTGCTCTAGTGTCCAGTGGCGGCGTGCTTTACACCACTGCATCCGACGCTTTGTATTGCATTTGGTGATGTATGGCTTGGATGCAGCTGCTCGGCCATTGAAACCCATTCCATGAAGTTCTCTACACACTGTTCTTGAGCTAATCTGAAGGCCACACGAAGTTTGGAGTTCTCTAGCTATTGACTCTGCAGACAGTTGGCGACTTCTGCACACTGTGCGCCTCAGCATGCATTGTTCCTGCTCTGTGGTTTTATGTGGCCTACCACTTCGTGGCTGAGTTGCTGTTGTTCCCAATTGCTTCCACTTTGTTATAATAACACTAACAGCTAACAGTGGAATATTTAGTCGCAAGGAAATTTCATGAATGGATTTATTGCACAGGTGGCATCCTATCACGGCACCACGAGCTCCTGGGAGTGACCCATTGTTTTGCAAATGTTTGTAGAAGCAGTCTGCATGCCTAGGTGCTTGATTTTATACACCTGTGGCTATGGAAGTGATTGGAACAGCTGAATTCAATGATTTGGAGGGGTGTCCCAATACTTTTGGCAATATAGTGTATATTTATGAGGGTGAGCAGGCGTAAAAACTTCCAACTGGGGGGGTGTTGATGACAAAGAAACCTACTCAGGTCATGCTACATATGTAATTTGGTGTGGTGTAGCGCTGGCGGGGGTCAGCATATCCCAGCATGCTCATGGGCAATTGTAAATAGCCCCTGTTATATTGTTGGTGTTTTCACGGTTGTATTTCCCGGTTGTGGTGTGCATGTTGCCCCGGTCTCATATGAACCCCGTCCGATCCTCGCATGTCCATAGCTTAGTATAAGTCTCCCACCGTGCGTCTACCTTACAGTTTGGCATCTGACCTCCACGTGTTTCCTTATTATGTTCAGTTCGGTGCTCCTTGGGTACTTGTTACAGTCCTGTGAAGGACTATAATAAAGGGCATGTTCTGTCCCAGCAAGCAAGTCTCCTCGTGCTTCACTGCTCTTGTGAAGCTTCGATCTGCCCGGCACTACAGTGTACTTTGGACATGCAATATTTAGTATGTGATGGATAGACCTTCACACATAAGTCTCAGATTGTTATATGTCAAGAGTTTAGCAATGAGTACAGTGGATACTGGTAAAGCAGACAGGAGACTCTCAGATGATGTCACTGAGGCCTCCAGTATCAAAACAAAGCTTATGGGACCTTGTAATGGAACTAACCCATTTCTAACCCATGTGAGGCTGGTTAACGTCACCCCACAGAGCCGAGACGGTGATTAGAGGGCTAAATGCTTGGACACCTCCACAGCAGTCGAGATTTCTGTGTCCATCTGTTTGTTTTCCCTAGCGCTCATAAACTTTGGTCTGCTCACAAAATCGGTATTCGCTCCTGGCAGCACCAACGTAAGCCCAGTGCTATAAATAATTCCCTTTCTTCACTTTGTGCCTCTTCATTTACAAACCTGGCAAACATTTTGGTTTGTTACCAAAAAAAGAAAAGGTCTGCATACAATCCTTTGGGCGAGACCAGAACAATTACAAGTATGTCATAATCAGGAAGGTATATATTTGGGCTCCTTATATAGACTTTAAGATCTTTGGAACAGTGTGGGCGTGTGTTTGTTTGTGTGTGCGCCTTCCCGTATTGTGCTGTATTACTTTGGCACATACTTCAGATGTGACCCATATGATGTATAGGCTAAGGCACGCAGGTTCCTGTTAAAAGCTCATAAGTAAGGATATGACACACCTCCTCTCCCTTGACAAGGAATAGTGGGGCGATCGTCGAGTTCCATGTCCAAAAATCTGGAGCGGATCACAATTTAGCATAAGTGTCAGCTTGAGAGCAGTGTTTAAACGGTCAAGTGTAACTGTCTCACCATCTTGGCTTGTCATTGATTCTTCATAAGGTTGGAAGCCTTTAGATTATTTCAAGTCTTAGCATGCAGCTCAGTTGAAAGAGTTTGCTCTCACTGGAGAGGCTATTTACAAAATGACAAGCTCCATCAGCACAGTGGCCAAGTAAATCGCAAGATATCTGGTGGGAGAAGCTTCTAACGATTTGGAGAATGCTGTCCAGCTGTGAGGACTGGAGATGTGCTGCTTTCAGGGGGGGCAGTGATGATTCCGTTCGCTGTGGTTACATAATTGTATGTCCAGGAAGGAAATGCTGTGAGACAATGGTGTTTTTCTATCTTTCTGCCTTTCAGAGTCTCTGCACCGGTCCTTGTCGTTTGGCCTTTGTCCGCAGAACGGGGCGGCCGTCTTTTCGGGTTTATAAGGTGGTATGAGGAGTTATTTCCCATTCTGTCTCTCCCTTCCTGCATATCTTGACACCAGGCATCAGACTCCACCCGCCTATAGCCACAAGCCTTGTGGAATGTCCCCCCCCCGCCCCCCACACATCTACACACACTCACACACACTTTAATAAACCTGCAAACCCCACACTTTAATTCATTAATTCATTAGGCCTTTCTTGATTTTCCATAAAGCAGTCATACTTTTTGCTTTTGGTTGATGGGTAAAGAAGTTCAGAAATGAACTTTTTGCTATAGGTCGGTTTTCTTGTTTTTCATGGCAGCATTAGCCAGCAATTTTTGACCACGATCATTAATCCATATTAGAATATTTATAAGCTCCAAGACTTGGCGGCATCCGGAACTTTCCCACACATCTCCGGCTTTGCGGTCACAGCTCTCCAAACCTCGCATCCATGCACATGCAAGTCCATGTTTGCCTTTTCCTTATTACTGCGTTGGTTGACATGGAGTCTTACATCTCTTCTGTCACATGCAAAGAAATAAGAGTGAAAGTCTCCTGGGGTCATCAAGGGTCGGAGGGTCTTGATGGTATTTTGCTTGTAGGTCAGATTGTTGATGTGATGCCAGGCTGGTGGTCGTATCTTCAGCCGCGATGTGTTCATGGCAGCATCCCTGTCGTCTCAAGTTGCGGTTCTGACGTCAGATGGCACTCTGAAATCTGCTGACCTGACACAGCACTGCTTCGGACCCACTGGCATGCGGGGTTCTAGTGTGGGCCATGTGACTTGACACCGCGACCTTCCTTGTACCTGCTTATATCTTGCAGACCGCAAGGACTATGGCCAGCAAAGCAGTAATTACTCATTAGGGCTGCGCCGAGCTACCGATGAGGATGCCAGTGTAATGCAATTAGAGGCTTTCACTAATGTACCAGGCTTTCTGCCTCTGCACAGGACTAATTGATATCTGAAACTTTTATTCTTTATTCCCGGTTCGGCAGTCGGTTGGGGTTGTGGGTGAGTGTACAGCTAAAATATGTTTGGAATTGGGAGGATGCAAAGCAGGTCCTTCGGAGAAACGATCTGCTTCTGTTGTGAATTTTAAAAACATTTCTCTGCTAATCTGCTCCTTTTCCCAAATTCCAATCCAAAGTCTTTCCCAAATTCGAATCGCTCTTTCAATGCGATTTCCTCTTTGTTACCCGCGATCTACACAGCTGATACATGCGACGGCACATGGGACGGGATGGCCAGTCACATCAGAGGCCTGAAAATGGGCAGACTGACATTTTGGGGGGGGGGGGGGGGTTAGTGGCTCTGCGGCATGTTGGAGGGGGAAGTTATGCAACACTGAACCTGTGATGCACAGAGCTTGTCATTAAGTAGCACTATTATGGAGCTAGCTTTCAGGTATTCTTTAATATCCTGGTCCAGATGTCCGATACCTCAGGCAACATGTTCTGATCATGGTAATACTTCCTGATCCAGAAGACCCCGTTATTCATCGTAGTAACATACATCCAGCAGGGTCAGGCCAGTCTCTGCAGCAATTGGTGGGTAAGGGCCTCGCTCAGGGGACCAACAACAAAATGATTCTGCCGACTCTGGGATTCCAACCCACGACTTTTTGATCAGAGGCCCAGCCATCTCGCTGACACACCATCCTCCCCGTGTGTTTAATGTGTTATGGCCGCATTGGGCAAAAAAAGGACTGTGGCCCAGCAGCAGTCTCAGAATTCAGCCCTTATAAACATGTTTACAGGCTCCTTTTGAATGTGGACAGAAGCTGTGGGGAGCCAAGGGAGAGTCAGTGGTGGAGGAGGAGGAGGAGGAGGAGGAGAAGGAGTAGGAGACGGAGACGGAACCACTCAAACAATTAACATTCAACTGGATTTCACTAATGTCCTCGGGATGAAATCCACTTACAGATCACTAAAATAAATATTGGGTAAACAAGTGCTGAGCTGATCGATGCGTTTTCAGGCCGACGTGTGATGCCCTGAAAATAAGACAAAGGACATTTAATATCCAGCACAACAGCTGTCTGCACTGGAGAGCGCGAGCCAGTGAAGACGGCTTGCTGAGTCACGCGGAGGCGCAGTAGCAGCATTATAAACAGGACAGGCGGGAGATGGGGGACAGCTGCAGGCGTGCCTTGTGTAAAGAGCAGCCGTGACCAAACAGCCTTCTTTCCTCCGTTATTATACGGCAGGCGTGATGTATGTATTTCTGCAATACTGATTCATCGCCCTGGTTGCTGCGAGCCAGTGGGGCCACTTAGGTATCAATGCAGCAGCCATCTTTCACACACGGGACTGAGGACCTGTTTTCTCTTCATCGCTGTTATTAAGTCAGCATGTCTCCCTGTCAGCTGCTCTGCAAAGGCTGCGACGAGGCCACCTCTCTTTACACAGAAGATCCCTTGTGTGTCTCACGTATAACCATTTTATGTGACACATATTTGCGTTGAACTATGATGAATGAAAGTAGTGTTTCATGATGGCTGTGGCCAGCAGAATTAAGGGCTGGATCTCTCTGCCGTCACAGGCTTTTACACTGATTCTGTTTTTCTCTCCCAGAGCTTACTGCCTTACCTTTATCCCTCCTTGTTTGTTAAACTACCATAATAAACTTCATTAAAATGCCATTGCATCACTCCTAATAAGTGAGAATGGATCCAGACATCATTCCTGCAGTTTTTTTTACACTGTCTGCAGTGTTTTTCTCTTATTTTGCAGACTTTTAAAAAGGGTTGGGGGGGGGGGGGGGTGGTAAAATGGCAGTGAACTCTAGGTATAAATTTTCTTGAAATGTAGTACGATGCAGTGCATTGATTGACTCAGTCTGAGATGAATCCAGAAAGCACAGTTTGGAAGAGAGATGATGTAGGGAGCTGCCGATCGGCCCAATGACGGAATCCATTTGGACACCTGAAGGCTCTGTCTGTGTGTACAGTTACTGACCCTTTCAGAGAAGATCTAATTATATGCGACTCCAAGTGAATTAGAGAATCGTTTAGAAGATTTTGGTTATGATCTGTAGATGTGTAGGGCTTTCCTTACCTATGACTGACTTTCGTTTGTTTCAGGTGGTGAAGTTACACTGGATTCACTGGGCCAATTAGATGAATCCACGGATTGATCTGCCATATCTGATCTCAGTTCAGAGATTGAACACAATGGCAGCTTAGTTGGCCGGTTAGGTCCGGCGACCGTCTAACTGAACAGGGAAACCTGTATTCACCAAAGCTCAGCTTTGGGCAGTCATTGAAGAGAATAGATGATAATGGTCCCGACCGACTGAACTTGGAGGCTTCATGATAGTTTTAATGTAACAGTCGGGATCTAACTTCTCAGAGCCAAACAGCAGTCCAAAATAATCAAAACAGACTTTATTCACAAATGATCCAAGACATCCATTAATCACAATACAACAAGACATCCATCTAATCTAAGCCTTATCTATGTGGCCACACTATTCCATACCAGTATCACATGAATCACAATAGTACGAACCTCTGATGGTGCACAGAGCAGCCACAGGAAGGGTCTGGCAACAAATGCTAACTCACGTAGCACTGATGTGGGAGCACTGATTACAAATACCCCCCCAGATCATCTTTGGGGATTTCGTTAAGTAACAAAAGCAAGTGAGTCCAGTCTCGTTAGAGCTGAGGTGACAATCCCTGCTTGGGGGAGAAGCACCGCAGGCTTGCTTAAGTCCAGGCTTGCAGGGGCCTGGTGTGTCTGCGGGGCCTGGTGGGGCCTTGTGGGTCTGTTGGATCTAGTGGATCTGAAGGGTCTGGTGGGGCTTGGTAGATCTGCGGGGCCTGGTGGGGCCTAATGGGTCTGCGGGGTCTGGTGGAGCCTGGAAGGAATAAAAATGGGGAAATGGGAAGCGGACTTGGGGGGTATCTGGCAAATCAAAGCCACAAAAAGCCGGTTACCTTCGATTATTGAGTAAGTTGACTAGGAAGTGAGGCTGTAATAGGCATGTTGAGTTTTAATTAAGCTGATCTGTCAATGCCCAGTAAATAATCATTAGTAAATCCAGTGGACAGAAGCTGCGCTCTCTGCTATGTTTGGTGTGTCGAGGTGGGTACGTTTAGTCTTGCGTTGCACACTCTGCGATTCAGTGCTGCAGAGTGTCCTCTGACGCCCCTCCATGAACATTCTGATAGTCTTGCTCAGCTCAACAAAGGACTTCAGTTCCAGGAACCAGACAGGGAACTGAGTGTCCTGCTTGCTCGTCCTCCATGACTCACAGAGAAGCTGATCCCTTTAGTGTTGGGTGCAGAAACACAAAACCCAACAGCTCTGATTGTGGATTAATTCCATCAGGAAGCGAGGCTGTAATGGGCGTGTTGAGTTTTAATTAAGCTAATCGGTCATTGCTTAATAAATAATGAATAGTAAATGATTAGGAAGGCTCAGATCCATGAACTGAGCTTTGTCGTTACAAAGGAGACCGAGACACAGGAGGAGGTTTCGCAGAGGTCTTAGTATCGAGACACAGGAGGAGGTTTCACAGAGCTCCTAAGTATCGAGACACAGGAGGAGGTTTCGCAGAGCTCCTAAGTATCTAGACACAGGAGGAGGTTTCGCAGAGCTCCTAAGTATCGAGACACAGGAGGATGTTTCGCAGAGCTCCTAAGTATCGAGACACAGGAGGATGTTTCGCAGAGCTCCTAAGTATCGAGACACAGGAGGAGGTTTCGCAGAGCTCCTAAGTATCGAGACACAGGAGGAGGTTTCGCAGAGCTCCTAAGTATGTGCACAGAGCTCCTAAGTGTACAGCAAAGGTGTTCCACAAAGTAACATAAAAGTTCAGAGATCTTGAGCTTCCTTTTTTGCCTTAATTATTATCTTCTCTAAAGCACTAAAAAGCCCTTTTGCTTAACATCCATTTTCTATACCTGCTTGTCCTATCCAGGGTTTTGGATCCTGTCCCGGAAGCTATGGGCATCAAACAGACATTACCCAGGATGAGACATTAACCCATAGCAGAGGGCGCACACAGAGACACAAACAGACGCAGACACACACACACACACACACACCTACGGACAATGTGACAACCCCAAGTCACCTCAGCATGATTTTTGGACAATGGGGAGGAACCAGAGTACCCAGAGGAAGTACCATACAGACACGGGTGAACATGCAAACTCCACATAGTGCCTGCTGGTCCCGGAGTCGTCAGGAGACAGCGGTGACCACTGCGCCACTCTGCCGTCTTGCTTACTTTTTTAAATTCCACTACCCCAACTTCCATTGAAGACGATGATTCCTGCTCAATTCTTAGAGACATTTGTATTTATAGCGCTAGTACTAAATACAAAAATACAATAGTTCTTCTCAAGGGACTTTAAAGTTCTGCCCATCGGTATTACTGATGTGTAAAAAAGTCTGTGTTTAAAGTTCCAATACATTAAGACTTTGAATATTAGTCTGCTAAAGGGATCAGTTAAAAAAATAAATTCTGTCTACAAGGAAAGTAATTTAATAACCTAAATGTACAAAGGACTCTTGGGCTATTCACTCATGTGAGTCTCCAAGCGAATAAATCTTGTGAACATGAAAGGAGATGATGTTCAGTGGGTCCATGACCTTCACTAGGCCTTATGTCTGACTGCCTGTCACCTCTGGCTCACCTGCACTTTCATTCTGCAGATCTGCTTAAAGGTTTAAAACCAAGTGATTAATTACAAAGGCTGTAAGTGGAGGAGGGGAAATTGTGTCTTTACCGCTATAGTACTTAGGCTGGAAATGATCATTCTTTTAAACAGAAGGACCTGACTGGCCATTTCTTTAGACACGCCAAAGCTGGGGCGTGATGTAACAGTTGCACGTGCTCCCACGTCGTCGTCATACGGCCCTACAGCTCTCGTGCTTTGCTGACGGACAGACTCCCTGCCTGAAATATCCAAATGTCATATTTGGGGTCAGATTGCTAACATCACATGGGTTTTCAGATGGTTACATTGTTATTTTATATCCATGAAGTTGACAGAGCCTGACAAGCTACAGGACAGCGACGGCATCAGGGAAAAAGATAAAAATCAAACGGAATACCACTTAGCGTCACGGACCACACTGACGCTTCACCACGTCACACGTAAATAGATTCCTGGCGCCTAAGCTGTGATGTTAAACAGCGTGTCTCTGATTTTAAACAAGGAGTAAAAATACATCCTCTGCTAAATATGCTAGAATGATTCCTAAATAATTATGCAGCAGGACAGGATCATTTCTTTTGGGGTGTTAAGGATGACGCATCGTACCGTTCTGTACTGGCCAAATCTCCCTGCCTCCTCACCCTGCGTGTCTTAAATCCACCCCTGGCCAAAAGTTGTGAAGTTTATGAAGTGACTCATAAAATGTTTTCATGGAACAAAGAAAATCCTAATTTGTGCGCATATGTTCCCCAGTGCTTGACTTTCCTTGGCTTCTCTCTTTTTAGTTTCCGGATCAATTTTCCTTTGTTCGTATTTGTTGCATCTTCTTCGGGGGCAGGTGGAACACTGACCTTGTGTCTGAGGTTGGCTTTGAGGGTCGTTTTTTTATTGACAGTACGTACTATGGTGTTTTCAGTGTACATATGAACCTTCACCATAATTTATACGGAATTTCCCAGTCCACGCAGCCTCCCCTTTATGGACTATACTGTGTGTCTTTATGGACAACCCCATACCCAGTAACCCTTCAACAACCAGCATAAAACCAGCTTCTCCCCTATAAGACATCCTGTAGCATCTTCACTGGAGAACTGCCTCTGATTAGATGTTATCCAGTTATCTAGACCCAATGCAGTCCAAGGGCAAGAGACGAAATGGCATAATGAATCCTGCCCCAGGCTGATGAATGTATCGTGGGGGGTTGGGGGGGGGGGATTGGGAAAACTTTATGCTACTCTGGGGAGTAACATAACTGGGGAGTGTCTGCACAGCACAGATCAATCGATGCTATGTTTTAAACCATGTAACTTGGTGTCTCCTGATTTGCCCATTGCTTGAGTCGCTCTCACCATTCACGTTTAGAACACACAGGTAGATCAATTACTCACTTAATAGTTCAGTACATTAGAGAACTGATCAATGAATTTCTAACTGTAAGGTTTGTATTGCTCACCTGTGACTGTCACTCAACAGCTCTGATATAGTAGGAATTCTGTATTGTTCAGAAACTCCAAAAATCCAATATCCACCTACGGATCTCATAACAATTCCCTAGAAGAATCACTGCAGATGTTCGCTTGTTTGAGCTGTACTGTAGACGCATCGTGGCTGAGCTTCTGAAGTCCAAGGAACAGCTTTGAGTCGGATGTCCTCCAGCCTTCACCTCAGCTGTCCTCTGTGGGGGGAGGGGGCTGTATTAATACGCTTTGATATTTAATGACAAACAATGAGGGTGATGTCTGCGGCAATATCCCACATCTGCCAAATAAACAAAACAGTCCAGTCATTCTCACCAAACGATTCCCAGCAGTCGATGGGAAAAACGCAAATGGTATTTTAAATTATTTTTTGAATATTTTGACCAATAGTCATTTAACTGAGTTTTTTCATCAAGAATTTAAAACTTTTGTAAGAAATGTCTACAGTATATAGACAAAAGTATTGGGACACACTTCTTGATCATTTAATTCAGGGGTTTCATTCAGACTCATCGCCACAGGTGTATAAAATCAAGCACCTAGCCATGCAGTCAGGTTTACAAACATGTAAAAGACTGGGGAGTTCTGAAGAGCTCAGTGAATTCAAGTATGGTGATGTCATAGGATGCCACCTTTGCGATAAATCAGTGAAATTTCTTCCCTGCTAGATGTAGGTCAGCTGTAAGTGGCATTATTGCAAAGTGGAAGCATTTAGGAACAACAGAAACTCAGCCAGTCTGATAAGTGAGTCTGGGTTTGGCGGATGCCCAGAGAATGTTGCCTGACTGCATTGTGCCAACTGTAAAGTGGCATGAACCTATTGACTGATGGAGACTTCTAAGCACTTATGTAAGTCACTCTGGCTAAGGGCATCTGTCAGATGCCGTAAATTTAAATGTGAAGTTTGGTGGAGGAGGGATAATGGTATGTTTTTTTTTTCTTCAAGGACTGGGCTAGGCCCCTTGGTTACAGTGAAGGGAACTCTTAACGTGAGAACAGTTTTGGGAAGGCCCTTTTCTGTTCCAGCATGACTGTGCCCCAGTGCACAAAGCAAGTTTGTCATGGAAGAATTTGACCGGCCCACACAGAGCCTTGACCTCAATCCCATGAAACACCTGTGCAACTGATGTGCAACATCTATGTGTGACCTAACAAATGCTCTTCAGGATGGGCAAAAATTCCCAGAGACAAACTCCAAAATCTTGTGGAAAGCCTTCCCAGAAGATGTTATAGCTGCAAAGGGGGGACCGACTTAATATTGAGGCCAATGGATTTAGAAGGGGATGTCGTAAAAGTTCAAATATATATATATATATATATAAAAAACACACACACACTCACACATTACATAAGCAGCTGTGGAAGATAGATGGATAAAGGCACCAATAAAACAGGTAACTTGCCATAACCATGCCTGGCCCAGTTAGTGTTGCCTGGTCCATCATAACTGAAACTGTTGGAACTCTTCTGTGAGCAGCTCTGCTAAGATGCTGCTCTGTCTTCCTCATTGAACTCTGAAGGATTCGGTGGCTATTTCTGTCTGGCCTATTATGGAAAACAGGAAAAACTGGGAGACCATCCCTCTAGTTTCGCTGCAGCTGTTTGGACTTACACAGTCAGTTTGGTACTAAGCAGAAGTGGTTGTCTTGCGCAAGAGAATATTCAGTTTGCAGTTTAATTATCTGTTTAGATATCACCTTGGCTCTTTTTTCCTCCCGCTTGTGGATTATTGATTATAAAACATAATGACAGAAACTAAATGCAAGTCTTTAGATTCTCAGTTTGTGGAGGCATTAAAAACTGAAGTGTATAATGGGCCATTGATTTTTTTATTGACAGTTTGCATTCTTATTAGTTGAGTTTAGGTTTCAGTGACAAAAGAACAAAAACGAGTTTATACATCAGCTGATTTCCATTGCTGTGATGTCACACATAAAGCCTCAAACAATCCATCTTTCTTAATAAAAGGAGCTCAATATGCATAGAACCTTTAAATCTATGATGACGTATGTTTGTTGTGTTGCATATTATGTAATGTGTGTTTATGATCAGTGGATGACATTGTGGAATCACACCTCCAGGATTGTGACTTCACTTCCTGTCCTTGGCTCTGCTTGTGTAGCGTCTGCATGCTCTTCCTCTGCTTGTGTGGCGTCTGCATGCTCTTCCTCTGCTTGTGTGGCGTCTGCATGCTCTTCCTCTGCTTCTGTGGCATTTGTGTTTGGGGATTAAGGCATTATCCATCAACTGCAAATATTCCATTTGGTCAGGGCTATGAGGGGTTACTGCTTCTGTTCGGATTGGATTTGTGGTCACACAATGTTTTTTTTTAATGAGAAGTAATTTTAAAGACCATTCTCGTGAAAAGGTCAAAACATGATTTATGGCTAACGAATCTAAGAAACTGGCCTGGATGTCGGTTTTCAAAGCATGAAATGTGGCAGCAGAAACTTGTGGATGAAAACCAGAAATCATTCTGGTCACGAACAGATCCGTGTGAGTCAGAGTGAAGGGCGCTTGTGATGTCCGTCTGTGAACTGGTCACATAAACATTTGGTTTATCCCTAAAATGTACACTAACCAGCCATTCAAAATTTGCCTCTTTGGAAAGGAAGTTTTAAAAATAAGTCCAGCAGTATTCATATTGTCCTGTTCAGGTTTTTTATTTATGAAAAACAACCTGCATAGAAAATGATTCAGAAACATTTTTTTCGTTATCTATGTATCCTGCAGCCATTTATGCAGTAGTGAGTTACTCTGGGTGGGACGCTTGTTTATCGCAGGGCCTAGAATCACTCACTATGGGCAAAACAAAGATTCACCTAGCTGCACTTTTTTGGACTGCAGAGAGAAGCTGGAATGCCCAAAGGAAACCTGAGTTACACTATTTGAACTCAAATGGTATTTAAATTATTTGTAGAATGTTTTGTCCAATAGTGATTTAACTGAGTCTTTTAAAATCAAGTTTATTATTCTGTTTCTTCATATTATTATAAGTAGTTGAGTATTTCACTTGAGCAAGTGTGAGAATTAGTTTTTTTCTGGAATTTGTCCCTATTAAGTCCATGTACATGACATCAGGGTTGAAAGATTTACTAGACATGATTCAGCTGGCTGTACTGTAGCTGATCTGATCACCAGCGCATTTCCAGGACCAACACGCAGATGAACCCAGATAAATCCAGCTCATTATAAAAGTTTTCTAAGCATAAAACTTTGTCATGCTTAGATATATCGGACTGTTTGTTGTTGTGCTGCAACAACAAACCTAGTTAAGACGGTACAAAATGACCTAGCTAACGATTCCCAGCTAGCATTAACTAGCTAAGTCAGACAAGTTCAACGAAGCTGATTAATTTTCGACTAGGAATTGAAAATGGGGGTGTCCAGGCCCCAGTTCCCTTGATTATTGGGCACATTTTTCAAAAATAAAATGAAAACTTTTTGTCCTTCTTTGCCATTAAGAAGCAGTATTCATCCCAGCCACACTGCCAGTACAGGAACATGGGGAAACAATGGTAACCCTTCCTTTTACTAAATAAGTACCTGTTAAGTGCACTGTATGGACAAAAGTATTGGGACACCTGGCCATTACACCTACAGGAACTTTTGTATGAATTATGATGTCACACATCCTAACATTTCACTTCTTGCATATTAATATATGTTCCATACATTCGTCAGGTACTTTCCAGGCAGTCAAAGTCACATATATTTCTTACGTACTGTATGTGCACTTTCCACTTGGTCACTATAAAATTTACTTTCTCTCTCTCAGTTTCTCTCTCTTTCACTTCCCAGGTAAGCTTCTTTTAGTACTTTTTGGTGCCGCTTTAAACGGCATTTTCTAGTAAATTAATGTCATGTATTGCCTCATGGGGAAGAACACCGGGGAACTGGTGATGACCAGTGAGTTGACATAAGTTTACTTTTACTATATTGAGATCTTTCCATTAAATTAATGAAGTGCATGTCCGTACACATCCATCAAAGGTCATGAACTCTGTAAACCTGCTTCACATGCACAGTGTGTCTTTATGCGGTTAGCGTTTAACTTTGACAAAGATCTGTGAAATATGACCAAGGCCAGACCATGATTAAAATGGTGCACCCTCACTGGTCCATTCACTGCAGCATCGCGTTAAAAATGAAACTCAGCGCGGTGCCGGACTGAGATTGAAAATCAACCCTGGATGAAAAATTTTCCCAAGTGGGGGGAGAACGGCCCCGGAAAAATACGTCGTGTCCCTCATGGCCAGATTTTTTTTTGTAAATCAGACACTGCTGAAAAATACGACTCTATTTAGAGGCCACTCATGTTAAAACCTAATTTTTAGCTGCATAAATGAACACATAAAGATGTCTTCCATCTCACTGCTCATCCGACTGATAAAAATGTTTCTTTCCCTCCCTCTCTTCCTGCCTCAGCTTTTGCAGTAGTGAAATCTTGTAATATTGACCTACTGCTCTGACTGCAATATGTCACTGCATTTTTTTTCCCAGTGGACATATTGGGTTTGTTCTCTGGAATTATATCTGCAGTAATAGCCAGAACTGGACATGGGCCTTGAAACATTACATGTGCTCTTGTCTCATCTGAAGCTGCTGTATTCAAGTAATGTTTGCTAAAGATAAGCAAGGCTATACATCCTGCTAATCAGCTAGCTTACTGAGCTTTCACTGGGCTCGGTCCAGTGCTATAGTACTATAACTTTCCTATGTTACGTATGGCCTTAATAGGGGCAATTCAAGTGGAAGGCATGAGGGGCCATAATTCATACAGAGGGACCAACCTTGCCGTTAGCCAATGATATGTTTGGAATCAGTACTCCAGGGGCCAATCAGCTTTTAGCTGGCGCAGTGCACCTGTAGCCCCGCCCCTGTATATGCCCCCGTTGCTTAAGTGTATTATATCTGCAAATTACGCAGTAAATTTTGTGGGCCAGGCCGGAACATCTGTCTCTGGTTTTTTTTGTTTAATAATTTCATTTGTTTTCCAGTAAAACATCTGCAGAGGAATTTGTTTCAAAATATCTGAGAGGAAAGCAGCCGTTCCGTTAGCTCTCCCCACCCTCCTTCTCTTTCATCCTTCCCTCCTCTCCCCCCTCCCAGCTGCTAAGGAGCAGCTAGAGTCAACGACGGGCCCCAAGTGCCAGATCGCACATAAAAGGAGGCTGGAGAAGAGGTGGGCCTTTTTTCCAGTCTTCCTTTCCAAGCAGTTTCTTTGAATGTTTCTTTCCCCAAATCTGCCGGCTGTCTGGGCACCCCACCTGCTCCAGCGTTTCCCATCAGAGGCTCCAGCATGTGGATATTGTGCTTTGTGGTCCTGGAAATGCTTCGACAGTGTGTCACATTTGCAAATAATTCAAAGCTGATGGGGGAAACCGCCAATTGGAATTAGACTGCCAGGTCATTAATGTTTTCTGGTTATAATTTCTTGGGACAGCAATTTTTTTGTAACGACGCTACACACATATTTCACATTGTATCTCTCGACATCCCCAAAGCAATTAAGTAAGGATGATTTGATGATTAATTATTAAAGCTTAAGTTGTTGAATCTTTACTTTTTTATTACAAACCTAATATTTTATTATATGAAATGGCACCTTATGATGAAGCAAAAGATTCATTGAAATGCACGAAAAGCAGGAATTGTGCTGAGGGCAAACTTCAGGTAATATGTGCAGGGAATCTGCACAGTGTGATGTCAGGTTGCAGTTAGATTTTCACTGCACACTTTCACAACCAGCAACAAAGAATTATTAAGGCTTTCTTGATGACTCGTAACCTCTCCACTGCAGTGGAACTAAATGACGATTTGTGTGAGGAATACATTTAATGGCAATTCTAAATGAGTTTATCTGGGATGTCGATTATGAACTTCTACAGTATCATATATGGAGGCAGCTTTCCATCCAGGCAAAACTGCTGAATGTCCAGACTCTGAGAACATGAGGGAGTCAGAATCTCTGAAATGAATGGCATCGCTGGAGAGGTTGTGAATAAATTATGCGAAAAGCTTAGATTGTAGGTTTTTAATTTTCTGTATATTGTTATTCTTGATTAGGGGTCTGATGACTTAAATTCCATGGAAACAATGTTTGCAGATCTTAGCTGGACTTTGTGTTAAACCACGCTGGACTATCAGGCCAGTCACCCCTGGCTAGGAGTACAAGCCCTATCTGAGCAGGGTGTGGGGAAGCAGGATCAGGGAGACAGGAGTTCAAGACAAACGGGGTTTATTTAGGGGAACGGGAGAAACATGGGACAAACGTCAATGTCAGACCTGGGGAAACAGACTTGAACGCGGACTAAATAGACCGGACTGACTAGAACAGACAGAAAACAGCTGGTAACAAGCGGAATTCACATGAGGGTAAAGAGGTAGGCGTGGTCCACATGAGGGCAGTACAGGCAGGTCATCACAATGTGTCTGTGTAGATTTGTTCATTTCATGCTTAGTTTATTCCAGTGAACTGCCCCGTTGTCTATAAGCAAGATGGTTACCAGTACATTTCCATTATCAACCCAAAGTCTTGAGTTCTGCATCTGGAAAGCAGATGCACAAATTATTCCACAGGTTGTTCTCAGTAGAGTGTTTATCTCTGCAGTAATGCTATTACATATAGTTAGGGGAAAAACTGCCATCTGACTTCACACATCACACTTCTAGTCTTAAAAAATCAGTTATAGCTAAGGCACAAGATTTAAATCAAATCAAATCAAAAAACTTTATTTGTCCCCGAGGGGCAATTTGAGGCATGTAGAGCAGTGTTGCCCATTTAGTGAATGGGAAGCTGCCCTCTCATCCAAGGGTCTTTTCGTGCTCATGAACGGATTAAGTTTTTGGTTTTGTGCTACATTTATGATCTCTGTCCATGTCCAGAAGGTTGCAAATTCAAATCCTGTGCCCAGTAGAGTAATCATATCACTGCCGAGAACACTTGAACAAGGTGCTTAACCCTGATGCTCTTTGACTTCAAATGTTCTTCTCGGGTATGTTGCTTTGAAGAGAGCATTCAATAAATCCCAGTCACAAATGGAGCTTCCTTTGCGTGCATGAAATTATGGGTTTCATTGACTAAGTCTCACAATATTTGGGACGGAGCACAGAGCCATGCGGCACGAGATGGAAAGAAGGGTGAGGAGTGTGGGAGTATAGATGGGGTTTGTGAAAAGGTGATGAAGAGCAAAGACAGAGAGATTGTAACAATGAGAGAACATTCGCAATGACTGCAGTGGGGTTCTGCAAGAGAACCACTAGAGACACATCTTATGTAACTGGTCGTCAGGCAAGCAAACGGATGTGCTCGTCACCTGCCTTCACCCCAGCGTGCCTGACATCATGGTGCAAGATTGTTCATTTTTGTTTTGTGTTGCAAAAGCCAGTATTAGAGGCATAACATCAAACATGAATTTTCCAGAATTTGTAAATTCGATTGCCCCTGTGACTCAGGATCCAAGATGTTGTAAATCTTTTCTTTTTTTTGGTTTTGATATGAAACTGGGAGGGCGACATCGCTGCTTGGTTGGCTTTCACTGCCTACAGACTAGTATAGAAAGCATGTCAGCTGGGCAGCAGATTAGCGTGATGTTACATCGCTGGGTCTGTCTCTGCTCTCAGGGTCCGGCACGCTTCTTACTGCTCATGAATATTCTACACCAGCAGTAGGAAACGCCCATTCTGAGTAGGTCCTTCGCTCCAAAGTGTCTTGGGTGTTGGCCTGCCCCGGCGCTAAGCTCACGCCTGAGCGGCGGCGTCGGGGCAGGACACAGCCAAGCGTCTGCTTTTCGTCCAGTAGGGCCTGTGATCGGCAGCCGCCTGCCATTTGGCATCCAATGAATCAGCTATTATAGAAGTGCTGGGCTGAGCATAACACACAGGTCTGGGGGGGCAGGCAAAGTGCCACCAGGGGCTGCAACATCTGGACATCTGCAGGCCGTCCCCACACTGTGCAGTTCATGGCGCCTGTACTGTATCTGTGTGTCTGTGTGTGTGTGTGAGTGTGTCCGTGTGTGAGTATCTCTGAACTTCCATGACATCTGTTGCTTGCTCCCTCCCTACTCCCTACTCCCTACTTCATAATTGCCTAGTTGAACTTGGCCACAGTTCTCCAAAGCCACCTACAAAGAACAGTTGACAGTTCACAAATCAAAGTGCCATGTCAATAACACTGTGGTCCTGTCCATGCTGGTGGGGGTGGGGGAGAGGTAAGTAAGTAAATAAGCTTAGACTACTCAGTTTTCTGCTGTAGGGTGTCCTGTTTGATATGTTATATTTATTTATTTTCAATTGAATGATTGTTGTGCTCCTGTCACGCCCAGCTTGTCCGATCCTCCCGTGTGCCACGCCCCCTCATCTACCCCATGTGGAATCCCCGTGTTACCAGCCATTTCTAGTTGTGTCTAATTAGTCTTGTGTATTCAAATCCGCGTTAAAGTATGTTTCCCCAGTCCGGTCGTTAACGTCAGTCCTTCATGTTACTTCATGTTCTCGGATGTATTCTCCCCGAATAAATCCTGCATTACCCCGACTCCCTGGACTCCTGCTCCTCTTTCCCCGCTCCGTGCCTATTGATCGTGACAGCTCCCTGTGTACAAATGTATAAAATTAGGCGGTTGCAGGAGTCTCCTTGCCGTGAGGTGATTTTGATAATCCAAACATGTACAAAGCAGGTAGGACACGGCGATATTCCATGAGTAGTCAAATAAGGGGTGGTCACCCGCATGAAAGGGAAGGGAGGATACCTGTCTGTGTTAAAGGCAGAACAAAACAACTGAGATGTTCAGAAAAGGAAGGTGCACATGGGAACCCTATTTTGACTATGATGAACTTACATTCACTACAGAGCTGCTGCACAGGATCAGAGGTTAATTTGCAATATTTTACTATTAAAACAGGAATAAATTTCACTAGATCAGTGTTTCCCAAACCAGTCCTTGGGGACCCCCCAGATGGTCCACATTTTTGCTCACTCCCACCTCCCTGCCAGATAGTCCACATCCAAAGATGAGAACTGTCTGGAGGTCCCCGAGGACCAGATTGGGAAACACTGCAATAAACACTTAAAGTCTGAATCCATTGTAAATCCTGGAGATTTCAGCCGAGGTGGCCTCCTTAGTTTTGCCTTTGCTTTGGGACACATCTGGGAGGTAACGCTCTCTCTCTTCCAGAAGGATTACAAGTAAATCCGCTTTGGCTGTTGGGTTCTAAGGCAGGTTCTAATGTTCTAAGGCAGGCCTGACATGAAACTTATAAGTTACCTCCATACTTCCAGAAAGCGCAAAGGGAATTATGTGTTTGGTTCCACCCAATTCGCCACACTCCATTCCTGTTGACACACCCACAAACCTTTCGATGTGCCTGCTACTCCAGCCTGCATAGACCTATACTTGCGGTCATGGGAAAAAAAACAAAGTTCCTAAATTGTCTCTTTAGATGTTGCTAGGCTTTCAACCAGAGGTGGATGTTTCAGGTCTGGAAAGTAAAAATCCAGACCAAGATTTTGTTTCAGCCCACCAGTTGAACGCTCTGTGATTCTGACTCTTTATATTTAATCGGTTGGTTGAAACAAAATGGTCTGGATTTTTGCTTTCTGCATCTGAAATGTCCACCTTAGTCGGACACCCCCAGATAGTCAACGTTTTTGCTCCCTTTCAGAGACTGGGACAGAGAAAAAATGTGGACGGTCTGGCAGGGAGCTGGGAGGGAGCAAAGACATGGACTGTCTGGCAGGGAGCTGGGAGGGAGCAAAAACATGGACTGTCTGGCAGGGACCTGGGAGGGAGCAAAAACATGGACAGTCTGGCAGGGAGCTGGGAGGGAGCAAAAACATGGACAGTCTGGCAGGGAGCTGGGAGGGAGCAAAAACATGGACTGTCTGGCAGGGAGCTGGGAGGGAGCAAAAAGATGGACTGTCTGGGGTCCCCAGAGAAACACCGCTTCAGAACACAAAGGTTTAGTGACTGAGACAGCCCTTGCTGAAGAGTGACTCAACACTTGTCCTCAACATTGATACAACACACCCCTTCAGGATGCCCCATCTTGACACTGCGGATGGTGACTTAGCACAGTAACATATCGCACTGTTTTAACTGTGCCCCTTGATGCTCTGAGTGGATTCAGGTCATCGCTGCCACATTAGATCGTACCATTATAAAACCGCGAGAACCTTTTACTGTTGGATCCGCATCTGAGGTGCTCTCTGAGGTATAATCACACGTCAGCACGTCCATTTGTCATAACAGAGGTACATGATGACTATTCAGATTACCTCATGACCTCCGCTGCTCAAAAGTCCATTTCTTGGCTTCCTGTAGAGAAGCACTGGCGGCTGTTATCAGCAGTTAGTATACAGCCACCTTGTTAATGCTATCCAGCTCTGCTAGGCTTCTGTCTTGATGCTTCTGTAGGTGAAGAACAGTTTGTTCTTTGCTCCTGTTTGTTAGCCTTTGCAGTCGCAGATAATGTACACCAGTCAAGGCTTCAGAATGAGCACTTACAACTCGCCCCGCTCAGTGGTTTCCCAAGGGCTGACGGTCACCCGCACGAGAGCCCACTGTGAATCATTCGCAATCCGTGCCACTTTTGCCACTTAAGAGCCTTACAAAAGTGTCTCAAGGATTACAGCAGAGCCCCCAGTTTCATTATTATGCTCGCAATGCCTCAACAGTGGTAGTGCATACTGATATTTCAACCAACATGTTTGGACTAGTATCCTGTGGATAACTGTACAAATATATTTCCCTATATTTGCCTACAGGGAAATAGTTTCCCTGTGGGGACACTAAAGTAAAGTACCTACTTGTAAGTGTTCAAGAATTTTTATATAGAAGGTAGATGAATTACAAGCTCAGGTATTCGACAACAACAAATCGCCACTAAATTTTATTACCTGCAAAATTACTTAATAGTTCAATAAAAACAGCTGAGTGTTTTTACAGGGTTAATTTGGGTTCTACTCGGGGCTTATCCTGCGACTTCTCATCTTGGTGGTGTGACCTTGCTGTTAAAACTTATGGCTTCTGACTGAACACAAATTGAGCAGAATCATAATTATCATCCTAGCATGGGTCAGTGCTATATACTAATTCTCAACAGCAAGCATCTTCATATACAAGCTAATCTCACAGAGCTTCTTTGTGTCTATTGGCATTCATTTGTTCAATGCTTCTTATCTCCATGCCTCTAGTAGGTATAGAGGATGCTACCCAACCCTCTTTAACCTATTATTGCATTGTTCCACCCACAAAAAATGACACACCTTCCATGTTTGTAAGCTGATTTACCTCAGTTGTACCAGTTGCACTATACTATAGAGTATAGACTGTATTGCACTGAGAGTTTTTGGTTGATTTTGATTTCTTTCTTGATCATTGCACATGTATAAAGCAGGGTAGCAGAGTACCAGAGTGGGTAAGTCAATGCAAGTGCTTCTAATTAACTTTGCTTCCTATAGTAAGAGGTAAAAAGTTACTGGCTTAAAAGGCCCCTTGGAATGGGGTGGAAGGAGGAGGGACTAACAGCTGTTTGATATCATCTGAGGGGAGCATGCCCACATGTGACAGTGGAATTATGGGTGAACAGCAAACCAGCACTTCCCACTGTTAGTTAAAGTATTCTTCCTGTCTTAATTAACACGACACCATGCTGACATCTCTGGCCTATTTCCTGACCGCAGAGCAGGATTTATTGCTCTGAGGTTGCCACTGGAATTTCAGCTGATAAATGGGTATCCACAGAATATGGACTATGTGTTTACATGACAGAATCTGCCTGTTAGATGCAGGCCAAGGACAACAGAGTCCCCCGCATGACAATATGGAGTGAGAGTGCAGGGCGCCACCAAAGGACTCTTCCGGAAGAGTTCTTCGTCGTCCCACTGATTTCTTTGAATCATTTAGCTCAGTTGGTACGTTGGAAATTATATCACCATAGTCTGTGGACCTCTAGCAGGAATGTATACTGGTAAGTAGGGACAGAACATCAACCTTTTTGCCAGTTCCAAAACTATGGAGCCGTCTGCCAAAATTATATATTTTATTTTTGATTCTATGTAAACACTGCAGCTTCAGCGTACAATGGGACTGTTCTTGTCACTGGGATACAATCAAACACACGTGCCCCTTTGACAACACACTGAGAATCTTTATCACTCTGTCGTACCGTTCTGTGTGTTTAACACCTCTATTAAGATATCTTACATTACTGAGTTCACTGAAAGCATTGGCGTGGTGACAGGTGGGACAGTACGGCAAAGGGAGTTTAAAAAGCAGTTTAAATGCCTCAAATGTCATCGTGTGTCAAACCATTTCTAATCTGCTCTGTAGACAAAGGGACAGTAACACCTCAGGCCCACCTGGATATGCGTGACGCATGAAAAACATTTGTGAGGATAGGTTTTTGAAGAACATCCATCCATGAGGGACCTTCAGCAGATTTCTGCAGTAGGAACAAGCACTGCTCTGTGCAGCTTTTCACTGCAAAAGCGCCATATGACGTTATGTTTTCTGGTCTCTTCATGCCACCCGTCTCTTTTGATGTCCCCCAGCCAGCTTTCACGGCATATACACTTCATCTCATGATTTCCTCTCAATAACTTTTCCAGAGTTTTCCAGTTTGGAATTTTGCTTCACTGTGGACCTTGTTTGGTCACTTCCAGCTGGAATGGTTTCAGGCTTGCAGCCAAATGTGACAGATGTTGCTGCCAAATGTTTTAGAAATGTTTTCCGAACATTATCGTTAAGTAATGGACACGTTCAAATTGTCCAGTTTTCCTGATGTTCTCAGAACGTTATCCCACTACTACAGCTAAGACTAATAATATAAAAATGAATGAAAGGCGTGATAGGCAGCAGATAATGTTGTCACTTTACACATCAAAGGTCATGGATTCAAGTCTGGACGGCACATTCACAGTATATACTTAGGCCTATAGCAATAAAAATAATATAATTTATAAAATAATATTTTACTATAAAACAATATTTTTAACATTAATTGCATTGAAGGGACATTAAAGGGACATTAAAGGGAGTCAATGGAGGCTCTGATCGGGGCTCTCGAGAGACTGAGTGAGGAGTCTGAGTATCTGGAATTGCAGGTGTCCTGGAGAAAAACCAAGATCCAGGCATTTAATGACTTCTTGGGCACAGCCATCAGTAGTGTATCTGTCCGTGGGGACCTTGTCGGGAGATTTACCTTGGCAACGAAATTTATGTTTCTGGTAACTCTTCCTATGAAGTCAGCAGATGTATTGGAAGAGCATGGGGGGTCATGAGGTCACTGGAAAGGGGTGTGTGGCAATCCTGATATCTTTGTAAGAGGACGAAGGTTCAAGTCCTTAGAGTCCTGGTGCTCCCTGTCTTGCTGTATGGCTGTGAAACATGGACGCTATCCAATGAGCTGAGACATAGACTGGACTCCTTCGGTACTGTGTCTCTTCGGAGAATCCTTGGGTACCGCTGGTTTAACTTTGTGTTGAATGAGCGGTTGCTAGAGGAATCCGGAATGAGGCACATTACCGGCATTGTCAGTTACAGCACTACGGTCATGTGGCACGTTTCCCTGAAGATGATCTGGCTCGCAGGATCCTCATTGCTGAGGACCCAAGTGGCTGGACCAGGCCGAGGGGACGCCCACGTAAAACTGCGGCAGATGGATGGGCATTTCCAGAGGGTGGGAGTGGACCGTGTATCTGCCTGGGGGATTGCCGGCTGGGATTCCGAGGAGTTTTGCTGTGTGGTGGGTGCGGCAACATGCTGCATCAGCGCATGCTCCCCAACCTGACCTGAGCTGATCATTGACAGAACCTTTGTTAAAATGTAAGCTGTGAAATAACATTCCATTAACATCATAGTAAGAATGCTTCAGCCAACTCTGAGAAGACAACGTGGGCTAAAGTTCTGGGAATGTTCCCTGTTAGCTGGGACTTTATTTCATTACAACAACAACAACAACATTTATTTTTGTATAGCGCTTGTTCACAACATTGCATTGTCTCAAAGCGCTTTACAGCAT
>JAODKC010000095.1:8323711-8336415 GCA_026777985.1 Mormyrops attenuatus | reverse complement strand
GATGTGCCCAAATGGACGTGCCCAGAGGATGTGCCCAGACAGATTTGCCCAGATGGATGTGCCCAGACAGATGTGCCTAAACGGATGTGCCCAGAGGATGTGCCTAGACAGACGTGCCCAGACAGATGTGCCCAGATGGATGTGCCCAGATGGAATTGCCCAGACGGATGTACCCAAACGGATGTGCCGAGACGGATGTGCCCAGACGGATGTGCCCAGATGGATGTGCCCAGATGGATGTGCCCAGACAGATGTGCCCAAACGGATGTGCTCAGACAGATGTGCCCAAATGGACGTGCCCAGAGGATGTGCCCAGACAGATTTGCCCAGATGGATGTGCCCAGACAGATGTGCCCAAACGGATGTGCCTAGACAGACATGCCCAGATGGATGTGCCCAGATGGAATTGCCCAGACGAATGTGCGCAGACGGATGTGCCCAAACGGATGTGCCCAGATGGATGTGCCCAGACGGATGTGCCCAGATGGATGTGCCCAGATGGATGTGCCCAGACGGATGTGCCCAGAAAAACTCCCTTGAGAACCGATCGGATGGCACCCTTATGGACTATGTGAAGCACCATAGCTAATTCATGTTGATTTAAAGGAGCTGGTTTTCTCTGGTGAGTGGCTCAGTGGGTTAAACCTCTGTGCCTGTGACCAGAAGGTCGATATTTCGAGCCCCGGCCTTAGAAGCGTACTCAGATGTCCACGGGCCCTTGAGCGAGGACCTTAACCCCCAGCTCCAGGGCTGCTGACTCTGCCGTGCGACTCCCAAGCTTGTGCTCACCTGCATGTGTAACTCATGGAGAGCAAGATGGAGTAGGCAAAGAGAAGCATTCCAATATACTTGTATTTATGCAAATGGAAAATGAAGGATCATTTCATTACAATTTCTCGCCCTCCCATTACCCACAGCTCATGCCAATATGGGAGAACACGTACATAGATTAACCAGTAAAGGACAGGCTTCATCTGAAGGTCATCCTCTCCAAGGACACACTCAGTGCGTGGCAAACTGAAGTCCCCAATTTGATCTATCAGTTAATCTCAAGTTCCCTCTCACTGTCACTTGTGAACATGACGCCGACGTATTTAAAGTCCTTTCCTGAAGGGCAGTCTTTGTTCCTTGTTTGATCGTAGTTTGTGAGGTGTCTCCCTGTAGGGGGAGGGAGGCCCTACCGGGAGCTCAAGGGCCGGCCGATGTAGCTCTGCGGTTCGCTGAAATACACAAACCCCGCACAGGTGAGATATAAACTGACAATCACCGCCACAGGACATGAGCACTGACACCATTTAAAAAGGAGCCTCCATGTAAGACTCACTAAGTTTCAGTTTAGGTTCCAATAAACCTATGCTGAACCTTGTTTTTCCTTGTTAATTTGTTTTGAAATCCTTATAGAAATATAGAATTGTATTTTTTGGAGGAAAATAGATAGCTTCTTCGAACTTATTAAGTGTGAAGTTGAGCTTTTTTGTATTTTTTCACAGATACCTTTTCGCATCCTTCCATCCTGTATCGGAAAACCTGGATGGATGAAAATCCTTTTAAAGTTATTGTGTTTTCTACCATACACCCTTTCTTACAATTGTTACACTATTTCAGTGATGGAGAGGTGTATGATGGAAACTTAGTAACATTTACTGTTTGAAAAGCATCAGGATCAGAGTGTGTCAGTACTCCAAGGCAGAGTGTGTCAGTACTCCAAGGAGTAGGGTACCAGAAACTCAAACGAGAAACATTCTCTCCACAGCCCTCTGTAAATCCCTTACTCCTTACAAAAAGTCATTCAAAAAAGCTCTTCTGAAATCTCAAATGTTCTCAGTGTTTGAATCTTATTACCATGAACATCTGTCGGAAAATGTTGGTACGAGGAAAGAAAGTTTCAGATCTTGGATAAAAGCTTGTTTTTTCATCTGGGGCAGACTTTCAAAAACCAAATGAAACAAAAAAATTGCACACACCACCTCCCGTCTTCTTCTGAGTTCAGAGAATACACCGGCTGCTCATGCTTCTGCCTTCCAGAGACAACAACACTTTGCTTGGTAATGAGTAGCTTTGGTAGTTTGCGGTGATATAGTATTCGTTCTGCTCAGCTATAAAATTCAGCCATTCCAAAACATTAATCCACGAATCCCCAAACTCCTCCAACCATCACCAGAGAATTTTCAGACTGAAACTTCAGACATAAAACAAATTTCTCAGCCAATTAACCTCCAAATTTATTTTCTTTAAGCCTGATCTCAGTTGAAAAAGTCGTCAATTTTTTTCTCACCATTTGCTAAAACTGTGAATAAATGACAGTTGTGCTTTAACAACAACCCCTCTTTAGGTTTGACAAGCCTTTGTCTTTTCGGTTTAACTCCCATTTGCACTTTGCCTGTCACACTTTGCCTCTGCCCCTCCTGTTTCCTCCCTAGAGTGGCCATAAAGCACCACGTCTGTTCATCGTTTGTCCTACTTTTCGTTCCTGCCCTCATGTGATTCACTCCAGCTGCCTCTCGTTGGCTACTTTGTTATTCATGATATAAAGGTGTTTCCCAGCGCTGTGCTCCCCAGTCCTGTCATTAATGTCTTTCCCTTTGTATGCTTGATACTGTCCCGGTGCTAGTTCTTCCGTGTTATTGTCCCTTTGAGGTCTGGTTTGTTTTCCTCTGCCCTGGTTTTGGTGGAAATCCTGCACATTCCCCAGGATTTTTGCTGCCTGGCGTATTTTGTTTTGCTTACTTGTATGGAGCTAAATCGCCAAAACGAGACTGTACCTGAGCCAAGTTTAAGTGCAGCTCTAGCTTATGATAAAGACATCCAGCCATCAAACATTAGAGTGCACTGAAACTGAGGGGAAGAGAGTGAGACGTTTAGTGACTAAATTTCTGGATCCCTGTGATGCTGCTGTGATGGATCCTTTTACGCACAGCTTTGTGTTTGCAACGCTACAGTACTGTGATATTTGGCTTTTGCTAAATAAAATACGTGCATTTACTTGTGTGTGAGATTAATTCAAACATTTCTAAAAAATGAACTTTATTATTATTCAAAGTCAAAATAAATGATTTAAAATATATACTTCACCACTTCTAGAATTATACATTTTGGTTGGACAAAAAACATGCAAATGACACATTGTGCTTAAGCTACAACTAACAAAATAACACATAACGTTCACCACTTTTAAAAATATACAACCACTTTCATACACGATATATGCAATTACACAAATGCTAATGCGTTTTTTAAAATCATATAAAATACAGACACTCTTTTAGCAGTGACCATGGTATCAGCAATCAAGGCAGTATCGCTCACTATTTCAAAAAGATAGGAGATGTCCAGCCACGATAAATATGAGTGTTTGAATTCCACAGCTGGAAGAAAATATATGGGCAGTGGATGATTTGCATGTCTCAGAAAGCGAGAAATATTCCATCCGTGTGGTAAATCAGGAACAACTGTCTGTTCCTCATGGTGGCTGCTTCTAAGATCTGCACTGCAGCTGCCAACTAGAGGAACTGTGCAAACTGGGGAGCTTCAGTACAAACACCTCTCTTCCTGGATTTATCATGTGTTTACTGGTGCCCAACCTGAATGGTCATCTTCATGTTCAATGGCAGCCAGACATCTTGGCTTCTATCTATGGAGATTCAAGGAAAGACTGAGGTGAAGCCAGAACTCTTTTTAATATGCAGTTTTTTTGTAATCTGTATTCCATAGAACACCTGTGGAGAGATCTGAGAAAATCTGGAAGATGTGCAGCAGATTGCAAAAGAAGAGAGGCCTGGAATTCCAGTGGAGGGGCAGGAAGTTCAGTCATGGATACAGGAAGTACTGGCTTGCACCTATTTTTCTGAAAGGCTGTACTACTCAGACACTAAGTCTTGGGTACCAATAACTTAGTTAAGTTTTTAACTGTTTTTGGCATTCTTTATGAAATAATGTTAGTTTTGCCAGTTTTTGTAGTTCCAATGTAAATAAAGGAAATACACACGTTAACACCATAATATTTGTAATGTCAACATTTTTGTGAAAGAATTGGTGCATTAGCTGAACTGCAGAGGTGCTAGTATTTTTGGCCACGACTGTGTGCCCTTAATTTATCATGGCTTTTGCTTTACAGAGAGATTTTTATTTATGGGAATAAGAACTGGATTTTATTATTCCAAATCTGGCTCTGTGTGTGGAATTTGCATGTTCTTCCTGTGTTCATGTCAGTTTTTTTCCAAGTACAATGGTTTCCAAGTCCAAAGACATGAGGTTAAGTGAAAGGTCATCTCTAAATGATCCATAAGTGTGTGTTTTTGCGTGAGTGTGTGAATGTGTGACCATGGACTGAGGATTGTGCATTTTGCAACATTATGAATCCAATGTTATGATTATTTGCTCAACAGAGCCTCACTGCTTAAAGCTCGAACCAAGCAGCACTTATACCTGGTCACATGGTCACACTGTTTTTCAGAAGCAAAGCCACCTGCTGGCCTGTTTGTTTTAGAACAGGGTGGAGCCAATCCTGGAAAACATAATGAGTAAGTCGGGATACATCCTGGACAGAACATTAGATCATTGCATGGGAGGATACTCTAAAGGCAATTTAAAGTCAATAATTCACCTGAACAGTACGTTTTTCAGCTGCAGGTGGAAATCAAAACAAACACATGGAGACTGTGCTCACCCTGCATGCTGGGATGGCCTTGATTCCAAGCCACAGGCCTTGGAGGCACGAGACGCCAGTGCTGCCCACTAAGCCACAGTGGGGCAGCTGGAAGTAGTAATGGGAGGTTGCTGTGGTTTGGCAAACGTTGACCTGGAAATGGAGAAATTATCCCCAGTACTGGAATGCATGCAGGTTTAAGAGCCTGGCAGGCAGCAGAGACTCTAACGGCACTGTGGGGTGCCCTCTTTCAGAAACGGCCCCCCTGCTTCATCTGGGGCGCATTCAGAGTTCAGCATGTTGACTGTCAAAGAGCTCTCTCAGTGGTTTTGGGTTGATTTCCTGGTGGGGGTGGGGAGAAGGAATATAAAAAGCTAGACTTGGTGTTGGAGGACCCTACGCCTGTAGTGGCCAATTGGCAACATTCGGAGGGGATTGTTTTGAAAAAAACAGGGAGATGTGGAAAATGCCTCCCAGGGCCAAACGCTCGTCACACACCGTGCTTGCCTGAGCACCACAGCCGTAGAACCTGGCCACCGTGGTCTTCATTTTAGGGTCCATAGTCAACATCCAAGAAATGTCTAAATCCAACAGTAACCTCTATGTAACGTTGGACTTGTTCAAATAGCATGTTCCTGCTCACAGACACGGCACCGTGGCGCTATACGTTGTCAAATGTTACGTGTGGCGTAAAGCTTTCAGATAGAAGCTCCGATCGATGTGTGAAACGCTTACATCTGCTCTCCTGCCCTGCTGTTGTTGATTTGTTTTTGTTTTTTTTAATTCTATATACGAGAAAGGCTCAGATGAACATGTTTGTTGTCCCTTTCTCTCTAGGTGCGGTTCGTTTAGGTTTCCAGTAACAGCTACAGCAGAATTTGTTTGCTTAAAAGACTCCGATTTAATGATTTCTAGTTTTCTCGGTGTTTGGATCACAGCTGTTGTGGTTTTATATCCCATTAATCAATCTCTGTAAACATGCTCCTTGTGCATGAAGGAAGCTTTGGTCTGTAGGGATAACATGCTCTAAATTGTCAAAATATTAATAAGCATAATAAATACAAAATGGAAGTAAAAGATAGTGGCTTCTACTCTTTGTGCGTTGTCCCCTTCTTCTGCCGCTTTCCTCCTTCAATATAAAGACATGCAGCTGGTCCAACTGGTGTCTCCGAGTAGCTCAGAGTGTACGATTGTGCATCTATGTCCCCTTTGCTGACTAGAATAGGCTCCAGGTCCCCGTATGACCAAGATAAGCAGCTGGATGGTAACAAATATGTTTTTGCAGGAGGTGGCTGGGGAGAGGGAGGTCTGGGTATCCCTGCTGAGGCTATTGGCCCCGTGACCCGGACCCCAAGAAATGACAGAGACTGAATGGACGGATGGTTGGGCAGTGCGGATATCTTGCTGTATCCTGTATGGCAGTCTATATGCCGTTTATTTGTATAATATATACTGTATGCATGTTGTTACCTCCTTATCCAGACCGTTTCTGCTAAAAGGTGAGTTTCAAGAGGTGAAGTTTGGGGGCAGGGGTCTGACAGTTCCCCAGAATACATTTTCCACATCCCTGTACATCAATATTTTGAAATTCAGATATATCTTTCACATAAGCACAGTCTACATAGAGAAGTACATTACAGAATAAACATTTCTCTTTTTAATTTAAATTTATGAAATATATTTTTTATTTTGCCTGGGTTTCGAACCACAATGCACAAATATTTATGCTGTGCTGTTTGGATTATTGCAGTTTCTGGCAAGGTGAACAGCTAACCAGCCATTAGATATACAAAAGTGTGTCGGATGTTTGAGATAGAGTATAAGAGTCTTGCTGGAGGGTGGAAATAATCAAACTGGATTAGAGAGACTTGGAGTTAGACCACATGACAGGAATTTGAAAATATAGACAAGAGATAGTTGGGTGGTTAAAACATACACTTTTTCTCCAGTAATTTCATTTCTTGTATGCGAAGTACACAAACATACAGTAGGCAGCCATGTAACATAATATAAATGCCACATAAATGACAATGAATAAGCTTATTGTGTCAAATAAATTACAGATGGGAGTCTTGAATTATGTTGTCCAGCTTTTAATAAAATTAGTTTTACTAGTACGATCAATTTATCTGTCAGACAAGTCTGGGGTCTTGGGGCCAGTGTTTCAGTTAGTGAACCTACAACCTAGATATTAAGAGAGGAAAAAAGCAATGATGCAGACCCACCTATCAATTTTCTGCAAAAGTGAATTGATCCAAATAATGTGAGAGCTATTCTTGATTGCATGACACATTTGCTGAATAATGAGTCTTTCTTGGATGGTAGGAACTGCTTGGGTTGGTGGACTTATCAAGCCTTATTGTTATTGAATAGGTGTGAGGCTGCAGAATTTATTTTGGTACATTTGTGTCAGGACCAGTCCCTGTCCTATGTCAGTTCCCCCCTTGGCCTGCAGGTGTCGCTGTCTTTAGCATCTTTAGCCATACATTTGAACAATTAGTTAGTTACATGAATGTGTTATTTAATGTAGGCATGGTTAGCACTGTGATGTCGCACCTCCAACTAGGGTTGCCACCTTTGATAAGTGAACCAGGACAATCAAGTTAATAGTAGTAGGACTCTCTATTGCCTCTCTTACCGATATTTGTCCTGATGCAGACACATTCACCTTGGACTCCTTTATCTGCTTTTGTCCCTTTAAAATAGAGATTTCTTACTTTATTGTGTAAAAACATACTGTTTAATTTTAATCCATTATGAAACCTAATCTTAATTTGTCCATGGTTATACTTCATTTAGCAATGGAAACATTATTAAATGTATTATAACAAATTCTAAATAACTTTCTTAACTTAATGAATTTGGTGACATTTCTCATCTGTTTTCTGTGTGTACTTCTCATCCTTTTTAATGCCCGCAGGTCCCAGTTGTCCCCCCAATGAATGCTTTAAACTCCAAAGCATGAGAATTTAAAGTTTAATCTAACTTGTAGCTCTACTTTGACCAAAAATTTGCAATGGGTAGATTTTTTCTGGTGCATTTTAGTTCATGCACAATTTTCCAGCGCTGTTTTTCCTTCATATTTGACTGATATTTTGGCTGGACAGAAAAGACGAGTGGCAGAGAAGGGGTCTCCTTGAATTACCCATTCAGAGAAGTTCTGTTTTCACCCAGTGTGCTGCAGGTTGTACGATGTAAATCATGTTTTCTTTGACGCTAGAGGCTCGTCCGATTTTGTTTTATCGTCCTCCTCGCCAATCTCTCCCCTCATTTCACAAAACTGACAAAATAGTTTTTTTTTAGACTAACATTAACATTTTTTACGTGTTTTTTTTAACAACGAACATTACCTCTAGATAGCAACTAAAGTCACAGCAGAGTAGTAGATGTGGATGTGTACCAACAGTTGTCAAGCAAAAAAAATGTAATCCATTGTATATCTGCTACCAATCAAAAAAACAATAACAGTCGACCCTTCTGGATTGCGACGTTCCCCATCGCGGTATCATGTGGTCAGCATAGGAAATTAAATGGGATTTTTTTGGGAGTGATGGAAGCCGAGAGCAGCCTTGCTTACAAGTATTTTTAATGTCATTGTCTCTGATTCAAAAGGACTTGCAGCTTATATACAGTTTATATTGGTACCAAAGCCTAGGGTTGCTCTGTATGTCTGCCATTGTGTAGGTGGAACAGTGTCAAAAAGCACATTTTGCTTAGTCGAATAGCCCGCAAGAATTCAGACAATGTGTGTTGATTTGCATGTGGGTGCGAAGGTTTGTTCATATCAAATTTCAGTATTTTTATTATCACATCATCTAAACATGTCGTGTACAGTGATATGACATAGAGACAGCTGGACATGACATATGCACTTCAAGGTAAAACTCTACACATAACTTCAAACATAAACGCACTTTGGTTTTGCTCGCCAAGAGGAGCAAAAGAAATACGTTTTTTTCCAGATGGTGGAGAAGCCTGCGCCACAAACCCCAGCGATTGACGTGCGTTTTGCTCGTTTTTAGCCGTTTACGGACACAGGACTCGATCCACAAACATAACCAGGAAGACAACAAAATGGCAGTAGAAGGAAACCAAGTGAGATTTTATTTGAAACTATGAAATTATAAATTATAAATAAATTTTCACAAAAAACGGAACAAATCGTGTCCCGCCTTACAAAAAGTTATTATTGTATTATCATGTCAGTATGGTTGTACTAGATTGTACTTTCAGTGTTTTTCTATTTTGCGCGTGGTACATATGATGATATACGTGTGGTATAGGCCTATGTTCCTAGGATGTGAGCAGTATTTTATATTATAGTAGGCCTACTTTGTTCTGATATCATAGTATTGTTACCTCCCACGGTATTTATTACCAGCCTGCATTGGTACTATACTACATAGTACTCAGGGTATTGCCAAGAGGCTCCCTATCTAAAACTTAACAGTATTGTGATTATTGGGACTGTGATCATTTCAGTTGTGCTGGATTTGGTAATGGAATCTGAAAATTTCACCTAAGCAACCAGTAATCAATAATTATGATGCTGTATTTTATTTTCTCCATTTCAAATAAAGACACAATTTATTATTAATAACAGTTTTAGTTCTGTTTTTTGAGCATGTGTTTTGATAAAAAGTTTCCTTCTTTTTTGCCATTGAAACACATATTGATAGGTGGTTAATTGGTTTGATGCATGTGGCTTTTAAACTGTTAAAGTGTTTTCTCCATTAAGCCAAAACAGATATATATAATGCATGTTGCATTTAATGTACAGTAATTATGATGTCTCATTTCAGTGCTGTAACATTACAATACTATGTTAAACATTACGTATAATACTACTGAAAATAAGATTACGAGGTATATTACCATAGTATAGTATATTTAAAAATGTGTTATTACCACGGTACAATAAAAAAGCTTAACGGAACCATTGTATTTTAACTGATACATTATAATACTATGTAGCATTCCATGGTATATATGCGACCACATTACAATGGTTTTACCACAGTGGTACTGATCTGCTACTAGTTTGATGATAATACCATATAGTACATTAGTGTACTTTTGTAAGGGCGAGAAAGGATGTTAATTTTCTGGGACAGTCGCTTAAAAAATAACAGTCCCAGGAACACCGGGAAGGGTAGCGACCCCCAACATTGGGGTTCATAATTAAAGCTTTCTTCGATGTTTTCCTCATATTCAAACAGGCTTTCCTCCAAGGACTCTGGCTTCCTCCCACAGTCCAAAGACGTGGTTTTAGTTGAGTGGTATTTGTAAACTTTCCGCAGTGTGCAATTGGGTGTGACCTGTGATAGGACAGGATGCAAACTCACAACAGCCCTGCTCGGGATGAGCGGTTAGTGAAAACGTCTCATTACCTGTTAATGAATAGCCCCAGATAATTGATCTGAACTAATTAATCAATCTCATTTTAATATATTTTTTTTATAATATTAGAAGAATGTTGCCTTAATCGTTATTTTGTAGTAGAACTTATTTAAAACGCCATAGAACAAATCACTAAACAGGAACCTGGCAGAACCGGAAACAGGAAAAACTGTCTTGGCTCATCAGGCTTCCGTAGCTGTCAAATTATGATTTTGATTGTCTACTGAAACCAGGATTGCCAATTAAGGATGATTCATACATTCGTTGGTTGGCTAACTGCTTTATGAAAATACCTAATTAAGAGGAAATAAGAACATGGTAATTCCCCGTCACTACGTGACGTCTGTGTTTTTTAATCTAGTAAATAGCATTAAATTAACAAAAATAATGTTAATAGCATTAACAAAAAAAAATCACAGATATTTGAATTCTATGTTTCTGTCATTCCACTAACGATAAAGAAAATCTCACAGTTTTTTTCCTGGTAGGAGAGTAGTTAAGACGTACAGGCTAATTAACGCCACAAATAAAAAGCATCTGCGTCCTGTGTTAATTCCTGTATAACCTGGAGTATACATCTTCGCAATTAAGCAGTTTTTTTGGTAATTATACTTAATTTTAATTAGACCATTTAACATATGAGGGGGAAGACACGAGCATGTATCGTTTCAACGTGCTCATTTACTTGAAATGCCCAACTCACAGACGTCTGCACAAGCAATCAGATACACATAAGTAGTAAATGTGGTAGGAATGCGAGATTTGCGCACCGCAGGATTGCAAAGCGGCATCCGATAGTCCGACTGGGACGCGCTAAACACATGCTGGCTGGGGATCAGTGCCGGTTCGAAACACCAAAACTGGCACTTTTACTTAAATCTTCCTCCTTTACAGTGGCTCCTAATATAGTTTTACAAAGCATTGTTTTTCACAGTCTTGGTTGTTGGGTTTCCAGTTAAAGATGCTGTGAATTCTGCACTTAACCATAAGCATCTGGAACTTTTCACATTAAAGATAGCTAACTTACACAGCGTTATTCAGGCAATTTTTTGAACTTAGATGGTTGTAGCCTATTTCTTTGCCCCTGGTAAAATTCAGGTTAGTTCCTGACAAATTGCCTATTAACGGGAAACAGCCTGATACGTCTATGGAAATATTATTAAATGTCATTTAAGGACCAATTGAATTGGTGGAAGCGGATGGTAGAGTAGCTATAAATGTGGACGTGCAAAAAAGGGAATCTGACATTTGAAGGTGCCGGTGAAGACTTTTAAGAATAGACCAGAGTGCAAGTCAAACAACTTGATGAAACCAAGCCTGAATTATGGTTGAAAATATCCAGACTGAAGCTGTCTTATTTTAGAAATATTATGAGAAGACTCACTGCATTGGAGAAGGGTATAATTCTGGGTAAAATGAAAGTTAAAGAAGAGGAGGAGGACATCGTAAGTGGACTATGCTGAGCATGTCATGGCAAAGTCTGCCCAAGACAGGACTTTTTGAAGGTGTGCCGTTTATATGGTTGGCAACAATTAACATCGACTTGATGGCACCCTTTCAATAACAGTTTGGGTTGAGTTATACCAGAAAGTGTTTTCATGTTTGGCAAGTGAAATATACTCTGCTCTCAACCTGCTTATTATTAGTGATATTATACGGCTAAGGATTGCCACAGTCATGCTCGCCTTCATCAACTTTTAAAATTAATTCACGGGCTGTGTAGCTGTTCTGCTGCCTTCAATCCATCCAACGAGCGTAAATATTTAGATTTTATCGCCACACCTTAGCTTAATTCCCTTCGGCAGATTGGCATCTCGGAGACCAGCCCTCCCCTTAATATTGAGGGTTGCTACACCGCGACATTCTTGGCGGTCTCCCATGCACGCTGGAAAAGACCCACCTGAAAAGCTACTATTTATGTCATTTGCTGGCTCACTTCGTGTTGAATCAAATGCATATGGGCTGCTTTTGACTAGCAGAGCCACCTACAGGCCGTCTTAACTATGAAGTGTATAAAGGAGAAGTGTAACTGACCTACTCAGTACTTTCTGCACAGGCTGGGATGCAGTCTGCAGTCTTCGCTCTCATAAAGTATGTAAATTGAGATTAGATAGATGGTTCTAGATTAGAGTATATTTGGTGCGCTTATTACTGAAAACATGGAGGAGAATTTAACCTGAGGCTTTCTTCACAGAGTGCAGCACTTAAAGCGATTACATTTTTTTCAACCGGTCTATGATGGTGGATGTAGCTGTTGGCTTGGAGTTCTCCTACCATCGCGTTTGGATTATCTCCTGAGATTTTGGAAGTACTCGAACACAACGTCCTGAATATGAGCAGTTCTTTAAAAGATTTTCGTGTCCGATAATGGACAGTGTACCCTGCTATAAGAGACTACAAAACCAAATGGTAAGTATTATTAGTATTTGTGTTAATCGAATTACATCTAATGACCAGTTCTGAGACAGAATTAGTACGCCAGCATAATTGTGTTAGTTAATATGTAGTAAACGTGTGCACTGAAAGTTGCCAATTGCAAAATCAAGATTAGTAATGTAATAATGTAGGCCGATTTTGATCTGGGGCGTATAGACCGGAGGGGACGTGTCCTGGGGGGGGGGGGGGGGCGGGCCCGGCGGGGGGGGGGGGGGGGGCGGGG
>JAODKC010000095.1:8265637-8298284 GCA_026777985.1 Mormyrops attenuatus | reverse complement strand
ACAATTTAAATTTCCCTTTTTTAATTTTTTTTTTTCCATCGTGATTGTGATTAAACTTAAATTTCTTTTTTTTTTTTTTTTTTTTTTTTTTTTTTTGGTCAGAGATATCTCTCATTTAATGAATGTTTGGCCCACGGAAGTGGGGGCATTTACCAGATACGTTGCCGTGTTGTGCGTAAGAGATCCCGATTCCTCTGAGGGTTTAAGACAATTGCCAGTAAAGTGTAGGTAGACCTGTATCACCTAATGACTGGTGTCAGAACCTTCATACGGGGCTCAGTAAAAGACAGTTTGGCCCCAAGGATGTACTCTGATTGAGATGCAAACGTTGTCCCATCCTAGATTACTACGACAACGGTGGGGCGAGCGATGCAGAAGGGGGCTCTGGAGCAATGGGCTCACCAGGCCACTCGGCGAGCGGAGATGGGGGAGGGTTCGGTGCTTTCTACCCCGGCGACAGCGTCTACTCCGGCCCTCCTCCTTCCGCCGCCAAGCCCATTGGCAACAAGCCCCTCCCACGGGGGGGTAAACAGCCCTACGCTGGGGCTTCGGGAGCTGCCGGTGGGCCATCGGGGGGCTACCAGGGCACCCCTCCCTCAGTGCAAGGTGTTTACAGTCCATATAGCCAGAACTTTGGACAGAACAAGAAGAACTTCAGCCAACATCATGGAGCAGGTGGCTTCTCCGGCTACAGCACCGCTTACCCCAGTCAGGTGACTGGGGGAGGGGGCAGCCAGGAATACGGCTACGAAGGTGAGGGACCAGGCGGGCCCCGCTGATCCCGTTATCAGCCGTAGATCTAATGCCTTACACGTGGCCCACTGAACCACAATATGCAGGTTTGTTACTTTAAAGCAGCCCTTGTTGACCATATAACTGATCCTAATGAAGAATCTGGATGTATCTTAGGTTAGAAAAGGGCACTGGGATTCCGAATAACTGTAGAGTCTTGGGAAGAGTGTCTATTCTTTTTATTTTCCTGTTACTGCCATTCCGTCTGGTGACGCATGACGGGTCAGTAAAACATGGAAAAGGGAAACAGTTCGTTAAGAGGTTACGGTTATTGTTGACCAGGCTTGCTGGGCGAGTTGGGAAGGGGGAGTTTTCTGTGGGATTTCGTTTTTCAGGTCTACGTTTGGAGTATTATCTCTGTATTGTAAGGGAAAGGGGAGGCCGGTAACCCTGCTGGATTGATAGCCCTGTAGTCTCAGATGACCTGGCTGCAGTTTCAGTCTCAGTCTGTGTGTGTGTGTGTGGAGCTTGTGAGTCATCCCAGTTTTAGTGTGGGATCTATCTAGACAGATTCTAGGTTTCCTCCCATAGTCCAGAAAACATCCAGTCAGGTGACTTGGTTAAATTGGCTAAATTGCCCTTGTGTGTGTGCCCTGCACTGGACTGGTATGCCATTCAGCATGGCCCCCGCTTCGTGCCCTTTACTGCATGGGATAAACTCCCCCCACCCCATCCCCACCTTGTAACCCTGTCCAGGATAAGGGATGGATTTAAGTAAAAGGAGACGCCTTCCATTCACTCGACCTCACTCATAACCAGTGTCCTTGTGTTTCCTGCTCACAGGTTACGGCAACCTGTCAAACTTCGGCTCACAAGGGGGCACAAGCCAAGGCTACGGCGGAGGGCCGGGGCCCTTCAACAGCCAAGTGGGCTTCGGCAGAGGGGAGCCCAGCGTCAGCTACCAATACAGATAGTCTGCACCTCCGGCCTTCCCGAGCCCTCTTTCCAAAGCAGAAACCAGCTCACTCGTGCTTCTAGCTGTTTCCTTCCCATTGGTACACATTTTAGTGTGGCTTACACTGTTCGGTTTGTACTTATTCCCGTTATTCTCGCGCTTGTCCGTTTGAGCTCCAAGAAATCAAACCCTGTGATGTTCAGATGCTAATGCCTTAGCTAATCAAAAGCCAGCCAGTGTAAGATCCTAGTCTGGGCCAAATCGAGCTGTGCGTTATCATTTTGACCTGCTCTAGCATCGAGTTGTCCACGTGCTACGCTGTCCACTGCCAAACTCCAGGGCTGGGGGGTCCCGTCAGGCTCTAATGGCAGGATGAAGCGGATGAGCTCGTCACCAATCTCACCTGCTCATGGATTTTTTATTTTTTTTAATTATTTTTATTATTTTTTCTGTGCGACTTCTGATGCCTCTATATCACGTCTGGTCTTTTTTTGACAATTAGAAATCGGGACTGGTCAGGCCCTCTCCCACTCACCAAAGTACTGTGTATATCTTTTTTGTTTTAACATCTTCCTGTGTTCTAATCGGTATTTTTGAATGGTGTTGATTGGGAATGGAAAGGCTGTAATTTTGTGGCATAATTTGGTAAGGAAGGAGTGTTTCTGGTTTTTCAAGATGATGTTTTGTTTTTCAAAAAGGCGTGTGTCACTTGTATTACCAATAAAGGATTTTTATTTTGGAAGAATGAAAGTTGGTTTTCTTGTATATAATGATAAATTAGTCTTGAATAATGAACGTCTCTTTTGCGTGAGACTGTACTTCACTGAATATTTCTACAGAGCTACATTTCTACATTTTAAAGTGTACTGTTCGTTATACTCCATGCAGATACAGGCAAGCAGATGAGGTTGGTGACCATGACCACTATGTAGGCTACAAAATTTACCCAAACAGTTTTCTTTGGTTTGCTTTGTCTTGGACCAGGCAAAAAATGACAACTAGTTATATACTTTAAATTCCAACCCAGAAACTGGGAAAGTTGGGAACAGTGGTAACATTATGCTGGCCATATGATGTCATTTTTTTCTGGCAGACCTTACAATGGTTTGTACGGGACACATGCTAACAACCGAGCGCGTGTGAGAGATATGGAGAAAAGGCTCGCCTTGCAGGAAAACCGTCACATTCGGGGAGATAAAAGGCTTTATTGCTTCAGACCATGAGCGACCCTGCTTCTGCTCACGAGCTTCATGCGTGCGCTCAGATCGATAAGACTGGTTTACAAGGTTCTTTTTCCTTTAGAATTTTGGATGTATCAGATTTTGTGATGCGGATCATAGAAAAAAATTCAGAATTGTCACGTCGCGCAAGTATTTTTTATATATTTATTTTTTTTGCAGAACGGCCAATTTCTTTATTGTAAAATGTCAAAACACTGGGATTTCGCACCTCACTGGCCAACAGCGATTTTTTTCACCATTAAGGTGTCTTTTATTTTTTAATGCTGATTTAAGAAATGCGATCAGAATTTTGCAGATTGATTTTCAGTATGATTTTTAGACTAATTGTCAGTGTATGTATAATTCTTCATTAAGAATTTACTGGCATATTTAAGAGTTTAGGCAAAAATAGAAATTAAATATTTCTGAGCATTTAAACACTTTACGTAAGGGCGAGAAGTACTGCAAGTCTCTTTTGCCAGAGATTACAGACTGAAACATGTTCGGACATGTTGAGACCGGGTCCTGCTATGTCTTTGATATGGAAAAACGATATCAAGGCAAATGGAGTCCCAGTATGCTTGCTGACTTCTGCTGGACCATTAGAGGAATGTTCTTGAGGCCAAATACAACAGAGAAATCATACACGTCCACCTTTAAGACGGGTCACTTCCACTAGGCACATATACTGTAAATATACGTATACTTTAAGGTTTAATTGTGTCACTCAAAATCCTTGCGAAATAGGTCAATTTTGATAGGTAGCCGGCACAAATAGTACTTGTAAGATTCGACCTATTTTGATTTGCGTAACAAAAAGAAAGGAAACGTTTGTTGCGTAACCGGTGTTGCAAAGCGAGACAGTGTCCACGCTGGGGCGCTTTAATTACTGCCGTTAAGTCTAACACCGATTACACCCGATAATCGATTATCCAATGAGCGAATCGATCGGTCGCATGGGATCGAATTTCAGCCTATCGAAAACGATCATGTTTCCTCACGCAAACACTCAACCCGTGCGCCGTCTCACGCCTGCTTCGTGCGGATCGATCTTCCAATTATATTCCATATATTGATTGCAGTTTTCTGAATATATGAGCGCCGGTTGCGCTGACTTTGTTAATGGTTTAGTTTGCCGACCGTAACGCGTCCGCAAGGTAACTTTGATCTGTTTCACTGAGACAGTATTAGGTCAGCGTGAAGTTGATGAGAGGGGTAGTTTGAGTATTAAAACGAAACAACAGACTTTAGAAATGGACAAGATTAAAATGTATTTTTACCGGCAACATAAAAAAGACTTTTTTAGATAGCAACCGTTTCTCCTCTACAGTTCGTAACGTTTTTGTTTTTATATTTAAGCAGTCAGTATGACTGTGAACAATCCCTGTAAGTAAGATACAGCTAAAGGACAGTCCTGAGTTTTTACCTGCAAATTTCTCTGCGGCATCCTCTCTAAGGTGAGTCGACGCTCCATTGTGTGTCGCCGTGTAATAAACACAACAACTGAAGAAATTATTCGGACAATTTCGGATATAGATAAATTCTAGATAAATTTGTTTTGGCGAAAAAAAATGAATAGAAATCAAGTTACACTATAGCTTGTTTCATATATTGATGTAGGTTGAAATATTGTTTTGGTTACTCGAACTGGGGCGTATGAGATATTTTGAAAACGCTAAAAATGATCCGTATCGAAATTATGCCCCCCTATCTTCCCCGAAGTAGTTTGCTGATTTTTACTTTTATTTCGCTCCAGACCTGCCTGAGACCATGATCAGAGTCCATGACCAACATACCTTCTTCCACACTTTTTTTTTGCATCAGAGTGGAAGATAATTCTTCCCGGAAAAAATAACTTACGGAGAATCATGCGTCAAACGTCTGCTCCATCTTCCGCTTGTGTTTTTCTGCATCACATTTTCTCACGCCGCTCAACTCGTATTACTGTACTGTGTTAGAATACGTAATTAAAATACGTATTAAAATGAACGTGTGTGTTCTGCGAATAGTGCTGGGATCAGTCATGCAAAGTGATTACAAAAAACTTAAGATGTAGTAGTAGTAGTAATAATAATAATAATTAAATAAAATAAGAAAAGTCATGGAGTTGCTCGTTCAGTTTAACGTCTCTGGCCACCTGTGTCATTCGCCAGGAATTGTTTTGGTGGATCCGATCTCAGATGGCGAACCGATGATATACCTTTCAGCTGTGCTTTCTAAGGTTGTGTTGGGATGTTTGTTTGCCCAAACATCGATCGTACGGGGGGAGTGGTGGTGGGGTGGGTGAGGAATTGCTGCTGGAAACTGATCAGTTTTTTCCTGGCGTTGAAGCCCGAAATTGGGTACAGGAGCCCGTAGTGTGGAGGGCCGCGGGTCACGCGTATGCTGTGTCATTGTTTTGGCGTGAGTCAGAGTCAGCACAGGCATGCACTGGTCTCCTGGCTGGACACAGTTCGCTGTAACCCCCCCCCCCCTCCTCCCCCCGCCTCGTGAGCTGATAAAAGCTTTCTTGGGGGAGCTGTTTAACATAGTCAACACAAAGTTAAAACAAAGGGGGCTGACCGATTTGACTGAGGGTAACGCTGCGGAGGCAAATCATTAACTACTCACTGTAAGTCAATTATCACTAAAGCTCATGAGTGCGATAAGGTTGCCGAGTGCATATTAACATGTTTTTTATCGGCTTTAACATTGTCAGTTCTTATTTATAGCCTTTTAATGTTTTGGTTGGTAGTGGTTCAGGTCATGTTGGTTTTGAATCACTTGATCATTTTAACTATTGTCCCGAGTAATAATATGTAATTTACATGCTATGATTGAAAACACATGAAATGAACTTCATGAGGATTTAAGCACGATTCTTGCACCGTTGCAGCTTCTACACCAGCAGACAGGCAGCCTGTTATAATTTGTTTCCTTCTGTATGTAACAGATGGCCGCAGCCCTGCTTTATCTCTCCGCACTGGTGTTCCTTCCCATGTTCTTCTGCTACCCAAATTCCTTCATGGACCTTGAAGATAACGACCGTAAGTCTGGCTGCATCTGAAGTGTCATTTGCCTCCTGGTTTGACCTCCATCAGCCAGAAGCCTTCTCTCTTACACAGGTCAAGATGACAGCAGTGTGCTGTTCCATTCCTTAGTAGCAGACCGTATATTTATGAATGCGCCACATAATGACATTTTGGTCAATGACGGACCATTTATATGACTGTGGTCTCATAAGATTATATTGTAACGGAGCTGAAAAATTGTTGTGCCGTCGTAACGTCATAGTGCAACGCGTTGCTTAGGTGTTTCCCGTGAATCTGGTGTAAACAACCGTAATGCGCTGGCACTCGTATGAAAGTATAGCACATACAATTATGTACAGTACATAATAATTGATGATAGTAACTATGATACTGGTTTATGTGTTTACTATGCTGTACGTTTTATCGTTATTTTATATACCTATACCAAACCGTCTAGGTGTGTAGTAGGCTATACCGTCTAGGTATATCTAAGTAAACTCTGTTTTCACAATGACGGTATTCCCTAACGATGCATTTTTCAGAAGGTATCCCTGTTAACGATGCATGACTGTGTATCAGTTATTCCCTCTATGATTGTATGGTGAGACACTGTTTCTGACTATGATTGTGTTTTGATTGTTTGTCTCTTAGAGAACAGGACCTCGATCCGTTTCCTGGCGGTGGGAGACTGGGGGGGGCTGCCCTATCCGCCTTTCATCACCCCCATCGAGAAGGCTACAGCTCGCGAGATGGGGAGGGTCGCCGAGCGTATGGGTGCAGATTTTGTTCTGGCACTTGGGGACAACTTTTACTACAAGGGTGTGGATGATGTACACGACCCCAGGTTCCAGGTGGGTGTGGTGTTTTTATATAATAGTGGTATGAATGGTCATCAGAATTGGAATTTGTAATTATCAGGTCAATTTGCTTTCCATTTCAAAATGTTTGCACTGTTTGTTTTTTGATTATTTTTTTTACATGCCATACTTATAGAAATTGACTCGTAAAAATGCGTTTTTTTGATTCCCTGAACACTTTATCTTCCCTAAGTGTTTATAGCATGCAGCTTTGTGTAAAGAAAAAACATCTTAATTAAGGCAGTCACTGGAAATCACTAAACCAACTTTTCTCAGTTTGAGTTACATTAACTTTTATCCCAAGAGGTGCAACTTATGCTCTGTGTGTCAAAGGGGGTGGGATTTTTATATTGATCTACGAAGTGATTTGTCAAACCTTGTTTTTTGAAAACCGATTATCCACTCTTCTGGCAGGACACTTTCGAGCACGTCTTCACGGATCGCTCTCTGAACATCCCCTGGTATGTTGTTGCTGGCAATCACGACCACGCCGGCAACGTAAAGGCTCAGATCCAATACAGCCGCCTTTCCGACCGATGGTGAGCCCAGACGCACTGCTTTTGATCTGTACGAGAAAATGGGAAATCAGATTCACGCCTTAAATATTAAATAAGGTATATAGTGTCCTCTGCTTTGTGCCACATCCATCCTTCCTCCCTGAGTGTGCCTCCCGTCAGACTCAGAAATGGTTTCTTCCCTCATGCCATCTGACTACTGAACTCTCCGGGACTGATCTGACACACACACACATTCACTCATTATTTATTATTTAACTACTATTTACTATCTTATTGTAACTACATTTACAATGACTTTTATTTACTTTTTTATTGCTACCTCATTGCACAATCAATCTGCACCTTAGCGGCTTTACCGTGCTGATTGCACTCGTCGGTGTCAGTCGTCCTGTCCTTTTGCACTGTCCTGCACTGGTTGCACAGTTTCTGCACACCGTGCACTCTATGTTGCTAGGTTGTTATATGTTAGTCTTTTATTAATTTATGTAGCGCATTGGTACGAGAGAAGCACTTTTCCGTTTAACTGGGCACCGTACTCAGCCATGTATGGTTACATGACATTGAAGACCTACTCGACTTGACTAGACCCTGTACAAGATAAATTGTCTTCATGGATGGATGGATGGATTGATTACCTGCCAAGACTGTCCAGCTCAGCACTGTTTCATCCTGTCTGTTTCCTGTTGCCTTCCTTCCGTCTCCCCTCCTTGCTCAATTCCTTTTTGTCCCTCCATCCAGGCGCTTCCCCTACTACTACTACGAGCTGAACTTCCGTGTGCCACGCTCCGACCGCACGCTCACCATCCTGATGGTGGACACCGTTCTGCTGTGTGGGAACTCGGATGACTTCGAGGACCAGAAACCCCGGGGCCCTGTGAGCACTGTGGACGCCAACCGACAGCTCCAGTGGCTCCAGAAGAGGATGGCGGCATCCAAGGCTGACTTCCTGCTGGTGGCGGGACACTACCCAGTGTGGTCTATCTCCGAACACGGCCCCACGGAGTGCCTGCTGAAGAAACTGCGCCCCCTGCTGAACAAGTACAAGGCCACGGCTTACTTCTGCGGTCACGACCACAACCTGCAGGTTTGTTGCGCTGTTTTTGGAAAGACACAGTGATTCTCGATTTAACTTCACTGCTGCTTGGCACATGTGCATATTCAGTCGGAATGGCCCATACCGCTCATTTTCTGTTCAGTCTGATTAGATCCAATCCCAAGGTTGATGTCGCCAAATTCTTTTCCTTTCTTCCCCATTATAATTGGCCCCGTCTGATAGTCATTTACGTCCTGTTCCTTATAATAACATAAACATTTAGGTTAAAAACAACCATATTTTACGTCAGGGGCAATTCTCCAAATGACACTTTCGGTATCGAAAGGATTTATCGATCTGGACATCTTTATTTTCCAGGTCAATGCGTGGATTATAATTGTCCCCCTAGAGATGGCTTCACTTTTCAAAAGTGCACTGTTTTTGCGTTAGACTTACAGGAAACTTAGTGCGGTTTCGTGTGCTTTGCAGTGTGATCATGCTGTCAGCATTTTCGTGTTTTACACAGATGTCTGCTCTGTGCCATGGTTTGCCTTGCACTGCTTTTAACTTTATGAAGTTGCATAGTGCAACTGCCTGTATTTTGTGACCTTCCAGTGTATATATGTGTGTGTTATGGTGGGTGGTTTAATAGCTCGTATGTTATGTGCAGATAACTTCTTAAATTTCTCTCTGAATTCACCAGTGGCACTTGTGGGGAAAATGGCTTGACAAACAAATTTTTATTGCACATATGAGACAGTTTTAACATCATGGGCGTTGCAGATAAAACGGGCTCTTTGTGTCTCCAGCTATCTGACCAGTGTTTAACGCTGACGCTGATAAGACCTCATTTCACATTCGTTCCTCCTTCACAGGCCTCCTAACCACTCTTTCCTTCTTGATCACGATTGCAACACATTTTTTGCCAAATAGCCAACATGGTCACTCAGAGTGCTGACAAGGCAATACCTGGAACACATCTGATCGCAAAAGCTAAACCGCCGCTGCTCCGAGGAAGAAAAACGCCAAACGTTAAATTATTATCAGGAACCATTTGACTCTTTTTTTTTTTTTTTTTTTTTGTTTTTTTTTGTTTTTTTTTTTTGTGGAGTTCAGAAGGGTTGGAATTTTTCCCAAATTCCAAGTCTCGTGTAACTTTTCTGGCGGGCTCGAATGTGAATATTCTTCTTTTCTGTGAGTCCTTCTCTCTCCTGCCTCTGAGCGTCTCCTCGTTCCTCTTTGCAGTACCTAAAGGAGTCCGACGTGGGCTACGTCGTCAGCGGGGCGGGGAACTTCATGGACGCCGACACCCGTCACCGCAACCACGTGCCCTCCGGTTCCCTGAAGTTCTTCACCGGCCAGGAGTCCACCCTTGGAGGCTTTGTGCACGTGGAGGTCACCAAAAAGCAGATGGACATCACCTTCATCCAGGCCAGGGGGACCTCCTTGTACCGCACCACTCTTCCTCGGCGGGACCTTGACGACTCCGTCGCCACTCCCTAGCTCAGAAGATCACATGCAGGCCTTCCCGATTTCAAGTTCTGCTTCACACACACACATCTCCCCACCTCATATGTAGCTACTGTAGGAGATGCTTGCATTCCTATATAATTAGGAGTAGGAATCTGTTTAGTGGCTTAAATCAATAGATTTACTGCTTTGTTTTACAATAAACCCAATTAATTTAATTCAACACTAAGGGGCGGTTCCCTGAACATGCGGCATTTTGTAACTGGACACATTTTAATTGGATTTTTTTTTCCAGTGTATGTTTTTAAATTTGCAGTTTTAAAATTCCTTTTTTTTCATCCAAGTGATTTAAAGCAAAAACACAGGACCAAACTGTTGATGAAAGCTTAGTGAGAGCATGAAACCAAAAACGCAGTTGGGGATCCTGCAGGACTTTCCTTTAGCTAATCTTTGCTCTAATTAAAGGAATTTTCGAAGATGACGCAAACTGATGCCTTAAGCTCTATCGATTCAATCTGGGTATGACATTACCTCTGTAATGACAAGCGTTTTGTAATGACAAGCGTTTTGTAATGTAAACCTTGTGTGAATGAGTCTGAATAAAGCGCCTCAGGAATTGTTTTAAACTGGATTTAAAATTGTTTGATACTCATCTTTGGTATCACACCTTAAGCAGAATATCCCATGGTATAGATGGTCTTATGTGAAACTTGCTTTGGGCTGAACTGTATGCTCACTGACTGATATTGAGACCCTTAATCTTGTGAGGTTGTATGGGGGACAGTTTATATTACGGTTAAGAATCATTCCTTAACACGAAGATTTAAGGCCTACAGATCTCAGCTTGTCTAGCCCTCCTATCACATTTATCCTTTATTACGGTGTCATTACACTAAATAATTACAGTAATGTAACAATACCCCACATCGGTCTCTTGTCCTGCTCATTGTTGCCTTATAGTACAATGGGATCTTTCTGAACATTTGTGGTGATTAAAAGACATAGTTAAGAGGAAGCTCTGTGACCAACATGGAAGGGGAAGCTGGAACCCAGATTCAATTTTTTGCAAAACAGAAATGAAATGATTTTGCTACCAAGAAGTGTGACACTGGAACCAAAGCTCTGATCTGTAAAGGATGTAGAGGTGCCACACTGCAGCCTCTGAATCACTGCAGCCTCGCTAACCCTCATGATCTTAATCCCCTCCTTTCAGTCTCCACTGTATCCACAACTTCTTGATCGGTTATTGCCCATCATGCTGGTGTAGAGAGGAGTTATGCTACAAAGGGTCAAGAGTAGCTTTTTCTCATTGCCCACAAGGACACTGCACTGTATTTATCTGCAGTTATGCTACAAAGGGTTAAGCGAAGCTTTTTCTCATTTCCTATATGGGCACTGCACTGTATTTATCTGTAATTATGCTACAAAGGGTTAAGAGTAGCTTTTCCTCATTGCCCACATGAACACTGCACTGTATTTATCTAGTTATGCTTGGCATCAGGCTGATGAATCTGTACCTAGGAGTTTTATATATGAATTTAATATTGAGAGAAGTAGATTAAAAGCAATTATTAACTGCCTGCAGCCTAAAATGGTGCAGATGGTTAGTGTTATGGGCGCCAAGAACTGGAATTATAGGTATTGATAGCCGGGGGCGTGTGGCTCGGTGGGTTAGGATACAGTGAGACATCACTGGCACTAACCCAGTGTGAGCAGAGCGATTTCACCTGTGAACCCCTGAACAAGGCACTTAATGCCAGTTAGCGCAGGGGCTGCTTGGCCCTACTTTCTCAGTTATGCATCACTTTGGATAAAAATGTCTGCTGACATAGCAAACATTCCATTCCCTACAGTAACTGTAGTTCCTATTTTCTGCAGTACTGCAACTTTGAAACCAGCAGAGGGCACTAGTTGACTTTATAATCTCTCTATTATGGAAAAAGTTAGATCAGGGGTCTCCAACTCTGGTCGTGGAAAGCTACTGTCCAACTGGTTTTCTATCCTACCTGGCTTTTGATGAGCCACATATTTTCCTGGTATTTAGCTGAGAACAAGTGAGGCCAGGTAGGATAGAAAACCTACTGGACAGTAGCTCTCCAGGACCAGAATTGGAGACCCCAGAGTTAGATAATTAAAACTGATTACAAGGGATTTTTTTCTGCTATACTTCAAATATGTTTTCAGTATCTAATTCAGGTTTGGTGATTTACTAACAATTCCTAATTACACCAAGGAACCATGGCAACTTGTCAAGAGGCACCGCACTTATGAAAAAACAGTTGAATTAGTTCCTGATTTATGCACATTATCGTTTCACAGCTGAAATGTCCGTTACTGAATGAATCATGTTCATCTTTCAGTTACTTCTAATCCCCAGTAAGACTGTCATGAATGAGTAGGTGGATGGAAATCCATGTGACACAGACACGATATTAGGGAATAAAAGCACTGAAATCCACAGGGGAGATTATTGTGTGCTGTCAGTCACAATGGGCTTCAAATGCTAATTTCTCCCGTCAGTAATTGACAGGATTCTAAATAGTTATCAAAAAATCATGAAGCATCATTCTGGTTTGTTCATGACCTGATGTAGCAGTGACGTCATGGCAATGCTGAACATGTCTGCTTCTCAAGTGGAAGGTTGCCAACAGACAGGCTTTCGTGGATTTTAACATCCATTAATACACATCCAAGCAAGTTAAGGATGGAATTGCGGAGGATGGGCATTGGTAGATCATTTTAAATCATTATTTCACACAGCACCTCTGACAATGGGCACTTAAAGACCTGCGTTTAAAGATGTTTAAAGGTTTGCAAGCCTCCCTTCCCAAAGGGTTGATTCCTGTTTGAAGAATATGCTCTACAAGATGGTTCATTCCAATTAAGCTTCAATGTTGCCATGGAAACTGCAGTTGTGTCTGCCTGGGGGCTGCTACAGGTTGGTGACATCAGCAATTTGGCATGATGGAGGAAGCTGGGGTTTGAAGGAAAAGGGTAACCATGGTGAATGTCATTCAGCAGCACAGTCGCAATACAGGGACTGAACTGACCAATGAGACTGAGAGGCGTGTGCTGCTGTATCACAGCCCTATATCGAGTTGATTGGCTCGTCTGGATTGGTAGGATGGAGATGAAAATCTCCACTACCAAATATGGGGTGGAGAAGTGGGGTGGGGGGGCATGAATCCTGCTCTGTTAGGGATTAATGTGAGCAGAGCAGATTGATGTTATGGTCACCATCAAGTCCCTCCGATGGGATTTACTGACAAAATAATGCCGGTGTGATCATTCTTTCTTGGTCAGTGTGACGTGTATTTCATGAATTTATTTGCTACTTATCTTTAATTAAATGAGAGGACAGGAAAGAATTTTTTGAAAAGCAGTCAGCTATTATAATTTTTCCAACCTGTAAAATAAATCATTTGTATTGCACTATACAGAAAGTATACGATTTTAAACAAAATGAGGTAAAAAATCTTTGGAAGAGTCCAGAAGCTGTATATGTTTGCATTTGTGTTGACTTCGTTCTTAGCAGGCAGCCATAAGTCACCCACCCCCTGGCTGTGTCCTTTGTCTGAGGCCACTGTCAGTCCAAACTGGGAGGACCTGATTAGATCTCACCTACCACCTGTGATTCTCTACGCTATGGGCTGATTTACTTGTCCTTAGACTTTTAGCCATCTTAAGCGTTAAAAGAATGGAGTTTCTCACCTCCATGCCCCCCATGTCACTTTTGACACGTTGCCTTTCGCTGTGTCCCACTCCCAGGTCGTTCTAGCGCCCCGTGGCAGCCTCTGTGACCACGGCCAAGCTATCACTGAGAGACACTTGTAGGATAATCTACAGGTTCAGGGAGTTGAAACCAAAGCGGCCAATCACAAAGTAGCTGTAATCTGCTGGTCATGTATGTATGTTTCTTATCCAGTTTAGATCCCAGATGATGGTGCCCTTCCACCGGTGCATTGCTACCAATGCTCTGTGAAACATACTTTCAATGTTTCCTTTTAAGAAATTGCAAATGCATGGATGTGCAATATTAATTCTGTCTATGCATACTTACTAAATATAGACTTGAGTAGAAAAATAAAATCGCTCTGTCTGAAAGCCAGCTGGGTGCTGGATGGGTATCAATTTGTCCAATAGAATTCCTGCCACAGCAGTGATCGGAGCACTGCCCGCTTGGCTAATACAAATGTGAAGGACGCAAACTGTGATGTGTAATGTAGCCCATGCTGGCAGAGTTCACAGGGATTTACATTTGTTAATTACTCATAAATCCGTGGAAACAGGTGGGGCGGGGGGGGGCAGGATTGTGAGCAGCCGGCTTTCAAAGTTAAGAGGATTAGAACCAACAAATCACCCCCAACATCTCTATTCATCCCCAAGCGTTAACCTCCATTAAGATTTTCTTTAAATAGCTTTTTAAAGTGGAAATTATAAAATGTGTTTACTGGGGAATCTGTCAGGCTTACTCAAGATTTCCACGTCAGAGACAAACCGGCCCTAACCGTGATAATCTTCTCTCCTTCCTTATCGTCACCGTTGGTCAACTGGGAGTCTGGGCATTCTGAGTCAGTATCCCGAGATCGTTTTAGTAATAAAATGTTACGGCATAGAATGCTGTGTATTCATCATGACTACGCTTACTGGGACTTGATCTCATACATTAAATTTTGTCTTAAATTTAGGTACATGCGAGACATAGAACATTCACATCTAATGCTCAGGCAAAGGTTCCCAGATATACAAACAGTATGCCTGAATTTGCTTTCCTGTGTAATCCTTCATCACTAGGTTTCTGCTCAAAAGCAAATACTTTATTTCACAAATGGACTGTTCCTCTAACGGCATAAAAATACGACCAGTTCATATACGCTGCTCAAAATCCAGGACGTGTCAAATAATTCTCTTTCATGCTGAAATCCTAGTTTCATAACAAGAATATATAAGGAAACCACACATATGAAGGCAGCTCGTGCATGTGTGTGTGTATATTCAAGTACTTAGTCAATGACCTGGGAGTAAGCTGTCAAATACACAAGGTCTGTTTTTTGCGTTTGTATTCATACAAAGACCGCACAGTAATTTAATTAATTTAAGGTAAGACAATAACCTGCACTGTACAGCCTCCACTCTCATCAATGCCACCTATATGAAGTAGCTGAAGGATTGTCCATAAAGTTTTTAAATAGTTAAACACGATAAAATAAATCGTACACTGATTTATAGTGAAAATTTTACACAGCAGTTAAAGATTCCACTTTATTGCAGAGCATAAAAATCCTCCAAACTCTGGCCAGTAGTTTCCTAAGGGTCTTCTGTTCCACCACAATCTGTAGTGAGTCGAGAGTGACTCCCAGAACTGAGCCAGCATTTTTGATTAGTTTGTCGAGTCTTTTGGCATCATCGATGCTGATTCCACCAGCACATAAAAGACTGCACCGACAACAACAGACTGACAAGAGATATGTAGGAATGACCTGCATATTCCAAAGGACAGCAGTCTCCTCAGGAAGCAGAGGTGACTTGTATACACCTTCCACTCTAGACTGTCATCAGTACACCCCAAGGTACTTACAAGTCCTCACCAACTCCACATCCTAACCCACTTCTCCATCAATGGCAACAGGGAACAGTGGCGGCTTGTCCTGAAGTTCACCAGCATCTCCTTTGTATTATCAATGCTGAGATGCAAGTGGTTCAGTTTGCACCACTCCACAAAGTCCTTCACAATGTTCCTATAGTCATTCTCCTCCCTTCCACTGACTATTGCTGTGTCATCTGAGAATTTCTGCAAGTGGCATGAGTCAGTGTTGTAAGTGAAGCCCGAGGTGTAAATGCTTATGAGGAAGGGGGCAGATATACTCCCCTGTGGGGCCCCTGTGCTATTTGTCACTATGTCTGATACACAATTCTTATGCCACACAGACTACTTACTTATGCATGTGGATTTGAGGTCCCTTAAAATGATGTTGAATAATGACTTACGAACGGCCGTTCGTCATGCAACTCATTCCTAAACAGAGAAGCGTCTGTACTTAAGAAGAAGGTGGCCAATATTGTCCCCTGTGGGGCCCCTGTGCTACTTGTGACTGTGTGTGTCTAATGCACAATTCTTATGCCACACAAACTGTGCTCTGCCAGTAAGACAATCCAGCATCCAGTGAATATATCCACCTGCACTGAACTGAGCTTCTCCTCCTGCAGTTTGGGCTGCATGGTGTTTAAAGCACTATAAAGATCAAAGAACATGATCCTCACCATGCTTCCCTGCTTATCCAGATGGGATTAGGCTTGATTCAGCAAGTAGACGACAGCATCTACCACTCCAGTGTAGGAGTGGTACAGTGTACTTTCTGCAATTTGAACTTTATTCTTAACATATTAGACATGCATTTTCTAAGTAAGAGCACAAAGTGTCTATACTAATGAAAACTTTACATGGAATGTTCTGGGTGCTATAAGCAAGGCTGTTGTGACTGTGGACATTATGGTGTCCACCATAATGGCCGAGCTGGAGGCAGGGGGACAACGTCCCATGGCAGCAGAGCCGGAGGCAGGGAGGGTATCTGAATTTTGGGACATGCAGTGGTAATATGGTTTAAGTGCCTGAACCTAATTTAAGGGGTTGCAATGTCTCTCTAAATATGGAAAATTTAATTTAAAATTAAAAAAAAAAAAAAAAGAAGAAGAAATTAAATTAAAATTAATTTAGAGCCGGAGCTGGTCGCGGCCGAGCCGGAGGCAGGGGGGCCGCGGGTTGCGGTGGCAGACCTGGAGGTAGAAGGGCCGCATCCCATGGTAGCAGAGCCAGAGGCAGGGGGGCCGCGGGCGGCAGACCCGGAGGCAGGGGGGTCGCGACCCACGGCGGCCGAGCCGGAACCAGGAGGACTGCATGCGGCGGTCCTCCTGGTTCTGGCTGCAGTTGGTTCCGCTGCAGTCGGTATTGTTCATACGCGAACTAAACTCGCACCTTCAAACAATCTGACTGACATAAATACTAGGGCTGAACGATTTGGGGAAAAATATTTAATCGCGATTTTTCTAACAGACATTGCGATTACGATTTGATTTAGCATTACCACATGAGATACCATCAAAATATTAACTGGTCTATATTCTAATGCAAGGATGAGAATTTAAAGATGTGGTGTGTTAAGTTAAATAAAGTAATAATGAAAACAATTGCAGCAAAAAGAAAAACAATAGCGATCTTGCAGGTAACGCTGATTACCCCCCTAATAACACTAGAACCGCCTTTTCCCACGCCAATGAATAAGCAAGAACTACTTCGGTGTATGCGGCCCTTTTGTTTGCGCTAAAGTGTTATTAGCGTTAATAACAGCAGGGAATCTAACACTCAAAAAGCCGTAATGTTCATAACAGATTGGCTATTCTGTCCTAAAACCGTAAAGTTGGAAATTTTTTAACGTAGTATGCATTTTATAAAAGGCCGAATTACTACTAGTAGTTTATTGGTGATTTCATGTTGGTCGAAGTTTCCGCTTTTTATCAACTGTATACAGTTATTTTCTATACAAATCAATTCAGGTGAAACAAAAACATTTACGTGTTCAGGGTTGCTGTTTCAGACACGCAACAAATCTTACGGCAAATCTATATTCCATTCTGAACTTAAAATTAGCTGCATCAAAAACATTAGGGCAGTTTGCAAACCTTACGGACTATTTACAAGGTAATAAAACTTTTGCATTACATGTAAATGTGTGTGCGGGACAGAGAACAGAAAATCTCACTCCATGCAGTTGACCAAAGTTGGCAACCCTGCATTTTATTTGAAATGAAAAACGCAGTTTTCGACTGAAGCGGCTTATCATTCCTTTTGCTTTGTCACTCGGACAAATACAAAACGAACGAGAAAACATTATAAGCGTCTCTTTTTGTATCTTTTCTAAATAATAAGTCCGCGTGTTCATAACCAACTGTAATAGCGATTAAACAATCGTTGAAGTATGTCGCTGCCGGTGTTTAAAAGGAGGTCGCCGGCTCTATTGATAAGGCCTTTCTGAAACAATCTCGGACCATAATGTAGGAAGGCAATTCACTTACAGCTCAGTAGCGGAATCGGTATTTTTTCCGCACCGTGAATGTAACATTTTCCCAAGGTTTCACGTGTTTGCTGCTGTTGCATCTTATGGGAAGCTACCATGTATTGGACATTTATTAGAGCTGGACGATTTATCGATTCCAAATCGAAATCGCGATTAGCAAATGACAAAGGCTGTGATTTAGGATATACATTACACAGCACGTCGGACCCAGGGTTTAAAACTGTTGTGAGAATAGTTTTACAAATTCATGCCGTGCTTCCTGTGTGACAGTCATTCTCACCAATCACAAGCGCTGTGCTTCTCGCGTGCCAGTCATGCTCACCAATCAGAAGTGGCCCAAGAAGACTGCGTGTAGGCCTAACAGCAGGATCCCCGCCATTTGTCTCTCCTCTACCACGCACCGCTCCGCTGTTCATCTCTCCCTCTCTCGCTTTTGGACCCGCCCCCCAAAGACAGCGATAGGTCTGACCACCATCCATCAAACAAATTAACCAATTACTTGTTAGAACAAAATGAACCCACGATCGGCATAGATTTTACACCGTGTCTCAAACAAGCTAGTTGTCTATTTAATCTTTTTAAAGAAATAAAACGTCTTCACACATTTTTTAAAACATATCTACCTTGACAACAAGCAATGTAACTTATTTAATTACACTCAATGTATGCATAAACAATGCAATGCATAAACATGTACACACATCTGCATTAAATCGTTATCCGGGTTACATATAATAAACATGTTTTAAATGCATTTTTTGTTAGATATTGTCAAATTCAAATCTATCTATATAAATCTATATACATGCATAATCAAAGTTACAACCAAGAATGGACACCCTGCAGGAGTGTCTCCTATATGGAATTACGCCACCCCCCATCCCACTTTCAAGAACTGTTTTTTTTTAATGTCTAATGCAATATGTCTGAAACGGCGATGTACACTGGTTTTTGCTTCTATACAAGGAAGCATAATCATGGAAGCACCGGGCCTCAGGTATCAGTGTCTTTATTATTATTCCCGGTCTTTTGGGGTCCAATTACTTCTCTGCCATTATATGATGAAGCTGTCAATCATTTCCTTTTTTCGATCAAAGCTTCCAGAAAGCACAATCATAGCAAGATGGCCTCAACAATGTTCTATAGTCTTGGCAGAGAGCCTAAATCCAATCAAGGACATTACAGGGGAGACCTGAGCAAAACCCACAGGGAATACCATGAGAATCCAGGCATTGTTTTCAATAATGACCAGTGTTGCTCTTGGCACTGTCAGCTGGCCATAAATTGCTTAGTTACAGAGACAATTATATTCCTTGACCTTCAAGAAAATGACAAGTTTCAGCGCTAATAAAGGCAGCTAGTTATACTTGCAAGTTTACAATAAGATACATCTACAAACCTTCAAGATTATTATCAGGTGCAGCAGTACATTAACTGGTCTACATTCTCTGAAGGTTACTAGGTCACACTCTATGTGGTTTACATCAGCTTCTGGTTATATCTTCATAATGCCCTAATGATTTCATTCTCTATGTTTTTTACCGTACTACAGTTTGCATAAGGTGAAGTGGCATCTGTAATTTGCCTGATATATTTATACATCTGCATGTTCCCTGAGACAGACTGCTCTCCCACCCAGGGAGGTTGGCACAGGTCCAGGGGGCATCCCGAATGGAAGCACCTACGATCATTACAGGGCTTTTCTAAGTCAATAACTGAAATCTATGTGAAAACCTTACCATTGATTACCATTATTTTTTATTATTTATACTGTTATTATTTTACCAACATCAAACCTGATGGCCAGAGTCAAATCCAGAATGGAGGTGAACCTAGACGGTGATACATAAAATGTTTTTGTAAAACGTCAGTAAATGCAAATACTGTGACCAGTCGAATGAATCCGTTGTCATATTTCCCTAAAAACAGGTGGAGTTTGTAACATAACAGATTATTGTAGACGCCGGAAGGCTTTTCTCGATACTCCAACCTAGCACATAGACAGGGAGTTTGTTACATTGAACTGTGATCCACAATGAAAAATTAAACTTGTATATAAGTTATATATGTGAGCAGCACAATAGCGGAAAAACTCAAGTGTACTTTCAGTGATGGTGCATGCTGGCTTCCACTGATTCTGTAGTATTGGTACACCGTCACCGCTCAGTCTGTGGCATGTACAGTGGACGAGTGAATGTTGTGTGAATGTATTGAAGTGGTTTTGGTCCTTTCAGACTGTTGGTTGTCTTGCCATATGGTGACTTATTGTAGAACCTATTAGCCAAGGGTAGAAACCACCTTAAATATTGCTCATTGGAGCAGCATAGCTGTCTTAGTCGGTTGCTGAAGGTTCTCCTCTACTTGGCCAAGATGACCTGCAGAGAGTGGGGGTCATTCTCCAGTACTGTATGTTCAGCAAGCTTCAAATGTAGAGTGCACATGCTTAATAATTACTATGATACATTTCAGGGTACTATTTGGCACATATCAAGAAAAAACAGAGAAGTGACGGCCGTCGTTCCCATTTTCTGCCCTGTCTCCGCTCGCTCAATCTTTCGGCACTTTAATGAGACCAGGTCTACCAGTCCACCCGATCGCTCTTCTTCTCTTTGTTTGCCCCCAAGAAAGTGGAACATGCATAGCGGGTAGTCACAAAGATTCAGACAGGACTCGTTGTGCTTAAATAATACGTTTTGGATTTTTACCACTGGTAGCTATAGTGATGTGAATGACAGCCTAACTATGGAGACTTAAGACAATGTTTTATGTTCTGAAAAATCAAACCCGATTTGAAATTCATGAAACTCAGCAAAGTTTATAGCCTAGCCGAGACATCGTAAAGTATTTACTGACACGAGATAACATGCTAAAACAGTAAAATATGCAGTATTCCTTGTGATATGCCTCCGCTAACATAAATTACAGCTAATTACATATTAACAGTAAAAACTGGGCTACATTGGCTTTCTTTGGTATGTCCTCTGGGTTCCTGGATCCTTAGCTGTCGATGGGGAGCGAGTGGCTAAGCGCCGGGCTGCTGGTCACATGGGTGGGGAAAAACGAGGGGATGTAAGGGATGACGGCCAGCAGCGAGGGGCTCGCCGGGGGACTCTCCTCCGGAGACAGTGGGATCACGACGTCATCCTGATCCCACACGTGGAAAGCGTTGGGGTGCGAAGGCGGGATGGCCATGAGCTTGTGCTTAGGGCTCACCAGGCTCGTGTCACTCTGCTCCTTCGATTCCTCCTCCTGGGGGCCTAGAACACAGTCTGCGAAGAAACAGATCTTACGAGAGGCCCTGATTTCACAGTTCTTTGCCCAGAATACACAATTAATGCCAGCACCACAGTATCCTTTATGTAAAGTACTTTTGTATTGTATTTTTTACTATGGCCTTACTCTTACTATGCAACTTTTATTGTGTTAACATACATAATTTCCTTTATTTAATATGTAGGCCTATTTGCATTTTGTTAGCAGTCGGTTTTACTACAGTATGACACACCTGTCCAGTTAATTACCAAAGAATACAATGCTACTGCTGGGTTTTTACGAAATAATCATATATTATCAGGGTTTTCATTGATTATAATTTGGGACAAAGAGGCACAATTTGTTTTCTTAGCGCACAGAAAATGGATGGATAGATTTGCAAAACAGAGACCATTTGTGGTTAAAACAATATATTCGATTTGTCTTAAATAGCAGAAGTTAATATATGTATTGTGAATATGGTTCTAATAAAGCTCTTGGTGACGTCAACAGAGATACTCCGTGTATACCTGCAACGTCATGCGCGAGGTCCTTGATCAGGTGGCCAACTATGGCGTAGGCGACCACGACCACGACCAAGGCGGCCATCAGTAAGTAAAGAACAGCTTTTGGCAGCTGGATTAGGTCCCTGGGTGGAGGTTTGTAGTCCTTGTAGAGCGTGTCCACGTTGGAAAAGGAATATTGGTAAGCATGTCCCTCTCCGTCAGTGAAATTTAAACTAGTCTCATTAACGGGATCCATTCTCCTGATACAGGTGGCCGTTAGAGACGGGAGAACTTCAGTCAGACGTTGTTGTCGTTATAATATCCGTCAAATCCCAACTTTATGGCAACCCCTCTGTTTTCATAGCTGCATACAATGTTGCTTTAAAATATTCAGTTTCTTGGGATTATTAAAACTGCTCAATCGCCTTGATTTTAAGTAAAACATGCATAGGCATATGCCTAAATCTTACATATTCATATTACATATTACATGTACATATTACATTACATATTGACAAAAAACATACACATTTGGTGTAAAGTATTTTTTGGCTCTGACGCTTTAAATAAGAGAAAACGGGAAACGAAGCGCAGAACAAAGAAAAGCTGTTGCTTAGTTATGACACTTTTCATGTGTTTAATAATTTCTTGAGCGAGCACAAGAACCCTCGTCAGCCGGATAGTTCATTAGAAAAACAAATCAAAAGAAAGACAAACGTACCTTCAGTGTAAACGGAATAATTAATGTCGCATAAAATGATGATCGTTTCCTTTTGTGATGTTTTAGCGGAGAAATTAATCCCTTTCCCTTAACAAGACGGAAGCACAATCAATATATTTAAGCGGAATCAAAGGTGTCTGTCATGTACGTCTAGTTGACAACTGAATGATCAACCGCAGCCGATTTCCTTCAGTCCCCTGGGGCGGTTTGGAAGCGCATGTGTCCCCGTGTTGCTCTCCGTGGTTCTGAAGTACACGAAGCGCATCAGCGGCCGAGCGGCTGCTGTAGGTTACCGGAGAGTGACAGGCTTGGCGATTGGACGTCCCGGGTTACCCCTCCCTCCCAGGCGCATAAGCACCAACTCTCCTCCATCTAATTGTACCGTCTTTTTTATTTGTAGCCTACTTGTGAGTCTTCAAACGAATTAAAGTTTTCAGAACTTGTTCAGAAATGCCCCCCCCCACACGCGACTGGTAGTATGAACTACCTGTTTATAAATTCAGCATTATACTTGTTCATTAAACGCTACACCATACGCATACACGTAACTGCGGCTCCCCGCCCATGAGATAAAAATTAAACATATCGTTGGCATGTTTTACAAATTCGTTCCCTCGCTTTAGTTAAATCGTAACCAGGTTTATTAATTCGTACCTTAATTGAGCTTAATTGAGTTTCATTTTAACGTTGGGATACAGTTGCCATCCGTTCCGTCCTGCAGCTTATTGAAAAGTGAAGATTAAGATTAGATTAAGGCTCTCATATCGTGCATATTATACAGACTCCTAACATACTACTTTTACACCTCTCATTTTTATGTACACAATCTCATTATGGTGAGAGTCATAACACAAAAATCATTTGGTACAATACTTAATTTTGAAATGTAATAGTTTGTAATGTTTCATAGTCAAACTATGTTGTGGAGGCGTGTGTTTAATGAGAAAAAGCTTGTCTGTGGCAGTACATGATGGGTATGATATCTGGAGGCTACTTAAATTTCATCATATGCAACTGGCGTAGGCAGGCCCTAGGTGTGAATGTGGAAGGGGGGGGGACATGGTCCATTGTAGCCCCAGGACCCAACGTATATTTGTTCCACCACTGTGTTTGTGTGTGACTAGAGTGTGAGTGTGCTCTGTGATGAGTTGGTATGTCATCCTGGGTTGTTCCCTGCTTCCACCTGTCCGCTCCAGACCCCCCCACCCTAAATAGGACACGGGGTTACAGAAGACAGGTATGTCTCAGTTTTTCATTTTTAATAAATTAGCAAAGAAAAAATTTTATTCAGTTTCGTTTTTCATTATGTGGAAGTGAGTGTAGACTGATGATGGGAAAAATGAATTTCAACAATTTTTATATATATAGTTTATATTTGACATGGAATGAAACCACTTCACAATATTATATACCACATATATATACATATATCATCTCTACCAACGATGAACACAACAGGGACACAGTGAACACTTGCAAAAAGTCCTAAGGGTCTTGCTGCTTCCAATGAGTAGCCTGACCATACATTCTATCCTTATAGGGACTATATTTTTAAGAGCACACTGGAACATTATTAAATGTGAATTGAAATAATTTTCTTCTGAAAAATGAACTATGACTAGTTTATTCTATTATTATTTTTTGTTCATGAGTGGTGCTATAAGCACGACTGTCAGTACCTGTCTGTCGTTCTCCCGTATGGCCAGCAGAGGTCACTGCTGGCCATTCTATTCTCTTCAATTTGCGTCTTCTGGAGTCACCTGCCTCTCGTTTGCCCTTCGTTAGCCCTTTTATGTAAGTGTTTGCCTGTCGTGCACGCCCCAGTCTGGTCATTGCCATTAGTCATCCTGCTGCCTGTGCTCTTCTCTGTGCTAGTCTTCCCATTTTGTTTCCCTGTGCCAATTTGTTCTGCTCAATAAAGCCGATTTTAGTTCACCTTATGCCTGGCCCTCAAGTCATTTCTTTTCTGTGTCATGACAATGACAAGGTGTGCAGTTATATGAAAATAATCAACCCCAACTTGGTTACGTCAAGTAGTCATTGATTGTTTTGTGTAACTGCACACCTCGTGGTTGATACTTTCGTGGTTGATTACTACACTTACATGACGAACACAGAATATACAGAATCCGCCTTCAATATGCTCAGTATCGGATCCCCTCAATAGTTACATGCTAACAATGTATACAATATATAAACCCACTGTAAAATATTTCTCGGTCTTTCTTTTGGACAAAACACCCTAACTGCAATGGCAAAATGTCCCAGAAGCTGCATGCACTTTAATCAAGTGTGATTTCAAACTCATCAGGAGAAAATGACCTAAATACTCGCTCAAACTTTTTCAGCCTTGCAGAGCGTTTGCAGGGTTATGCAGTGCGTTGGAGAAGGATGTTTGGACTTGAACAGAATGACAGAACAAGACCTAATGCACTTGTAATGGAAATTGACAATGAAATTGTCCTCTGTGGGGGGGAGGGGGGGGATAAAAAAAAAAACTTGAAATTGTTTAACTCAAAGTTGAGTGCAAACAGACAACCCTCTCTGATATTATTAATACAAAAATGCATAATCTTACACTTTGAAATCTGCCCTAGAAACAAAAACCTCTGAAAAACAAGTGTGTACAAATGGAAAATGAACCTCCAGTTTAAATTTACACAGTATACTCAAGTTGCAAGTCACCACCCAAGTCCTTCACCTGGCATTAACCGCGGTCCTCTTTATAAGCCCCCTCCCTCAGCTTAAAAGCATAGGATATTATATAGGCCAACCAGTCTGCCTGTATTCCTCCCCTCCTCAGTCTCCCCAGCTGGACCCCATGCATGTGAGTCTTACGTAACGAGAAATCCCTTCCTTTGCAATATAATTTCTCCCTTAATACTGTGCTGCATACTGTAGACCTATGTTCTCCATTTAGAGATTGTCATCTGTTCTGCCTCATAAAAGCAAATCAGATAAGGATGAATTTATGCATTTCTGGTTTGCTCCTTCTGTTGTTCTGTAATGAGGTCAGGACCATGAGATTTCAGGAATCCGAGTGGGTTCCTTCCTAGGTAGGTCACGCCCCCTGCCCGCGTACGGCCAATTGGAAGCAGCTGCCTCTGAATTCTGCTCACTAATTACGCTGGACTTAAGCGCGACACTAACCTCGATCTGACGTGAGGTATTGTTTCATGCGTTGGAAAATACTGAGTGTTATTCTCCCTGTCTCTTGTCTAACTCCGTTCCGCCCTCGCCCTGCTGCCCTTCCTCCCCTCGTTCTTCCTTCCTGTGAGTGCCACAAGTTCCCTGTCTGTGTGCCCAGACGGATTTCCCTTTTTACCGAACCCCAAGCCTGAAACCCAGACCATGAACCCAGATCCCGACTCTAACCCTGCCGTGGCTTTCTGACCTCCCGGACCTGGACCCTGCCTGCACAACCTTGTCTCTGCCTGACCCCTATTGTTTGCCTCACTCTGCTTCACTAATAATGGCTCTGCGATTTGTCCATCTTCAGGTCCGAGAGTGTTCATTACAGGTAAGCATTTCTGTGGTTGTGTAATGGCATAGGATGAAATTACATCTTTCCCATTTTATGTTTAAAACTGTGTCCCCATCAAGGTTAATATTCATATAATACTGCATCCATTATACTGATTATATTTTTTCCGAGAATTTCCCCATGCGGATGAGCAAAGTATCCGGATTCTATTCATTCTTCAAGAACCTAATAAATTTTTTTACACAATTATGTCAATCTATAGGTACATTCTGTGTTACAGAAAGGGCAGTGGCAACAGGGAAAGAGTTACTGCTAGAGTGAGGTCAGCGGGAAGATGATGAGTTTCTAGATTTCAAGGTACTTCTCAAAGGGTAGATGTCGATGTGTTTTGGCTGTTGAGAAATAAAATTAAGATTTTGAGTTCAATGTTCATATGCATTACTATGTCGCACAAGATTTCATGCATTGCCATCAAAAATGGGTTTAATACACAATTCTGCAACTCAGATCAATTAAAATGACCAATAAAGCCTTTTTTTCTTTGAGAACCTTTACAGGACCTGGCTAATACATGATGTCATGTTGATTACTCCCTTAAGCTTCTGAAATGGCAGTTAGTATATCCAGCCGCAGGGCACATGGGTCATGGAGGGGCCACCATTCTGATGACTGTGATGGGGCCGCCAAAGCATCGGTACACCAGAGGCACAGGGCACAAAGCAGGGGACAGGCTGGGCAGGATTCCAGTCCATTGCAGGGCACAGATGTACGCACACACACACACACCAAAAGAAATTTCGAAACACCAACCAAAGCAGACAGAGCACCCCAAGGAGCCCTGGACAACCTTGGAAATTTCACGCACACGGGCCAAGGGTGAGCTTTAAATCTGCAGCCATGGAGCATGGAGGTGTGAAGCGAGAGTCCTACCCACAGGGCCAATGTGCCGCCTGGAAGCCAAAACACCACGACGTAAGCAGGTTTATTTACATATTACAAAAATAACCTGTAATCGATAGTAACATTTCAGCATAGACAATATAACACATGCCACCTACAAAAATAATATATATTCAAGAAATAAATCCCATTAAATCCTAGAAATCAATTACACTCTAAATTATAAATATTTTCCGCTGGTCATTATTTCCTATTTTTTACTACTTTTCCTAAAAACCTTAAAACTTTTGAGATCTCTTTGACATTTAAACCACAAAACACAATACATCAAATATATACATACAATATACCTCACAGTCCACAGACCGCCCCGTTCAGAATGTAAGGATGTCACCAGCGTGTAATAAAAAAACAGTAGAGACATTTTCACTGTGTAGCAAACAGAAACATTCATGGTTGTTTTTAAAATAAATGATTGTTTTTGTAAAACAACAACAACAAAACCACGACAGTAATAATATTAATGATAGTAATAACCAACCACTCATCCACTCATCTGGGAATTTTCCCAGAAGGCCAGTAGGTTTGTCGGCTGACAAAATCTATCATGGGTATGTATGGCAGGCCTGTCTAAGAAAAGGTGCAGGGACAATTTTTAATCCCAGTCCAGCGCTGTCTGAAGTAAATTCATGTGTGTATAGAAGTGGTATACAGTACCGTAAATATCATAGTGGGTGGTCACTACTATTTTTTTGTGGGTCAGTAGTGACCTCTGTTGGTGGTTTATTGTATAGCCAGCCTGAGTACCACAAGTGATTCAAAGTACATGGTGCAGATATACGTGCATGTATATCCCATCCCATTTATCTGATCCAACCATCCTCCCGCTGTACTCCCAATGTACCATTTCTCCAGGTTTTACGCATCCAGACTTTGATGATAAGAATCACTTTAGCCTGGGTGAATGAGTGTGGATTATGTTTATATTACGTCATGGGGACCAAATGTTTCCCACAATGTAATAAAAACCTGTTATTTTGACATTGTGGAGACCATTTTTGAGGTCCCCACAAAGATCTGTGAATGCAATCAAAAAACTAAAAATGCCAAAAGTCTTGTATTTTGTTTGGTTACTTATGGTTAAGGTTAGGGCTGGGGTTAAGGTTGTCATGCTGGGATTAGAGTTTTCCCCATAGAAATGAATGGAGAGTCCTCACAAAAATATAATTACAAACCTGTGTGTGTATATATATACAACTCTGGAAAAAATTAAGAGACTACTCTATATTTTTTAAATCCTGGTTTAATCCTAGTTCTGCTGGCAGAAGGCTACGCTGAGCAGCAGGATGCTTCCAGGTTCAAAACAGAACTGGTGGTATGAGATAAGAATGTTACTCACAATGCCACCCACAAAAAAACACATGAAGTTAAAAAAAACTAAGCAACAAATTATTATACAACTCTGCCATTACTTTTGTAGTACAGATATCTTATAGAAGATAAGTTCCAGTTGGGCCGGGGAGAGGTGCATAGTAGGATTGTTGTCCGTGTCTTAGGCCTTAGGCAAGAGGAATGTTTTTGTGTGTCTTGTGCTGACTCTGAAACCAGGATCTGAAACCTCCTGTTTGTGAAGATAACTTGAAGCTCCCTTGCTGAAAGAATGGGTCACACTACGCAGTGCTACAGAGGTAAGATAACGGTAAGCAGTCAGAAATATCGAAAGGAGACAAATAGGCTTTTCTTTTTACGTGTTTGCTATATTTACCTATTTTGAGGATCATATGGTCCAATGAATCTGTTGTAATGAAATAGATTAATGGACCGAATATATGATGAGATGGGGAATGGTGTAATTTGCTTAATTGCATAGTATTGTTTAACCTGGGGACAGGAGTTTACAAGGGTGGGGCGCACCTGGTGGAGACAGGCTGACTGGCCATGAGCCTAAAGGGATGCAGAGGTACAGAAGGTCATCACCTTCGGGGTCACCACACATTCTGCACGCAGACAAGAGCCCCTGTCTTAACCAATGGGGTAGAAGATTGCCTTTTAAGGGGAGTAACAGAAATGTAATGGGGATACCCTTGTTTCTTTGCCGTCAACTACAGGGCACGCTACCATTATGAAAGAAATTTTATCTTACTCAAGTTTTGTCGGGCAAATTTACTTCATGCCTAGTGCTAAGCAGAATTTAGATAAAGGAAAGTCAGTGTAGGTGTTTTACTTCCACAATATTCTGCAGTCATAACAACATGAATTCCAGATGAGTCCCAGTTTCAGATGTATTTTAACCAAAATGTAACTTTCATCCATCTTCTACCCAATTATCCTGGTCATTGTCACAGAGGGACAGTCAGGCTTATCCTAAGCAGCCCAGGGCATTAGGCTGGGGTACATCCTGGACAGGATGCCAGACCATCCCAGAGCACACACACTACGCAATCTACAATCTTAATAAGGTTGTAAATAAAATCTATACCACGGTGTAAGTTTCATGCGTTAAACTGTTTATGAAGCAAAATAATAGTCTTTAGATTTAGAATTTACAGTTTTATATTTCATTTTTTGATCATTTAAGCCCAGAGAGCATGCTGGTCAGCCTGCCTTTAGGTTACGACTATATGCAAATCTAACTGGTGTTCGCTACATTTCCTTTTTTTATTGTTTTTATTTGGTGGTACTTGGTTACTATACTGCTAGATTCAGAACTAACCATTTTGAGTAAGCTCGCCCTGCAACAATGTTTTTAAACTATGCCACCATGCCCAATTTCCTGGTTACTGACTGATTAGGCCTACTTTAGCTTTATTTTTGCATGACTAGTGCTACAGTCTTAGACACGTGGCGGAAACAGGATATAATGAGCTATTAAGATCATCCAGTGGACAAGCACACAAATACATTCTACTCTACAAGCCCATCATTACACTGCATTCATAATTTACAATCACTGACAGCAACTTGACTATATGACCGGATCAGTTTTCTTCTCACGTTGTCTAACAGCTCTACTGGCTGTGCACTGTAGGCACATCAGCTGCTACACATCCTCCTAACGTGATCCCTCTCCAGTCACCAGTAAGGTCTGACTCACTGCAATCGTACATCTAACACTCCTGACTCTCGGTGATGTGAAACACGAATGTGACATTTACAGTATTTAGCATCACATTGCCTCACTGCTTAAGAATAACACTACAAAGTAGAACAGGGTTATAAGTGGTTTCAGTCCTTCACACACCTATACAGCTCACTGTTTCGTGTACCGTGTGTGTTGTTTGCTGGAATTGAACTCTACTGGAGTTCTCAAATATCTTCTCATTACGGGACATATCTCACTTACTCTTCCAGATAGTCTTTCATCGCAATTGGCTAGTATATGTAACTGTTGATACAGATGTATACATGCGAGTTCACGGTAAGTGTATGCAGTGTGTAGTAAAAAAAACACCAGTCTGTTCTATCAGGGTCGTAATAACTCTGCTTTTTCATTGTGTGGTAGGGTAATTTAAATTTTGTATTCTATTGTAAATGAATTTAGGTGTTCATTTACAATAGGGGCTCAACAACAACAAAAAAAAAGTACATCCATCGCGTTGCTTCCTTGCATTTGGGGAAACAAACCCGCCGTGTCTTTCGTCGGATTGTGCTAAGATATCCTCACTGAATCGCTTCTACACGGATATTTGAGAAATCTGCTAGTGTTGATTAAGGCTGGCGCTGATGTTTTGAATGAGAACGAGATAAGCCCACGTTTTCACCTCACGACTTTTTGACCTCACGACTTTGCCCGAGACTTAAGGTCTTAGGGCCTGGCGATGGTACGATTTATTACCGCTTCATCCCTGTTCAGGAAAACATAATTTTCTGCATGACAGATTGTACAGCTAGTGTTTGTTGTTGAAGTTATTTCAGCTGTCCACACCTATTACACACTCTCGTTTGCTTTACTGGCGCGAAATAATAGTATCCTTCGACACACACTTTTGCACAACGCCACCATGTTAACTATCTAAAACTGCTTGATATTGCAGCAATGGAGATTAATCTAATAATATTTTCACAGGCGAGCATTTTATCAACGATGGTGCAAACTACTGTTACACAAAATTTGCAGAACAATCACTAAGCCCAAAACTTTACCACAAAGCCAGCCTTTCATTAAATAGCTCCGATTTAGAAGTACTTCTCCGAATTAAAACTGCACGTACGGCATCTGATGTAAAACGGGCTGCGTATCGATTTTTAAAGACTATATATATGAAAATATCGTTAAACGTAATGATACCGAAGACACGCCATAACATGCATTAAAAATATTATGCATTACTTTTGCAATAGTAAATACTAACTCATCACCCGAAAACGCATGTAAGAACCGACTGCACATTCCAAAGCTGGAGAGACGAATAAATATCATATTCCCCGCCTACATACGTCAGTCACTGGTGTATTCAACCGTCAATCAGTGAGAACTAAAATTCTATTGGCTTTTGCATTCGCAGGGATTCCAATGGATTGTTTTGGCGATTGTCTGTATTCAAGACTCCTCCAGTTGCAGTTCTCGCCTAAATCGGTAGGCTGTGATGAATTGTATGTATATGATTTCTTCCTTTTTTCCTGAATAATTTGAATGAAGTTTATTTATTAAATATATACATATTTAGCCTAATCTAGCGCAATGGAACCACAAGAGAAAGACTCCACAAAATTTGGTAAGGAGATATAAAATATTTGTATTTTGCTATGCTTTCTTTTTCCACTGGAACGTGGGATAGCGGAGCTATGGAAACAATGAGTATGAGATGGGTGGGGGTGACTGGTCGCATGGCTAAAGATTAAAATGCCATGCAACATGCGGTCAATCCGAATGTTTTCACGTTGTATAAAACTAGTAGTCTTGTTATTATTTCCCCACCCAAAACACGACGTCATTATATTTTGGCGAAATATCCGAAAACAAACGTTCCTCATCAAAATAAAGGATAATAAGTGGGCTGTTGCAATCTGATCAATATGCATTTGTTAATCGCCTGCCGTTCTAAAGATGGGAGTATATTTTCCATAATGCGTCGTTAAACCTGTGAGTTTCTGTTTGTTTTTCTGCAAGTTTGTTTTGCACAGCGCCCGGGCCGGAGGGACTGGTGAGAAAGTAGGCGCTGTCCTCGCCCCTTGCACGTCAGCCCTGTGTATCTATCTGTCATAGATGTCCGTCTTAGACGGACAAAAAGACCAGTTAGATCGTTCATACTTTCCCTCCCTATCAGCACGGATAAATAACATATCATTTTGGCAAATATTATGACAAAGAAATCCAGTGTCAGACGTGGGTTTAATTAGTTTAAGTAAATGTTGCATATTGAGCGAATTTGAAGCATGAAATTTTGATATTTAAATACTGTTATAGTAGTTTTTAAATAATAGACATGGGTAGTCTGCGCATGTGTTTTTTATGTATTTTGTTTCATTTTCATTTTGCTCCGTTTTTTTCCGTATTTAATCCTATTAGCTTAATCTCATGTATAATAAGACAAAATCTTAATTCTACCAAGTATCATTTTTGTGCACTGTAACTACTTTTATGCTGTAACTGTATGGGGTTGCCTGACACAGTTCAGCTCGAGAAGATGGGCCCCACCTCATTTGGATTACTAGTCATGGGTTTGAAGGATGGAGAAATGTAATGGCTGGAGTCATGTAATCACTTTCCATTAGTATTTTGCAATGATTGTTCTCCTTCAATGAGTCATTATTCTCTGATTGAGCCTCATGCTCTGCGGTGGTAACTCCAGGGGGAGGGACGTGGGGGAATGATGTTGTCCAAAGAGGAAATTTGAAATGATAGCTGCATCACTTACAGAAAACTTCATTCTGTGACTGAGATCCCTCAGGATCAATGAAGTGGTGGTGTTGGGG
>JAODKC010000095.1:8249469-8264892 GCA_026777985.1 Mormyrops attenuatus | reverse complement strand
CCCCCCCCCCCCCCCCCCCCCCCCCCCCCCCCCCCCCCCCCCCCCCCCCCCACACCCCAGCCCTTTATTGGTTTGGCCACTGCCGTTGCTTTCACATGAGGAACCCATATGACAAGTTCAGATTGCCTAGATACACAGTATAGCCACAGTCATAAACAGGGACTAGCACATGAAATGGATATTTAACTGTTAAGATAAAAAACCTCTCTTTGTTTGTTATGATATTTACATGTAGTCACTGAAGCAATGGTCAGATCCATTGTGGAACTTTCCATTGGACACCATGTCCAGATGCTTTTGAATGCTTTTTCTATTTACTTTCCTTTGCAGGTAAAACATCCATGTTCAAAAATATGTGGTATTTTATATAGAACTCCTTACTCTAGAATGACATATCAAAGTGAAACAGAAAGCATGTACACTGTGTAACAGAATGCATAGCTGTCGGACCTGTGGAGTTATCGTGTTTCCTTAGCATCCAGTCGGTATATTTGGCTTATCAGCAGAGGCAGCTGGCCCATTGAGGTAGAGGTGATAGTAACTCTTCTATTTTTGTGATTCATTTATGAAACAAGTAACTTTGAAGCAACTCATTACTAGGGTTTTGTTATTTCGAAACACATATAAACTGTCTTCTTGCTTTCTCAATTTCATTATCCACCAGTCGTCACTGCTTTCCCATTTCCTTTTTGTCTGACAGTAGTAGTGGTGCTGACATCGGCTTCCTGTCTACTGTTGCATTGGTCCCTCATGCTACCAATCATGCTGCGTGGGACAGACATTTGTTCAGACCAGCTGCTGACGGCTTGGCCGGCATGTGCGTCACATCTGGGCCGGCTGTGCCCAGGCAGGCCGGCGCGCTGTGCGTAGGCCCAGAGCACAGAGGGCCCCAGGCAGCGTGTGACTGCTGATGGCACCCTACAAAGGCATCCTCATACAAAGCCTTTGTTGCTGGTCTGGCTGTGAGGCCTCTTATAGGTATGTAGCAAGAGGAGAGAGCAAGAGGAGGAAGGAGCAAGGTGGGAGCCGAATGCTGCTTGCCTCATTGCTGACAAGCTGGTGCACGAGGACAGAGCAACAAGAAAGAAAAGCTGCCCTGCTTTGGACTGTTTCACGATTGTGGGGAGGCTGTGCGTAGATGTGGCAGCGGTGCCTTTTGCATGAGCTGATGCCCCCCCCCCCCAGCCGGTAGCTTTGACCAGAACCTTGCTGATGAGTTCCTTCAGCCAATCGTGCATCTCAGTCAAGATTTTTGTTATTTCTGCCTGTGGACACTGTTAACCGCCCTTTCAGTTCAGCTGTGGTTTTTGGAGCTGCTTAGTCATATGGTCCAGTGTGCATGGCACCCGGTGGGTGTGGGGTTTAGTGTCAGTAGGCAGGAAGCTCCCGGCTCCAGCTCGCTGCAGCAGTAATTGAACCAGCTGTACTGCAACCCGCTATTTATCAGTCTCCTCTTTTGTAGTGGTGGTTTTGACATCAGATCCCATCTGTTATTACGCGTCTAACTTATTTTACATGGTAAGAGAGGTGCGAACCCCAAACTCATCTCTTTTAGACGGTGAGAGAGGTACAGACTCCAAAACCATCCCATTCAGACGGTGAGAGAGTTTCCAACCCCAAACCTGTCCCATTCAGATGGTGAGAGAGTTTCCAATCCCAAACCTGTCCCATTCAGACGGTGAGAGAGGTGTGAACCGCAATCCCTTCCCTTTTAGACAGTGATAGAGGTCCTGGTTTGCTTTGGCTCTATGTCAGATATGAGGCAGGGGGAGGCAGGTGGGTGCTGGCCGAAACAGCCAACACTCCACCTAGAATAAGCACTTAAGTACATGTTTTTGGGTTCCCGCCCTGCACCGGGAAGTCCTACTGTATACTTCAGCAAAGACCCACAGCTGCTTCCTTCCCCAGCCTCTGTTTGGTTTCCTCAGAAGCAGCTCCCAGTCTCGCATCCAGCCCTGTGTGTTCTTGGGCTGGTCGATTCTGTTTATACAATCAGACTTAGGACCATTAAGAGTATAATTCCTGTGTAAAAGTTGGGATGCATGTTAAATTAAAATTAAAAGTGAAAATAGTGATTTGTAAATTGTCATAGCCCTGTATTATATTGAAAACGATACAACAGCACATTATGTGACGTTTTACCTCAGGAATTTTATTGGTTTTTCAGGTGTAAAACGCGTTTCAGGTGTAATTTTGTCCTATTCTTCCTGCAAACAAGTCTTAAGGTGTGCAACAGTACAGCGTCTTCGTTGTCACATTTTGCATTTCAAATTGCCCCACATCCTCTACTGGGGACTGGTCAGGACTTTTTAGTATTAATGGGGCTATCACAGAAGTGTGGCCCTAAATTGCCCCATCCCAACTTTTTTTGGAATGTGCTGCAGGCCTGAATGGCAGGAACGAATGTAGACTTACAAATGAAATAAAGCTGACCAGACAAAACATGGAATATCTTGTGTTCATGCTGTCTGTGAAATTTTGAACTCACTGCTTTCGTTTTTAATTTGCATTCTAGAAACTCTGGAAGAGAAAATGGAAGAGAAAATAGAGAGTAAGGGAACGGCCAAGAACTGCGGCCCAGTTAGGAAATCGAGAGGAGGTAGTTACTGAAAAGCCTGACTTCATTACATTTCACCCTGTTGGACTGTTTTGGGCGAGGTTACAATGGGGTGCTCCACACGTCCGCATTTTGGCAGATCGTGCTCCTTACAGTATACAATACCTCAACCGAGAAAGTGAACCTGCAGATACGGAAACTAACTCTTTTTAACATCCACTGAAGCTCCCCTCCCCGGTTTCTCGTTAGTAGCAAAGTGAAACCAAGCTTTAGAATATTGTTACTGCCGTTGTTGTGTTATTTTCTTTCAAGCTGCACCTCAGGCCAGAACAATTGGTTGTGTTCTTGTACTTAAACACAGCCAGACTGTGTAAGTGATTCTTAGAACATCTCACAAGGCCGTCATGCTCTCATTTTACCGTGGCAGTTGCTGACCGTGATCTTCTTGGTTTTTATTAACTGTGTGGTGAACTGTAAAGTCTCTTGGGATGTGAACACCTGCTAAACAAATAAATATTAATAACCACTTATCCTGCACAGGGTTGTTGTGAGTCTGGAGCTCGCTCCAGGAGGATGTTGGTTCATTGTAGGGAATGCACTCATGGACTCAACCACAAGATAAGGGCAATTAGAGAGACCAATTCACATAACTGGGAGGGAGATCACCTGTGAGACACATGAGGAGAACATGCAAATTGCCCACACAGAACCAGGAGTCAAAATCAAGATGGCTGTCCTAGAAGTGTGGCGACAGTCACTCGTCACTGACCCCACCCACCATAAACTGCTGCATAAACTGCATAAATTTACACCAAATGAGTGTGAACATGACCTTCTGGGAGCTCCAAACCAATTTCAGTGTCAGTAATCCAGGAGATAATGTTCTTATCCATCTACATTGTTCAGAGGCAAAGAAGACATGAGCCAAACTGCATTATGGGTGTCTGCTAGCCCTCGGCACATGCTGGACCAAGGGACTCAAACTACTTTCAAGTATAAGAAGGTTTAAAAAAGGTCAGAAGCAGAAAGGATCGTCTAGGGAATGAAAGTGAAAGACAGAAGTGTGCATGAGACATAACACCAAAAGAAGGGCAGAGCTGGGTGCACGTCTGGCAACCGCCAGGAAGTGAGAAGGTTCCGGCAAAGCAAGCAGCTGAGGTGAGACAGGAAACGACGCAGATGTAAAAGTTATGTCTTATTAAAGGGAGTAAGATTCAAGAAAAAAACAACCTAAACATGACTGTGACTGGGAACAGAAATAATTGCGGTAGGTCTTGGTTTTAATCTTCCCGCTTGTACCTGGCCGATATGTGTGCAGTGTACGTAACAGAGAACTGCATAACCGCCTTTTGTCTCTGTTGAGGAGCAAATCCGTAAACCCGAAGGAGCGATAGGAATAGCACACCGCAAAACAACTCGCAGAACTCCTGTAGGTGAATTTAAAATTGTCCGCAAAGTAGAGTCTATTCTTTATTACTGTTATTTAATGGCTGAATGGATTTACTGAAGGGAGAGATGTAGTGTAGCCATTTATATGGCTGAGATGTGAGTCATGTATAATTATTTTTAAAAGTTGTGGTTGCTGCCAGGAGATACCTAGAAATTCTGGAGCCCCTGACAAAATGTTACCTTGCCCCCCCCCCCCAATTTTACATATAATGGTTGCTGGTTGCTAACATATGCAAAAATACATTTAGGAAGTTATGCCAATGTGTCATTCCACTTGACGTTCAGCTGTTAGATGACTATATTCTATTTTCTGAGGTGACTTTTGCACATAGTATAAGATACAAAGTTTATTTTTAGAATGTCGATGTTTGAAGAAATGGGTCTTTGCCCTTATGTATTAGCGCTGGATTCATTTTGAAAGTAAACCCTGTTTTCCGCAAAAAAAGAAAATATTGTCATAGTTACGTTTTTAAAAAGTTTACACGTTGGTTTAATTTAGATCCTTCTGTGCTAAAGAACTATATGGCCAAATCTAAACTGCCATTTTTATCAAAAATTCTAGAAAAGGTTGTTGTCAAGCAACTGACGACTGTACTAGAGTCACAATCTGTATGGCTTTAAACTGGCTTAAATCTTACCTCACTGGTAGGAGTTTTACTGTCTCTGTTGGGAACTCTGTCTCTGCTACCTCACCACTGTTTTGTGGTGTTCCACAAGGTTCGGTTTTGGGGCCTCTGCTTTTCTCTCAGATTTTAAACACTTTTAATATTACATATCACTTTTACGCAGATGACATACAACTTCACTTTACATTCAAACCCAATGAGACAGCTGGTCTCTCTTTGCTTTTAGATTGCCTGAACGCCATTAAAGATTGGATGGCTGGAAATTAAATACAGAGAAGATTGAGGTCTTAATTATTGCCAAAACTAGTGATGTTTTTACGTGCTTTTATTTAATCTCGCATTTATTATTGCGATGCATATATTTTATCCCCTCAAATAAGTCTATTCTCTCTAGTTTGCAGTCGATTCAAGCCTGCTCACAAGGCCTGGTAGAAGCTCACACATCACCCCTCTGCTTAGTTCCCTTCACTGGGTCCCTCTGCCCTATAGAATTCAGTTTAAAATCCTCACAATTACATACAGAGCACTGCATGGTCAGCCCCCTGCATATTTGACAGATTTCATTCATTCCCACTCATCGGGACATTCCCTCAGGTCCAACAATCAAAACCTTCTCTCTGTCCCGTGCACTCGTCAAAAGACTTGCGGTGATCGAGCATGTGAGGCTGTTGCCCCTAAATTGCGGAATGTCCTGCCCACCCATCTTAGGTTTTCCGACTCTCTGGATTCTTTTAAAAGGCAGCTGAAGACCTGCTTGTTTAGATAAGCATTTGGCTAGACTCTTAAATCCTTATAATTTTTATTCCTTTAGTTTTTTTATTTTTCTTACGGTTTTATTATGCATCTCATTATTTTATTATTCTTTTTATTCGTATCTCACTGCTTTGTTTTCTTATTTGCTCTTGCTATTATAAAGCACTTTGTGACCAGTGTCTGTGAAAAGTGCTGTGCTATAATATAAATAAACTTTACTTACTTATTTACTTACTTACTTGTGAAGCTCAACAGAGCAGTTAAGGTCAGTGTTTATGGTCAGTAACGGAGAGGAGTGTCATTACATCATCCGTTCTTATAGAAAGATGATATATCTGAGTCATAGTGATGTTTGGTTTGGGCTACACTCTGTAGTGTTTTTCTAACTTTTTCTGACCAGTACTGTTTGTAATTTTGTATTAAATAAATAGTGGCAACATGGTGGCTCGGTGACTAGTGCCGTGGGGCTCTCACTTCCGGGGTTGGGGGTTTGAGTCCTGTCTGTGTGTGTGTGAAGCTGCCATGTACTGCCCATGTGTGAGTGTGTCTGCTCTCTGGAGACATGCTGTTTAGTTAGTCTGTCTCTGAAATGTCTGTAATCGTGTCCTATGTTAGACTGACATCATGTCCAGGGTGTCCCCTGCTTCCTGCAATGGGGTCAAGGCCTGCCGTCACCCTGTACTGGGTAAGCGGTTATGAAAGATGGAGAATAATATTAAATTACCTCTGCTCTAAGCATTATTAGGAAAACTATTGACTCTGCACACATCAGCAGTTTCGTGCTTGTGTTTTGTGCTGTTTGTGTGCTGTTTTGGTCACAGAAGAGCAGTGCAGGTTTCCATTAGGCCGTTAAGCTGCACATGGTGCCCTGCTACCTCCATCTGTTTCCTGTGGCTCCCGGGAATGGAGATGGAGCGTACTGCGCTGGTGGAGAGGCAGGGGAGCACACAGGCAGCCCAGCCCTGGCAGAGTGCCCCTAGCATGGGCATACGGGTGCTGATAGCCCGTGGGCGTGGCATTCACGCGGCCCACCTGGCAGAGCGTTGCATGCCGGCACTTTACTGTTATTATGCCCGAGTGAGTTAGCACGCTCGCGCGGCGGCGGTGCAGCTGTGTAATGGTGTCCCTGTGCGCCTACCTTCTGATCCTGGGTTACCGTTCGTAACTTGTGGTTTTCACACTTCACAGCCTTGTGTGGCTCTGTGAGACACATCCAGGGGCGCTTAAATGCACAGGTGTACCCGTGCCAAAGCTCAGGGGCCTCAGCTAACCTTGGTTAATAAAATTGTAAACCTCAAGTCGCCACCTGAACCATATTTTACAGGATGCTGCATCCCATCTTTGAACCAGTCCGGGACAGGATTGCAACCAAAATGCAATGTTTATCGTTGGAGACCCACTCCCGCAGACGACACCCCCCCCCAACTACAACATTGTAGAAAATCATAGGGGGCCCCAACTAACTCCCAGAGGCCTCTGACCATGTTAATCTGCCTCTGGACACACCTTTCTGTTTTCTGTCGCCACAGGGGAACCTCGGAAGTTTGACCCAACATTTAAAGGCCCTGTTTATAACAGGTAAGACTTTTTTCCATTTACTGCCTTGTGGACGCCAACATACACCTTCTGGTATCTCGTTTTAAGTTTACGGTGCATATCATGATACTATTCATCATGTTTCCCACAATAAATTCAATGAATATCTCAACAGAAGACCAATAGTTTTTGTTGGAACCTTTTCTGGTCTTTTCAAAGCTCTGGTCTCTACACAGTGGCACAATGGTTAGTACTGTTGTTTCATACCTTTGGAGACCAGCCCCAGCTCTGCCTGTGTGGAGTTTGCACGTTCTCCCCATGTCATGATTGGGTTTCTTTTGGGTACTCCGGTTTCCCCCCCACAGTTCAAAAACAGGCTAAAGCGAACTGGAGTTGCTAATCGTCAGTAGGTGTGTGAGTGTGTCCTGCGATGGGTTGGTGCCCATACAGTAGGTGTGAATAGGCCCATAGGTGTGAATGGTGTGTGAGTGTGTCCTGCGATGGGTTGGTGCCCATAGGTGTGAATGGTGTGTGAGTGTGTCCTGCGATGGGTTGGTGCCCATAGGTGTGAATGGTGTGTGAATGTGTCCTGCGATGGGTTGGTGCCCATAGTGTCCATTATAGGCTCCAGACCCCCACGATGCTGCATAGGACAAGCGGATGTGGAAAATGGATTGATGATCCCTACACACCAAAACTGAACCCCTGCTATTGTGGTCATATCTAACCTTCTGGAAAGAACCTTCCTGGAAGGTGGAGGCTTTCTTTACATAACTGCTGTTTACATTAATACATTACACAAGTGACTCAGAAGTTCCTGAGTGCCAGCCAGGAAGTCAGCATCTGTGTTTGTGTTGTAACATTCAACATCTCGTCTAGCACCATGGTGGCAGTGAACTCTCAGAGTGCGGTCATTTTTTTCAGTTGTCTTATCCTTTTTTTTTGCATTTCCTTCATGTGTTTTGCACTCCTGGGCCACTGCAGTGACCTCATTACTCTGCCCATTATACAGAGCTAAATGAAGCAACAAGCAAAGTAGAGGAGCATGAAATCCCGGTGTGCAAAGTGTGGGTCGAGATGTGGGATTTCTCTGTAGCAGGAAGGGGCTGGAATCGGTTTGCGGAGTATGTGAATTATCTTGGAAAGACCACGGAAGATGTATTTCACTGTGGATTATCCCGAGTATCTTGTTTTTGTTCGTATTTTAGGTGACACCATTGTGATGAGGTTTGTCTAAAAGCAAAATTTCTAAGGGAGACTTCTTGAAAGTTGCTTTATGTTAATCCTAAAACATTGCCGAACCAGACACACTTTTAGAAAATGGATAAAGTAACAATGAAACTGCTGTGTTCACTACAGTCTCACTGGCATGATGAAAAATTAGCAGATAAATTATACCTCTACCGCTGGTTTTTATATGTGGCATGACGGTTATCCAAATTAGTAACTAGTGCAAACATTACGATACCACAGGAAAATTCGTTTATGCAGGTCTGTGGTTTAAAACCACAAAAGTTAAAGGTCACATCTGAGTTAGTTTCTGCTGCTGATATGAGCGAAGATGCATATGGGTTCCATGCGTGTGGGTTCCATGCGTGTGGGTTCCATGCGTGTGGGTTCCATGAGTGCGGGTGCTTGTGGCATGTGTTACGACCTGGCTCGGGCCGCAACATAAATGAAACAAACCCAAATAGTTAGAATCTGTATTAAGTTTTATTATAAATGAAAAAGAACGTTTAGGGGTAAAAATAAAAGGAAAAACTGTGGGGAGTTGGATGCGTGCATAGGTGTAGCTCAACGTGGGAAAAAATAAACAGAGAGAGAGCAAAAAGGGAAGAAAAAAAAACAGAGAGAGATCTGAGGCCACATTTATCCCCTACTTCACCTGTCACCAGGTGACAGGAATTCCCTTAATGAGGCCAATACTGACCCCGCACCCCCCCACAACCACTGCCGGGCCGATGGTGGCGCAAAGGGACGTAACACATGAAACGCAGACGTGTGATACTTTTACCCATCAGATATTTATGTGTCCTGCTGTGTTCTGATTGGCAGGGGCTGCACTGATGTCATCTGCTGCATCCTCTTCATCTTGGCCCTGTTGGGGTATTTTGTGGTGGGAATACTGGGTAAGCATCTAACAGGCTACGGGAACAATCGAGAATTTTCTGCGACGAGGAGCTTTGTCCTTTTTAGTGACTTAATAAATGTACATCTGCTACGACCTTTATTATGTAAAATACTAAATAAATCGTATTTCAAAGAGCCACTCGTTTATGCCAGTCCAGAACAGGAAAGTAACAGGCAAGGAAAAATATTCATAGGCCTGCAGGATTGTAGACGCCATCCTAAATTTGACATTTTGGAGGAATGTAACTTGCCCCTCTCCCGTCAGCCTGGTCTCAGGGCGACCCCCGGAAGGTGATCTACCCCACGGACAGCAGCGGTCAATTCTGTGGTCAAGTGGGGACCAAGCTGGAGTGAGTGGCCTGCAAACTGACAACTAAAATCTCTCTTGAATCCTCAAATTTTAATTATATCCAACATTGTTGCATAGATGTAGATCCAGAGGTTTAGATTTTTTACTTTCCAGACCTGAACTATCCACCTGTGGATAACACTCTGGTGACCTACCCCTTCTGGGTTGTGCTAACCATCATCTTCCTCACACTACAGGAAAAAGCCCTTCTTGTTTTACTTCAACATCATGAAGTGTGCCAGCCCCCTGGTTCTCCTGGAGTTCCAGTGTCCAACCACACAGGTGTGACACCTACTTTCCTAGTGGGATTTCCTGTAATATCTCCCCCCCCCCATGTTCAGGAACTGTGTGACTATGGTCACATAGTGTCACAGAATAGTAAGGAAGGCATGGGTCTTGTGTTGAGACATACAGTACTGTGCAAAGGTTTTATATTGTTCAAATGGTCTCCATGTCGATATAAAGTTAAGATATTATGTCTGGCAAAGTCTGCCGGCTTTGCCATTTCAAAACCTCCTAAAGTCACCCCAGTATTTGCAGCAACCATCCAACACACCGAAAACCTCGTCTGGCTAATCGATGCCACATTGACTTTTAAAACAAATGTAATGAATTCATTAATTGAGCTGGGTGTAAAAATGAACGAATACATGGAATGGCTGAGGTGCCCCCGAGGCGAGGTTTGGGAACCAACCTGGTGGTCTCCTAGGCTGTCGACGACATATCAGTAAATTTTTGGAGAACGGAGGAAATTCTTGTTAGTTTTTGTTGTGTTACTCTTAACTTTCACATGTTCTAATGTCACATTGTGTTTTTTGTTCTGAGTACATATGCCCTTATTACTCAGATAAATAGCCTTACCCATTTCCTTTGACTGCCTAAGACTTTTGCACAGTACTGTAGCTTCCCAGTTTCCCTGCAGTATTTATCTCACTTGCTTGTGTCCCTGGTTAGATCTGTGTGGAAAAGTGTCCCGATCGCTTCATGACACTACTGAAAGCCTACAGAAATGACCTAGATAAGAAGTACTACAGCACATACTGCAAGGAAGAGGCCGACCTCTCCAGCTTGGTGAGTAAGCAGCGATAAAGCGTCTTCCTAATGGATGGACGTTTCAGTTGAGCTGATGGGTTTTTGGATGACCCTCTTTGTTCTGCCATTCTGTGACTCCCCCCCGACTGTCCGTATGTTCCAGAAGGCGCCTCAGATCCTGAAGGAGCGCCTGTGTCCAGCCATCCTTATACCCAGCAGACCCTGTGAGTCATTCCTCTCTCGCCCTCCCAGTGCCCCTCCTCTTCTGCCCGCTCGCCGTCTGCCTTCCTCAAAAGCCGCCCCAGTCCCCACCCTCTTCAGAGATAGTGTTGCCGGGGTGACGTTTTTGGACACTGTCTATTCAGGACAACATATTGCTTCAGTCTGTCTCTCCACACAGCTTTGGGTGAATTTGCCTTGATGTGCACCTCAGTCCTGTTCCCCTCCTCAGTCTCGCACAGGTGCTTCCCGTCTCTCAAAAGAAACAAGGATGGTGTGATTGTCTTGGGCAACCAAACGACATTTCATGACGGATCGGAGATGAGAAATTCCACCGATCTCCTGGAGGGGGCGAAGTAGGGCCATCAGCTTAAACATACTTTTCTTGCAAAGGGTGTTGTACAGTAATATTGTTCTCTGAAGACCAAATGAATTAGATTGGCCTTTATCCCATTTTATGCTTCTCAGTTGCCCAATTAGGAGCTTATAGCTCTTGTTGTCTTTATAGGAGTTCTATCAAAGTGAGGGAACTTCGATTGGTGGCCATGAAAATCTTTGAGGATTATACCCAATCTTGGCACTGGATCCTTCTGTGAGAGCTTTGCCTTCACCCATGCTAAGCATCATCGTGTGTTTGTGGTCAACCATATTTTAACACGATTCTCTTATTCCAGAGGCCTTGTGATGGCCATGATCTTCAGTCTCATTTTCATTGTCCTCATGCGCTTTTTGGCTGGAATAATGATCTGGATCATGATCTTCCTTGTCATCGCAGTTATTGGATATGGTAAGATTCCCTTGATTTTAAGCGACATAAAACCGATAGATCTCACACCAGAACCACCATCCCCGTTTTCTGTCCGTGATGCAACCAAAGCTTTACCAAAAACATTATTTTTGTCATTGTTGTCTCCTCCCTGTGGCTATTTGGGGAATTGCATTACAGGGATCTTCCACTGCTACCTGGAGTATGCCAGACTGAAGTTTGAGCCTGGTGCGAACATCACCATTCGGGATCTGGGACTGCAGACCGATTTTTCTGTCTACCTCGAAATCCGCCAGACGTGGCTGGCCTTCTGTGAGTCTTGTTTACTTAGTTTGAAAATGGAATTACCTTTAATTTCATGACATGTCACTCTACATGTAAGTAATAATTAATAGTCCAGTGTTGATTATCATAATAATGGAGAAAAGGTTAATGGCTACGGCGTGTTCGTGTTCTGTCACCTGTGCCCTAGTGATAATTCTCTGCATCTTGGAGCTGGTCATTGTTCTACTCCTGATCTTCCTCCGGAAGAGAATCCTCATTGCTATTGCCCTCATCAAAGAGGCCAGCAGGTTAGTCTTGTGAAAGACAGCAGCTTCACTGAGGAGCCATGAGAATATCACTGACAACATTTATAATGAACGTTTGACCTTTGACCCTAACTCCCTGACATCTAGCTCCTTAGTATAATGTGTCTAAGGAGATTAGAGCCAGACATCCCTGTCCTATAAGTCATAAATTCAAGCTTGCTTTCATAATGTGCATAGTTCTTGTTTAATTTATTTGTGTGCATTGTCATGAACTAGGGGAACGTAAAAACATTGCATGTTATTTGATCGTGAATGCCAGTTCACACAGTATTGATTGAACAATAGGTCAATTTGGCCAAAGTTCAGTTTTACAAATAATAATAAAGGTCATTATTATCCCTGCAGGGCAATTGGTTATGTGATGTCTTCGCTGTTTTACCCACTGCTGACCTTTGCCCTCGTCGCCCTGGTCATCGCATACTGGGCCATCACTGCGGTGTATCCTTTGACAGGCCTTTGTGACCCCCACCCTTCCTGTGTCATGTGGCCACACTGGAGAAGCAGGATAAATACAGAGATAAAATTCAGGCAAATTTAAAAAGCCATATGTTTGCATGGGGGGGGGGTTAATATGATTGTCAAGAGTAATGATGGCAGAGACGAGGCTCCCTGAACCATTTGCTGTATTTGGGATCTTGATAGTTGTGGCAGATTTGACCCAGACTCATTAACAAAGTCGATCTTGGTGGAAAAATGTTGTACCGTCCCTCACATTGCTGTGTGAAGTTCCTCAGCTGCTCTAAACAGCTTCCTGTCCACCTCTAATGAACCAATCTACAAAGTGTTCAATGAGACCGAGTGTCCGTACTCCCGAGAAACCTGTGATCCTAAGGTTCTCACCCATGACCGCCATGGTGTCACATGTTTATTTTCGTTTAGATTTTTTTGCGAGACCAACAGATTTTGCCAAAATTTATCTAAAGTCATATCTTACCTGAAACTGACACCTGTCTTTTCTTCTTTTTTTCAGACTTTCAACACCTCCAACGCCTCATCTGTATGTGCTGATGCACAATGTCTGTTCGCCTTTTACGGAGGAGAGACGTACTACCACAAGTACCTGATCTTCTTCCAGTTCTACAACCTCTTCCTTTTCTTCTGGTGCGCTAACTTTGTGACGGCACTGGGCCAGGTGACTCTGGCTGGGGCCTTTGCCTCCTACTATTGGACCTACAAGAAACCCGAAGACCTGCCGGCTTATCCCATCTTCTCATCCCTTGGACGGGCACTCAGGTATCCCAGCCGCCCGGAGATCTGTTTGCCTTTATGTGTTTGGGCCTGATTGGGGAGCTTGTGAAATCACATGGGAGTGCTGGATGCTGGGTGTGTGTCACCAGTGTGTGTTTCCAGTCTAGACCGAGGCCCCCATCGTGAGGGTATCCCGGTGCAGTGTGCGACTCAGTGGGTGTGGTCTCTGTGCCTGTGATCAGTAGGTCGCCAGTTCAAATCCCATCCTCGGCAGATTAAAACACGTCTGTTGGGCCTTTGAGCAAGGCCCCTAATGCCCCCCCCCTCCCCAAAAATGCTCCAAGGGGGCTGGATAAATGACTGACCCCAAGCTCTTATCTGTATGCGTATGTCGCAAGAAGCATTCCAATGTACTTGTGCAAATAAAGCATGACTTCTTTGGGGGAAATTGTATCTTTTTATGCCTCCCTCAACTTGCTCTTTGTAGAGTAGGCTGGCCGTGAAGGGCTGCCACCTGTAGCGGCGCCCAGGGAGCTGGGGGTTAAGGGCCTTGCTCAAGGACCTGCTGAGGCTGGGTTTGAACCGGTCACCTTCTGATTACAGACACACAGGCTTAGCCCACTGAGCCACATCTTCATTCCCCACATTACTTTCCTCCCACTCAGGTACCACACTGGCTCCCTGGCCTTTGGTTCTCTGATCCTCTCCATCGTCCAGGTCATCAGGGTTCTGCTGGAGTACCTTGATCACAAGCTTCAAGGTGGGCTGACATACAGTGATCCTGACCGTTTCTTCCCACAGAAGCTGTCCTGTGATTTTTAATTTTGGCATTTCAGTCTTCATGTTACATTTGTAATCATAAGCCGTGACAGTGAGTTTGATATGTGCCCAGGAACCTCTCTTGAGATAACTTATATTTTCAGTGATTTAGTTATCTAATTTATTTCTGTTCAAATTAATTTTATTTAGTACAAAAACGGGCTTTGCAGTGGTTTTTCGGTAGAGAAAATGTGAGAGGGAGCAAAACTGAAAATGATTCCCTCAGAAAGCCACATTCCTGGTGTTTTTGTACCTGGCAGGGGCTCAGAACAAGTTTGCCAAGTTTCTGCTAAGCTGTTTGAAGTGCTGCTTCTGGTGCTTAGAAAAATTCATCAAGTTTCTCAATAGAAATGCCTACATCATGGTAAGTTTGTCCCTGCATGCCTGTATGTAGGAGTGTATGCATTCCTTTAAAAAAATCCCAAGGTTGGCAAAGAACAAGGCCCTTTACCAATTGCTCCAGGGTCCGTCTGGCACTTCTTTCTCAAAAAATGTACGTCGTTTTGGATAAAAGCATCTGCTAAGTACATAAATATAGATGAAGACTCCATGAATGATAACCGCGTGCTTCCGCTAGATGGCGATATATGGAAAAAGCTTCTGCACATCTGCCCGGGATGCCTTCTTTCTCCTGATGAGGAACATCATCAGGTGAGGTGGAAGAGACTATAAACCAGAGGAGGGTTTGTGACAGTGCCCCCTCCAGGCTGTCATCAGATCTCACACGCATCTTGCTGCATCACTTTGACAGGGTGGCAGTCCTGGACAAGGTCACAGACTTCTTGCTCTTTCTGGGCAAACTTCTAATTGTTGGGCTTGTAGGTGAGTGATTCTTAATTCCTCACTTTATATCTTAACCATACAGTTAGTGATGGCCAAAATGATGCTTCATGAACCATTCGCTGTATTTTCTGACCCCAACTAGGTGGTGCTCTCTGCTCAAAAAATGGTTCAAAGCATGCCCCAAAGCAAACTAAGAGCACCATCAAGTGGGGTCAGAAAATAAAGTACATAGTGAATGGTTCATGAAGCATCATTTTGACCAGCACTACGAACAGTTAGGTGTAAAAATCCACATAACTCTATACTAGTGATCAAAAGTGTGCATGCACTGTGGACCCCTGCATCCTTCTGAAGACCCCCCTCCTCCGGTTTTGTCACACAGGAATCATTTCATTCTTCTTCTTCTCTGGGAGGGCCAGAGCCACCGAGGATTCAGGCTTCACTCTTAACTACTACTGGGTCCCCATCCTGGTAGGTTCTGGGAGTGTGGTCACGGCCCTCTGAGCAGACAGCCCAACGGTCAGGCCTCACAGGTCATAGAGCCCATCAGTAAATTAATGGTAACACAGTCATCATACTCTCATCTTATGTCCTATCAATGAATAAATGATAAAGTAATAATACTC
>JAODKC010000095.1:8238514-8249369 GCA_026777985.1 Mormyrops attenuatus | reverse complement strand
TGATCTTGTTGCCTGTCTGTAAACAAATGATAACAGAGTAATAATACTCTGATTTTATGGCTTATAAGTAAAAAATGATAACAGAGTAATAATACTCTGATCTTGTTGCCTGTCTGTAAACAAATGATAACAGAGTAATAATACTCTGATTTTATGGCTTATAAGTAAAAAATGGTGACAGAGCAATAATACTCTGATGGCCACCATTAAATATACAGTTTTTGTTTGTTCCTGTATTTGGAGTATGTCTGATTTAAAATATAAAAGGATAAAAAACAAAACCACAATAATAAAATAGCGACTTAGCAACTAGACAGATTTTTGCTGCACCGTACCAGTGAGAAGTTGAAGTACATTTGTTGGAAACAGCTTTTTTTGATGTTTTACAAAGGTGCCAAAGTAGCATTTGCCATGAAAAGGCGAGACGGTTAAATCTCAGTTGTCAGTCACCCAAAATGCCTTCCCAACCCTTCAGGGGTGTGTGGCTCAGAGGGTTAAGCGTCTCCGCCTTTCTTGAGCAAGGCCCTTAACCCCCCAGGATGCTCCAGGAGAGCCGGGTAAATGGACGGGCCGTGAGCTCAGACCCCAAGCTTTGCTGTCAGTGATATATGTGAGGGTGTCTCAGAAGGAGAGCAAAATGGGGTATGTGAAAAGAGGCATACTGAAACGCATACTGAAATGGCAAATAGAGCATCATTTCATTTCAGAGGTATCAGTACTTACAGGTTGCTTTGACGTCCACCCTTGACAATGAGAACTATATATCTGCACGCAAATATTTTAGTTTTTGACTCATTAGTCCACAAGCCCAACTTCCACTCCAGTGTAAGGCATAGATAATCATGGTTTAAGAGGTCAAACTCAACTTTGGACTGGTACTGTACTGGCTATGCTGTTATCATTAATCCAGATAATCCAGCGAGGTCACTGGAGTTCACGTGCCTTCATTCTGTTTCAGTGCCTCTATTGGTCTGCTGAGCGTTTGGGGTCACAGTGTCTCATAGGATAAGCTGGTGTTGGTCTTTCCCCAGACGGTGATCGTGGGCTCCTACCTCATCGCTCACGGATTCTTCAGCGTGTACGCCATGTGTGTGGATACGCTCTTCCTCTGCTTCTGTGAGTTTCTTCAGCATTAAAATACTGAACTTCCTGTTACTGTAGAATGGGAAAATGCTATTAATGCTGTATGATAACAACGAGATTTGCCCAGTCAGTGGATAATACAATTTCCCAATGCTGGACAGTTGATGTTGAAAGCTTCCATTGTTTTCTAGCTGTTATTGTTGCTGCTGTTTTTGCTTAAGTTGAATCTTTGTACCAAACCCGGAAGACATTTTTTTTTCCTTCATATCTATTACTGCACGGGTGTCAAACTCCAGTCCAGGGGGGCCGGAGCCCTGCATATTTTTGGGTTTCCTCTCATTTAACACACCTGATTCAACTCCTTGTGCTAATTACCACACAGCTCTTGAGCTGAATCATTTGTGGTGGAACTGGGAAAGAACTAAGCTACACAGGCCTCCGGGCCCCCAGGACTGCAGTTTGACACCCCTGTATTACTGGGAAATATTCTGGGACGCACAAAACTAGGACCATATGGTTTATTATAAAAATTAGCAGAAGCTATGAAAGCTGTTGAATGGTGCGGTCTGTCGTAGTTGGCAGAGTCAGCGTTTGGTGAGTGCACCGCTTAACCATGCTTCCTCCGTACAGAATCTCTACTGCATGTTTTTGTCCTAGCCTTGTCTCTTAACTTGTCTCTCTTTTTGTCTCTTCGCCCTCCTAATTTTACATCCATGGGTCACTCGATCTTCCCTGCCCCCTTGACTCACTTTTCCTTGGTTCTCCCCCTGTCCTATCCTGTCATGACTTGCATTAACCCAACTGCATCCATTAACCCTCCCTGCATGATCCCGCATAAACACCCACACACAAGGCGAGGACCTGGAGAGGAACGACGGCTCCACAGAGAGGCCTTTTCTCATGTCTCCGGAGCTCCATGACATTCTCTTTGTGGATAAGATGGCAGACACGGCACCCCTGGAAGAAGTGGACACCCAGCCCCAGTCACAGACACAGCACCAGGGAGAAGGAGAAGACAAAGAAGATCAAGAAATACAGCTGAAGCAACAAGGGATACAGATGCAGGAGAAAGAGAAGGAAATGGCCCAGGACACGATCCAAGAGACGGCTGGGGAGACAGTCCAGGAGAACGTCCAGGAGACCATCCAGGAGACAGTCCAGGAGAACGTCCAGGAGACCGTCCAGGAGACAGTCCAGGAGACCGTCCAGGAGACTGTCCAGGAGACAACCCAGCAAAATGCCCAGGAATAGTAGCGCAGAGATCTGGTAAAGAGTGCAAGGAACCATGGAAGCACGCCGAAAACAAGTGCATGGCGAATGGGCTCATCGTGCCCTGATGTTTTTCATTTTACTTCAGGAATTTCCTTTGCTGGGTTTACAAAGGCTCTGTAAGGGCAACTGTACTGCAGTTGCATTTATAGTATTGGTTTTCTGTAAAGGGCCGGTGCAGTGACTCAGTGGGTAAAAGCAATGGAGTCTCACACATCCAGTGATGGGGTTGCATTCCTGTCCCTAGACGCATGCAGAGTTTGTGTCGGTTTGCTTCAGTCAGTCTCAGTTACTCCAATATTTCAAAGACATGCAGGTATGTGAATTGCTGTCTGAATTTCCCAAAGTTTGTGAGTGTGCCTTGTGATGGACCGGTGTCATGCGCAGGGTATCGCTAGCCTTGTGCCCTGTGCTTCTTGGGGTGGGCGTCATGCTTATTACACCCCTATCCCGAATAAGCAGCTATTGAAGATGGAGGAATTTTAAGGACATTGGACAAAATTGGACACATATCTAAATTCTCACTTTTTATATTTTTTTGTGTCGTTTTTTTGCTTTGCTGGTCATACTGTAAGGTAACAATCCCTTACATTCAATTCAGCAGACAGCTAGGGTTGAGCCCCTTTAACGTAAACAGTAATTTTCATAATTAATATTATTCATCATTGTTCGGGTTGCGGGTACTAACACTGCATATAACACCTGTTTGCCTCTGAATTTCTGACTGCTTTCTGCTCTGTTGCTGTGACTATTTGACCTTCCCAGATGACCAGCTCCCTTGCTTTGCATATTCATGACGGACAGGATGTCCGATCCCCGCTGCGTGCTGTTAGCGAGGCCTGCCATGTACTCTCTTAAATCCTGGTGCCTCTCTGTCATTCATCTTATTCCATGTGTTCTTCTCTGGACTGTGACGGTTTGTGAAGTGATTCAGTTTGAAAATTACAAAAAAACATTATACTAGATGAGCCCAGCCAGCTGTTATGAATTGTATTGTTTGAATATCAATGCAGTTTCGTTTATGGCACATTGCTGTGGGGAGTTATACCTCATCTGTTGTGTTGTTCTCTTTGTATATGCCTGGGTATTGACTAACAATTTACTTTATAGCTTAAATTTATGAATCAGTTTTTTGGATTTGATGAAGTCATACTTTTGTAACCACTATGTGATAATGCGGTATTATTGGTAACTGACGATTTCAGACAAGTAGCCCTGATTGTGACGACCTGGCGATTACCGCCTTTTTCTGGGAAGTAGGTTTAGGCTACACACAAATCAGGGTAACAAAGGTTTATGATTTGGCTTTCAGTTCAGACTCCTAGCGTGTGTTTCTTGTACAATTGAGAAAAAAAACTCATTGCTATTATTTTTTAACCCCTTAATGATACACAAAGGCAGGCGTTATGTAAACGTCTGTCTGTAAAGGTGGTACGTCTTTAGTCCACCAGGGTTTTTTTGCTCCTATTCACATTCATCTCTCTTTCCAGTGGAGGATTTAGAACGTAATGACGGCAGCATGGAGAGGCCCTATTTCATGCCCGAGAAAATGCTGAGGATCCTGAAGAAGAACAACCAAGGCAAGAGTGTGGAATAGCCCATGGATGCAGGGAGAAGTAGGGGCTGAGCAAAAGCAAGATCCGTCCTCTTTTGCTGCCATTTTTGTATATTGAGGAATATATCTCATTTCTGGGAGGAACAGCGGTCACTCCATCACGACAGAATTCTTTGGCTAAGAATACTGTCTGTATGTTTATATTGACAAGTGCATGCTGAAGAGATGTCTGAAGTATGGCGTAAAGAAAAGCTGAAGTATCATTTTTTCTGTCTAGTTGAGATTTGTTTTAGTTGTTTCGTTTACTGTTTAGTATTTTTTTTTTTACTTATAAATGAGCAATGCTTTTTTTCACTGTGATACCAAGGTCACTCACAGTTGAATCTGCCTTAACATTACTCTTGAGGGGAAAATGTCCTTGTTCATGTGCAAAGCAATGATTCGTTTAATTAGTTTAATGATTGTAAATACCAGCAGTTATCCTACCTCAGATTAGTTTAGTTTATGGATTGTCACCATTTTACATCTGAAAAAATGTCCTTTTCCTAATTTCCTGTTTTTGCTGTTGTTAATTGTCTTTCAGTTCACGTTTTTACGCAAGGTCAATGTTTCAGAGCCATTTACTGAAACTTATACTTCTAAATTTCCAGAATAGATGTTAATCTCTTTTGTTTTAGTATGTCCTGGACATTGCATATAATTTGTATATACAAGCCCTTACTAACCAAAGGCAGAAGTAAATATGACCAGTATTAACCTGAGAAGTAAAATAGCAGCCATATATCGACACGTAAGGAATCCGTTAAGCAGATGTGCTTTTTGTTGTGTATGTTTAAATATATATGTGTAGATCTCTGAATGGCTCATCGCATCCAAAGTTGGAGTTGCATGGTTGTGTATGAATCTTTTTGCACTCGATATGCTCTGTATTACCCGGCTTGTTTGTTAATTTTTTTTAACAAGAAATACAAAGCTTTCCAAATATTCCCTGTGCACGTGCAATTTCTGTTGTTTTAAATTTTTGCTGCTTTACAAAATTTATGCTGCTGTACCTGTTCACCGTAACCTTGACAGGCAAATACTGATTACAGTTCTTTATTTCTAGTGATCTCTTCAAACCTGACCCGCATTTTTGGTCTCATATCGGTCAGTCAGTTCTTCATAACCTTCGTTTCTTACAAATTTGAAAACTAAAAATAACAAACAACTATCAAACGAATCCTACTGTAATTCCAATGTGCTGAAATTCTATATGTTACGCCACGAACAGAAATAAGCATCAAATGACGTTTACGGGAGGGACTGGATACATGTTTCGCGTGGCAGCAGTATTACATTACATTTATAAACGCAACTGCAGTGCAAGACGATTCTCGGATGGTTTTAGCTCCCCCCAGCGGCCGTTCTGTGATTATCCGTTTGTTTACCTGCCCGTCGTAACCGAGGAGTTTGGTTGCTAGGTGACCGAAGAAACTTTGGTGACCTGAGATCAGGGTCTGTTTCTCGATACGTAAAATACAAACGCTATAAAATCGCTGTTATTGTTAATGCATGTTATTCTTAGTATTCTGGAGCAGGGATAAATAAAATGCCGGGCCCTTTCACTCCGGACAGCATCAAGCATCCAATTCATGACCAAATTACGGAGTTACAACGGAAAATTCAACTGCTTGGTATGTATATTTTTTTTAACAGTTTTAAAATTATCAGTAATATGAAGTTTGGTGTATTTCAACTAATCGGCCTAATGGAAGTGGTCAGCTGGTATAGACTATTTCTATACAGGTAAAATGATTTAAAGCAGTTTGACAAGAAATCGGCATCAAATAAAATATTGTCACTTTGGGTAAATACCTTGATTAATAAAATAAACTCTATAAATGGTGAAAGAAAAAGACAGTCGCGTAGAGGCCGTTTCACTTTAATTTAATTACCTAGTATTTATGCATTTAAGCATTTAAGCCGATTATGCGGAAAGTTTCACCTAAGATCATAAAATCATGCGACGTTTCAAAAGCTGGACATTGAAAACCGGTTTAAATGTTGGTCTTCGCCAACAGAGGGGGACAGATGCGCGTATTTCGAAAGCTCACAGGAGGCCATAAAGAAGAACAAGGAGGCGATCCTGCGGCTTCGGCACGAGAACAAGGGGCTGCGCAGGAGGCTGGCGGACGCGCACGCGGTATCCCACAATGCGTCTGCATAAATACAAATAAAAATAATATAGATATCGCGTGATGGATTACCTCATTCCAACTGTAGAGATAACCAAGGATTCAGGAGATGTCTCCCTTTCAATTCTCCTCTCACACGACATAGCTACCTTCCGACGACCTTAAACCCAGTCGTTTCAATATCCATGTAACTGTATTTCAGCCTTTGGGCGGCACAGTGGCTCTCTGGGTAGCAGGTTTGTCTCACACCTCAAGATTGGGGGGGGGGGTTGAATCCTACCTTTGGCTCTGTGTATATGGCACCTGCATGCCCTCCCCATTTTTGCGTGGGTTTTCTTCTGCAGCCCAAAAACATGTAAATGTGTGACTCAGGGTATCTTATCTGGACTGGTATCCTATCCAGTATGTTCTGGATACTGAAGATGAGTGGCTGTATTGGAGCCTAATTTCTATTTGTTGTTTTCATTAGGGTGATGAGCAAGTGACAAAAGATGCATTTCAGAACAGAGGAACGGAGAAAGCTGCCTTCAGGAACAAGTCAGGGAGGGTGAAGATTTCTGCTTGTTTAAAATTATAGTATATTCTGAAAATCTGTAACATTTCACCATGATTACATTTACCAAACATCACAATTAATTTTTAAATGTTCAAAATTATGTAAAGCAGCATATTTTTAAGCAATAAAAGCCCCAAACCTCACCAGACCTTCTCTTTCTGCTGATCAGGAGGCTGTTCAGATCCTTGACCAGAAAGTGTCTGACAAGATGAAGAAACTTAATGCCTTGAAGCACCGTACAGAGTCTCGCCGGCGCCACCTGGAGGAGCTGCAGCTGCAATGCCACAGAGCACAGTCTGCAGGCCATGCAAGTCACCAGAGTGTGGAGGAGAGGGAAGACGAGGCAAAGGTACACAAATATACAGTAACACACAATTAATCCATATACACACATATACAGCATCACACCTCTCATTCATGTATACACATATACAGTAAAATGCTGTTAATTTTTCTATACACAATCCAGCTGATATATATACAAATCCTGACTGTAGACTCACCTTCAGTGAAAAATAGCTTTTATATAGTTTTATCGACATGCCTAGTCTATCACACATATATCTGAGTAGTCCCACCGCTGAAGGGCACTAATGATTTGCACCCACTGATCGTAATGGGCCACTTTTTTTCTACACAACCCGCCACATCGGTTTGTCAAAGTGATGCCCTGGCTAGTGTGTGCGGCAGTGGCTGACGTGTCACCCTTGTCCGCAGAGTGAAGGCGAGGCGGCTGAGGAGCAGCCCCTACAGGTCACAGTCACGCCTCGCACTCAAGACAGTCATGTTAGCCTAGATATGTCTCTGGGAACAGTTACCTCTCTTCCTTTCTGTCATCACGGGGAACTCTTCCTGTCAGCACTTGTCGTCTCTGCCTATAACCTCTGTGAACACGGGCATCTCTCTTTTAGGGCATCGACCCTGATGTCAACACATTGCTCCCCCTATCAGAAGTAGAACTCAGAGGTCTTAAAAAGTTAATCAACATTATGTAACTGTGGCATATCTATTATGCAGAGATTCTGCTAGAAAAATAACAAATACTTGTATCGCTCTGAATGACTAAATGTCTGTCTCTGCTCATCTGGCTCCCATTGAATTTCTGTGTTTGCTTGGGTATGTTTCAGAATTTACGAGTGTTGGAGAACCGGCTGGAGAAGGCCCAGCTCAAATGCCAGGAGGCTGAACACATTATGAGGGGATATTTGAAACTAAAAGCCCATTTGCAGGTAATTTAGCAGAATCTCTTAAGCTAGCTGTCACTTAACAGTGATAGGAGTTAATCGCAGTTTTTGGTAAACAAAACCACTGAAATATCAGCCAAGGGTTAATTTTTTTTCCTAATCAGTTAAGAACGTTTTGAGTCGTCTGAGCAAACCAGCTGAATGCTGGGCACTGTTTATGCTGAAGACATTTCAAGCATGAAAAAACACATTTTCTCAGTTGGATGGAGAAATTGTTGGAGGCAAGCAGTGCAGAAATACAACAGCACTCCCCCTTGTCAGGGTTTCAGCAGGGACTAACATCGCATCCCATTTTATCCAGTGGTCCTGTGTTATGGTTGTCCACTGCCCAGAAGTAGAAGGTTCAGGTTCAGAAAGTACAAATCCAAACCAAGATAATGTTTCCACCAACCAGTTCAGTATAAAGAGTCACAGTCACAAAGTACTCAACTGGTTGGTTGAAGCAAAATCTCGGTCTGGATTTGTACTGTATGAAGTCCCCGTATAACCCGTGCTGCCGCTTTCAGGAGGAGAGCCTGACGTTCCAATCCCAGCTGGACGGCCTGGAAGCTGAAATTTTGCGGCAGAGGCAGGAGCTGCGAGAGCTGCAGGTCATGCACGCTGACGCACACCTGTCCAGGGATGCTGCCAAGGTGAGATCCGGGAAGGCGACCGGGACGGGACACCAATGTGCCTCACCCTCCAGTGGGTTTTTGACACTTCTCACGCGAAGTAACGTCCACGTTGACGGTCTTAGTCCTGGTACAAATGCTGGTCTCACACATATCATGTTGATATTACGTACTGATGCGTTTTATTCCATGATGGTTCGACTAACGATATTTTGACCTGCATATTCAGCAGTCGGCTTTGAAATTTGACCTGTCCCCAGGCTGGCGATATGTCGTGCGATATTTACCAAAGTCAGGCGACGGCAACATCTACGCAGCTACGCTTCCAGTCTCTGTAGCTATTGCAAGCATAAACATCTAATACAGTGATTAACAATGTATCATACAGCATTTTTTAAATCTAATCTATCTATCTATCATATATTTATATACATCTTATGATATTTTCCACTTACGAGGACTTCATCAGAGCATAACCCTATCGTAAGTCAGGGAGCATCTGTATCCCCTGAAACTGATCAGTTTGTGGGCAATTATGGCTCATCAGTATTTTCAATCTATACATTTAATATATAGTAAACCATGTTTATTAGGATTGTGCCTGTTGGGATTTAATTTGTAAAATAAGACTCAGGTACCTGTAAATAATTTCTGTATTAAATTACAATGCCTCTTTTGCCTCAGGCTGAACTGCAGCGACAGGAGGAGCAGGTGTATAGAGAGCGTCGGGCAAGGGAGAGTCTCCTGGCTCAGTACAAGAAGCAGGCTGAGGATCGCAGAGCTCGCACCGAGAGAGCTGAGAGGAGGGTTCGTGCTTCCCTGTCATACTCCGGAACAAAGATAGGAAAACATGGAATCAGGAGAACTCAGGAGAGTAAGGAGAATGTGGAGACAGGACACTGTGTATAAGGAGAGTAGGAAGAATATGCAGGCTGAACAGTTTTCTTCTTGATAATGTGAAATAAATGCAAACCTTGACTGCTCAGAATCCTTCCTCAGAGAGACCAGGGACGTACTTATGTCACTCATCCCCAGGCCCAGCGGGTCACCATGCACCCGGACGAGATGAGCAGTGAGGCCCATCGCAGTGTCACAGGGGTAGGGGAGGAAGAAAAGGCCATCTCCACCTATGAGGAAGCCTTCCAGCATATCAAGGAGGCCACAGGAGTCACCGATGTGCAGGTGTGTTCCCAGGGCCAGGCCCACACACATGTATGTTAGGCATGAACACCACGCTTCGCAGGAATGCGAGAATGAACATTTAAGATGTCAGCATTTGGCACAATAGGCATGCTCTTTGTGGAAAATGCTCTGCTAGCATGACTACCCCGTGTGACTGCATACCTGTAAGAACAGGAGGTTGTGGAGAGGTTCGTCACCCAGGGCAACACGCAGAAGCACCTGGAGCACCTGAAGGTGGAGAATGAGAAGATCCTGCAGCAGCTGAAGGCGGAGCGAGATCAGCTACAGGCTCAGTTCCAGGACATGAAATACTCTGGGGAGGCCAAACTGTCCAGGTGGGGGTGGCCAACTAAATAAATCCATGAGAGGAGGGATGTAGGGAATGGGGGTGTGTAGTCCTCAGTATTTAATTTGGCTTAATTTGTAAATATACCTTTGCCTTTATATTATTATATTGTGCCCCCCCCCCCCAAATAATAAACCCTTCTATGCCATTAGGGAGAGGGTGGCTCATTTTGGTGGAGATGGTCAACTAAGCAATTGTATAATAATAATAATAATAATAATAATGAAAGTAGTTGTTCTGAAAAGATAGTGAGATGAACTCTACATGCAGTCTCCCTGTCCCATGTCCCGCTGGGCAGTGATCAGCAGGTCCTGAAAGAGTGTGAGTCCCACCTGCACAGAGAGTGGGGCAGGCGCGACAAGGACCGGCACAAGCTGGACTGGCTGACACGCACGCTGGACGCGGCACGCGGTGGCGTCGAGCACCTCGCCGACAAGCTGCGCCATATCGCGCTGGTGCGTCCGCCTGCCTGAGAGCTGCTGCTTAAACCACAGGGAGAGCTGCAGTGCTACTGCAGGGGCTAAACTCCTGGGTAACGTCTAACCAGTAAGCGGGGATCAACAAGGCGGTTAAAAAAATCCACCCAGCCATCGATAGATCCATCAATCCATCCATCCATAACTGCTGAGCCAGTACAAGGTCTTAAAGGTTTCAGAATAGTTACAGTACCTGTCAAAAGTTTGGACATACCTACCCATAAAAGGTTTATTTGTACTATTCTGAACATTTCAGAATAATTATAAAGACATGAAAACTATAAAATAACACATGGAATTATACACTGACCAAAAAAGTATTAAACAAAAAAGAAAAAAAATTGTTTGGGGGGGGTGGG
>JAODKC010000095.1:8212427-8238456 GCA_026777985.1 Mormyrops attenuatus | reverse complement strand
AGGTCCCACATATTTTGAGCTCTCATTGGCCGTTTTTCATTCTCTCTCTGGTCAAACTCCTCCAAAACCATCTAGACTGTTTAGGTCAGGTAACCAGGCCATGTGATGCGACACTATGTAGTAGACAGCTCCTTTGTAGACAGCTTGGCGTGTCCAAACTTGTGACTGGTACTGTATACTTAATGGGCGACAGTAGGTTCCAGCTATGATCTTCCCAGCAGTTTTGACCCCGCATTCACTCTTCCTTTTAATTTCTCCTGTGCAATCTTATAGTTCTCCACACTTCAACACCTGGCTGCCCCCTCCTCTATCCCAACAGGACACAGAGTTTCCTGCACCTGAGCTGGACTCCAGCTCCGAAGCCTACATCCTGGAGGTGCTGGCACGGTCAGAGCGGAAGCTTCTGCTGCTTCAGGAGGAGCTGCAGGGGAAGGACATGGAGGCCGTCATGAAGGAGATGGAGGAGGAAGAAGTGAGTTATACCAAACCCGGAGTACTGCCAAAACGGGACTAAACAAAGAGTACTGTCGCGGCCTGACCAGTCATCCGTCTGGGCAAATGGCTTGGCTCCAGCCCACCACACCCTCTGACACACTCCATGCCGACCTTCTCGAGGTCCATCACAGTACCACGTGCTCCCTAGTGCAGGGGGGGCGGGAACCGCTCCACTCGAAAACATCAACACGTGCTCCACATTCTTCTGCTTCACCCCAGGGAGTCACGTAGTTCACGCCAGGCTGCGTATCACTCCCCGACCCTGGGGGGGGGTGGGTGTCTTCACCTACAGAATCACCCCAAGGGGATATTTTCTTTTTTAAATGCCACGTGTGGCATCATCCACAATCCCTCAAAGTGACTCATGCTTTTAAAATGTTTTGCTATAGTTTAAAACATTAGAGCTTCTGAAGAATTATTAATGCATTATTTTTATATCCATCCGGAGCCTATCCCGGGAACAATGGGTGCAGGCAGGATATTTTTATATCATGTATTTATTTTATGATTATGTAATAATTGTGTATAATTAGGTAAAATGTAATCGGTGACCTAATCTTCAGCAGGTCTTCTATTAAATATTTCTATTTTAAAGTAATATATTTATAACTATTCAGTAATTAACTCTTGACTGTCTGCTGTTTTTTAAACACGAAGCAGTGACGATATGTTTCAGGGACACGGGAATCTCCTCTTGGGCCGACGTTAAATATGAAGTGCTTACCTATGTTTGAGCAGCAGTGACGAGCTACACCCGTACGGCCGTATATAATAAAATTCCCAGAGGCTTGAGGCCCGAGGCTGTCCTCTGACTGGGCCCCCTGGCCGGCAGGGCTGCGCGCTTCACGCAGTTTCTTAATGAGATGATGACTGACTTTGCTCACTGTGCCCCCGTTGTTCTCCCCCTCCCCGCCCCCCCCTTGCAGTTCCACGCCACCATCGAAGGAAAGCTGCCTGCACAAAACATGCGCATCAGGCTGCCCCAGGCTCAGAGACAGGACCCATATGAGGGTGAGAGCCATGACACCCTCACTGTCCGCACATTGTGTGTCTCCCTCTAAATGTGTGTGTGTTTGGGGTGGGGGTTAATCGCTGCTACCAATCTTTTATTAAGGTTATGTAACATGTTCTAATAGGTGTATATAAAACACGGTGCTTAAGCGTAGGTTGTTCCTTAAACAAACATGGGAGGGGCGCCCATATTCACTATGGACCGCCATATGCATACAGACAATAGACCAGCAACATTAAGCGTCATTGTCAAGCACTCACGACTGCTATATCAAGTTTACCATTTTTATCATATACTGCGGTTTTATTCAAAGAACTGTTCCTGCCTGAAGCGCGTATCATCAACACGCAGAATTACACGCCTACGTTGCCTGGTATTATTTTGAAAACTGGCGTTTCAGTAGATGTATCAAGTTAAGGTTCCTCCTCAAATGTCCTACACCACAACAGACGATGAGAAAAGTGGGGACGATGAGAGTGACATCGTCACCCGCGCTGCCCTCAAACGCCAGTCTCAGATGATCATTGACTCACGGACCAAGAGGAAGATGCGCATAAAGAAGAAAAAGAACAAGCCGTGAGCCATTTTGGGATGAGTACTGGGACCGTCATCCAGTCCGGGGAGTCAAGTCTGTGTGTGGCGTCTATTTCTGCCATCGCTCTGTACTGTAGGGTCAGGCCTAAATTTGTACTGGAAACAGGAGGCCCGCTTTTATGTTTGATGTTGTGATGGTTCATTCATTTCAGGCTCAGGTCACGATACTCAGCACACCATACTGGTGAAACAGCGAATGATGACGGTGATGGTGACGGTGACATCAAGGGTGGGGGGGGCGTGTAGCCCTGCCCACCAGCGCACCTTTGCAGTACAGGAGTACAAAATCAAATTGGCTTTTCTAGATAGTTTCATTACATCAGATGATATTTCACATACATTCATTTTGAGTACAGACAGTCCCTGGGTACAGTACTGTACCATATGTACTTAATTTTATTATTACTGTATTATTATTATGATTTTGTATTGTGTTGTTACCTACGTACAAATTCGACCTGAAGACAGACTCAGGGAATGGATCTCGTTCACAACCTGGGGACGGCCTGCACTGTGTTCACTTATAAGAAGGGAACTGGATATCATGCAAAAAAGCTTTATGACGTGATATAAGGCAGATGACTTACAAAGGTGAGCAGAGACTGAGCAAAATACAGATTCTCCATGACTAATGATGGGGTTACGTTCTGATGAACCCCTCGTAATTTGAAAATATGGTAAGTCAAATATAAATTCATAGGGTGTTAAGTAGATATAATAGGCTTGGGAAAATTTTTTGATTACAGAAAAACACACCATTGTTAAACACTGTATGAAATGTTTACGCTAACAATCACTACAGGGTCTGGAAACGTGGCTGGGGGGTTGCTGCCGTTGCCTAGCGACAGTATAAATTATTGTACCGTGTATCACTAGCCTGGTCAAAGATCAGAATTCAAAGTTTGATGACTAATGACTGTGCATCTCTGTTGCACCATCGTAAAGTAGAAATATCGTGAGTCAAACACATCATAACGCGAGCAGCATCTGTACTGCATTAAACAGAAAATTTTACGCAAGATGTGGGACAAACCAGGCACTCTTAAGACGACTCTGAAAGCCCCTAAAACGCACTGATTATAAACGCATAACCACTGTGTTGACAGGAAAGCCTGCGTCCTGGCGGGGCCCAGCTCTCCTCTGCCCTTCTCCTGTCCCCCACCTCGCTATATAACCATACCAAGATATTTATGCTAACAAGGGTCAACTTGACTTCACTGACAATGTTTCCTGATGCTCAGGGCTGACGGTCACACTTCCTCACCCAGACTCTGCCCTGGCTCTACCTTCCACTGGCTTTAGTCATCTAAAATACCTTAAAATGCCTTAGAGTTAGTGTCGTCAGTGACTGCTAGTCGTTATTTGACACCATAATTGCGTTTTATTTGATTCTTGAGCCTGAAGCCAGTTTGAACCAGTCTGCACCATCTCAGTACAGCATGTTGAGGCAATAATATTTCCATCAACGGAGGCGTCCCAAAACAACCTTATACTGTCACGCCACTGTAGTTTTGTTTCTTTTTCCCACTGTTTTGGTTTCCTGAAATTAATTTACTCTCAGCTAGTGTCACCCCCTCCCCCCAATCTTGAAACTTGTGACCCAAAAACAACGGATCCATTTGGAAACGGCTGCATCACGTTCCGAGACCAAGGGTACGACGGCAGGGCACGCGAGTCGCTGGAAGCAGGCCAAGGCGGTCGCATGACCCAATGCCCCTCTCTCTTTCCACCTACTCGTGAGTCGCAGACTAAACCCCTATTGTACCGGTTGGGCTTGCAATGGCGGTGCTAACACCGAGACGCCGTGCGGTCATGGTCAGCCAGCGATTCTGTAGCTGCGTGTCACTGGAAGCTAAAGGTGGAGGTAGTTTAAACTTACAAGATTCATTTCACCGGACAAGGAGCTGGGGAATGCAAGAGCGGCGATTCAGCCCTGACGCATATGGCATCTGTTGGCTTCATTGTTTAGTGTATAGCATGACTCATTGGGTGATATTGCTCATCCTTTGATGCCCTTGTCGTCTCCTCTCTGTGTTCTCACACCAATGCTATTGAAAGCGTGGCCTTCCTGCATCCATGGCACGCTCAGGGAGGGCAGCCTGACTAACTCTCACTTTAGCAAGTAGATGTTCTGTTTGAGATACTCGATTTATGTATGATGATGAAAATACCACGAAACATCCTGACTCTAAACCCCTGTGGCTGGGGGATTATAGCTTTAGAGTCCTTGCTTGTTGTTTCGGATCAAATAAGATGACAGATACTGGGCATATAGCACGGAAAGATTCACATCCAAATACCTCTGGAATCAAGTCAGATGAAAAGTGGAAAGTGAAGCAACATGAAATGGTTTGTCGTCCTTATCCTGCCCGCTGTGTGTCCTTCTTATATGAGGTACAATATTAATTTCTTTGTATTACTCTGCAACTTATAATTGGTCTTGGGTAAAGGCAATAAAGAATAAAGAAAATTTTTAAAGTGGTATATTTTGTACAGCAGAAAGTTATTTATGGTGAGCATTCTGTAGTGAAGCAGCTTTATCAGAACACTGAGGCTAAATCCTGACATATTTCATTACTAACAGTTCTATTCTCAGATAATGAATAAAGCTCATTGTACTAGGAAGAGAATCTCTGATTCCCAAAAAGTAGTGATATAGGGGTCCCAAAAAGTACAGTTCCCTCAGACACCTTATACCATGTGATACAGTATAGGGGTCCCAAAAAGTACAGTTCCCTCAGACACCATATACCATGTGATATGGGGGTCCCAAAAAGTACAGTTCCCCCAAACACCTTATACCATGTGATATAGGGGTCCCATAACCTGCCTGTTACACAGAAATGCATGATACTAAAAATGAAATAAAAATCATTGATATAATGCTGGACACACAATGCAGTGTTATGTTACTGATTCATGTCCATTGCAAAATCAGGTGAAATTCGATTTACTCTAGTTGCACATATCTTCATGTAAAATAAATGTCCAAAGACATTTGCCCTATAATAAATATTTTGGGGAATATATTTCACACAAACAGAGAAGTGTATTAGAAATGGTGTCGGAGTAACAAAATGAACAATATTTATGTCAGACTACAGGAAAAGTGTGCATGAGAAATGCATATACGTATTAAAAGAGAGTCGCCAGGTTTCATCTGTGGGGCAAACTATTATATAGCAAGGCAGCTGGCTGCAGTCCTGCAAGAGGAACGGAAGTGCGTGTGTATACTTGTGGGAAAAGCGGGCGTAGTTTTCTCATCGGCTGTCTGGCATGTTTGTTTGTCAGACAAATCCATAAACCAAACTCCTACACAGGAAGCTCATTTTCCTAAGCGCACGTGACTGTTTCAGCTGCTTTCCCTGTAAAGTTTAAAACAGGTTACTGAGTATTTTAGCACAAGAAACATAGGCTATGTGCGCCCTCGCGCTTCTCCGGCTATGGACTGAGCTTATTTTTTTATCTCCATATTACTTGCGTTATGTTTAGCGTATACTTGCTACAATTATAGCTGCATGTAAAATTCCATCTTGGCATAACAGATATCTCAAAATGTATAAAGTCATCCTTTAAAAAATATATGTTAGCTTACGGATTACCAGTAAACTGTAATTTTCTGTTCGGTTTCTTGTAGCGATGCATCACGTGATATGTGTTATTTTAGAATATAACCTTTTGGAACTATCCTAAGAAATTACTTAGGCGCTACACGAATTGGCCGCTTTGTCATAGGGAAATTCTTACAATAAGTCAAATACCTCGGTGAGTTGCTCGTCTCCTGACCTTAATGCATCGAGCCCCGTCATGTGTTCCGCGCTCCAGAGCACATGATCCCCGTTAGACCAGTTCAGCGCTTCAGATAAGTAATTCCCCGTGGTTTTGCCGACCTGGAAGTTCAACCTAATTTTTGTTTGTCCGAACATAATTAACATGGCAAGAACGCTGACGTATACTTTGTTTGTGATTAGTAGTAACGTTAACAGAGTTGACTTGGTTTGTAAATATTCGACCGCAGAAAGGGGGTCAGGTACTCTCTTCCTAAAACAGATGCATTGCTATTTGGTTGTATATAAAACAATTTGAGGCATGCTTTAGTCTCTCCAGGAACAATGTCGGCTATCACCATCTTATTTAGTTGATTAATTTAATAGTCACACGGGCGATTTCGAAACAGATCTGCTTGAATTGTTTTTTTTTTATTATTAATTTCTCCTCCATAAAGTTACAGGCTACAGTTACCATACAATGTGTCATGACCTTTACGCCCAGAAGTAATCACGCACCTGACCGCTCATATAGGGTAATTGCAGCGCAATGCGTCTCTGCATTCCTTTCAAGCACATTCTTTGACAAACCTTCCTTTGAACTGTTAATGTGATTTATGTCGTTTAAAATGCACATAGATTTAAAGGACACTGACGGCGAGAAATTTAACTTAATTTTAACATAAAGCAGCAAAAATATTTTAGTGGTTTAATTGGCAAATAATTAAATTTTAGCATAAAGCAACATAAATCGATTTTAATGACAAAAAGAAAGGGTTTCATTAGTAAAACAAATTCACCGTCAGATCGATAAATACAAGAGTTTAAATATAAGATATAGAGACCTTTCCCGTTTTGTCATCCGCCATCCATGCAACCGAAGAATTCCCTACTCTGTGTCTAAAGAAAGAATTATGCTGACTTGTTATAGTATTTGTTCCTGATCGACGAGCGTAGGACTATTTGTGTTTTCTGCATCATGACAACCACACGATGAAAAAGTTTGTGGAAAACTTGTGGTAAATCATTTTACACAGTGATCCGATGATGCGATCACCATCTCTCAAATGACCGAGAGTCATGTTATAAACGTTTGAAAAGCAATATACATTTTGGAGGATTCCTCTTCATACTCTCTTTGCGGTTTAATTTGCGCACACCCACAGAACCAGTCTCGTTGTCGATGTGGACTAAGTTCTTTGGTTTAAGTATTTTAGAACGGCGTTTTGTGCGTGGGAAAACGAAAATTGGTCTGCGGACACTCCAGGACTAAAACAAAAGAAAAGGGCGAGAGAAATGGGGCGTGATGTTCAAGTAAACGCGTGAGTGAGGCGAAATGATTTAATATGACAGATCTTTAATTACTTTCATGGACGCTGAGTACCTAAATAGTACACAGAATATACTTTGAAATTGTAAGAAACTGTCCTGAAGAGCGGACCGGGTGCAAGCATCACTCAGAGACACTATACCAATTCTTCTGTGTCTAGGCTACAATTGTTTTTTTTTCTGCCCGTCAGAAACGGCATAAGGGGAAGGCAGCAGCCATGTGTAACGGGACCTGACGTTAATCTCCTTCTTGGCAATCCGGTGGAGATCCACTTCTGAATCTTCTCAGTAAGTCCCCTGCGTATGTGTGAACAACTGTTTTTGGCAGTTGAACCTAAATTACGCAAGCTGCAGACCGGATCTGGTCCGGGGAAACCTTACCCATATAGCCAGATGTTAGTGAGATGTTCGTGCGACCCGTTTGGATTTACATTTTAGTTTATGTATACGGTTTGTGTCTTGGATTGTTACCAATGAAACTGGAATGTCAGTATACACGGTAATGATGATGACTCACGGTTTATCTTGTATTAAACGTGTCACAAGTGACCTGAGTATATCACAAAGTATTTCTATTTGTGACATCCGATTTATGACTAATTAGAATATGTTTCTGTTGTCAGGCTGTATTTTGGTGGTTGGACTTGAAATCGTATTTTGGTGGTAGCTCTGAAATTCACAGAGGAGTTGCGGTCATACTCTGCGTATGGGAAGGAGCCCAAAATATGAATACGGAAACACCGGTTAGATTTTCTTTACTGCAGATGATTAATTAATCCCGAAATGAAACCAGTGGTTTTCTCACAAGATACTGCAAAGGTTGCTTTGAAATTATGTGGTATTAGGAAACTGGCCAATGATAGCGTAAACGGAAAATCACAAAGGAATGAGTATGGATTATTTCCACACGCAAAACAAAAGTTATTATTATTGTTGATGATAAAAATAATAACACAATGAAAGACATTAATTATACAGATGATTTTGTTTAGTCCTACCTTCTATAACTTTATAACTATATATTAAGTTGTTTTATATACATCAGGGTTTTTAATTGAATAAACTGAGCGTGTCTGGGGGGGGGGGAGTTCACCTTGGACCCCTCAGAGGTTTTTTCTCCCCACTAATCCAACTGAAAGAGTTTTTGTTGTTCTCCTCTGTGGTCACCTTCCTTTTTATGTTTCCTGGGTATTTGTATATGCGAAGAACGTTGGGCCAGCTGTTCTGAGTAGGTGCCTCATGAGCGTGAAGTGAATGGAGCTGGTGCTCGTGGCTGGGTACCCCGAGTTCTCTCTCTGCTGTGCCTATCCCAGGACCCCAGCGACCTATACCGCGAAGGTATGAGCTCATGCCGCAGGTCTACACTGCTGGCCAGGAGGGGGCGGGGCCTGTGGGCCAGGGTGAGCCAGATGAGGAGGCGGCTGTGCCTGGACCACCAGAGCTGCGCGGACGTCCAGCCTGAGCCGCGGGCCGGCGTCTGGCTGCGTAGCTTCCACCTCCTGGACACGGATCGCTACTCTCTGGTCAGTGCTGGCATTCTAATTGGGAGACGTCTGTGTGGCGCTGCTGTTTATATTTAATGTAGTGAACAGCAGGGTCTGTATTACTGTGAACGGAGAGCCAGTCACAGAGTGACATGCCATGTGTGTTACACGGGTCCTGGATGTCCTGTGAAGGACACCACATCAAATTAATGACTGGATAATGATGATTGGTCCACTCTGTGATTGGTCCACTTGGTAGCTTTCATTTTTTTTCATGAAAGTGAAGAAAGCATATATCCCAGGTGTACTTATATCGCTGATTAAATCTGAAGCACCATTTATATCTAGCATTAACCCACCCTAGACATCGTAGCAATAGGTAGCATAGACACTAACTTTAAAAGGGACAATGTATAGAAAAGTGACTTTGGTAGTGTCTTGGCATTTTTCTAAATTAGTCTAAGGGAAGTTTGGAGCAGCACAAATGTAGCCAGGAGTTGATGAATGGATACTTTGTTAAATTTTTTTTTTCCTTTTCATTTGCATAATTCAACAATCACACAGGGTAGGGAGACAATAAATGTGACATCCAAACACAGACACACCAGCCCACAAGTACAAACACTCGCAACGATGTAGGTCATGGCATAGGGTGTAGGTCACGGCGTAGGGTGTACGTCACGGCGCAGGTCACAGCATTGGTCACGGGTCAGGTGTAGGTCATGGCATAGGGTGTAGGTCACAGCATTGGTCACGGGTCAGGTGTAGGTCATGGCGTAGGGTGTAGGTCACAGTGTAGGGTGTAGGTCATGGCGTATAAATCAGCCTTAAGTATGCAAGAAAAAAAGATGTGTTATGACTTTTAATTCATACAGTGAGAGCTGGAAGAACATCGCAAATCTAAGCTCTGAGCTCATTTCCATTTCAGAATAAAACTCCCTTTATGGGACCCTTCAGTGATTATCTGAATTACTGACTTATGTGATCTCACTGTAATGTTCATCCAGGTCTTATTCTTCAGTGCTGATTAATCTCCACAAAGCCCCCTTAATTACAGTGCGTCTGTGTCTGTAGCTCATCCATTGATGATGTTAATTTATAGGCAGATGGGGTGAACTGACATATAATTCAGTATTTTTGATATCTATTCACTCATTTTGTTTACAAAGGTTCTTTGTCCAACTGTAAGTGCTTACTGTGAGTACAGTGTGCCAAGTTGGAATGGTAGAATACCACAGATCCTGCAATATATGACATCTGTTGTGATCACAAAATCTGATCATCACCTGCTCGACTTATACATTTAAATTAATAACAACATTATTACTATTAATTAATTATATTATTATTATCAAATAATCCCATTTTACAGTTGTGAAGCACAGTTAGCATGGAAACGGACGTAACTTTAGTTTGGTGTAATTTTAGCTCATGACCCACATCTGCGAGCCTCGCCCCATACAAAGGGAACAAAAACGTCGACGTGAATGTAACACAAACAAAACAGAAGTCAGTTTGCATTGACCTTGGCGACTGATTCTGACGTCACGGGGCACCGAGGATGTCAGGCTGTCAGCATGGAAAGCATAAGAGCGAGAAATGTAAACAGATGAGGATATTGGGCATTTAATGAGCAGAGTGCCATTCTTTCATGTAGTACATCCCATGTTGATGTAATTTCTATATATTCCACCAATCCCACTCAGGGATGTAATTCCCTAAGTTATCAATTACACTAGCTTTTATGAGTTATTTAGATATTAAGTAGGTGAAATGTGCTTAATGTAATTAAAGAATTTCTGTAGCTCTTCTTTGTGTACTTATCTACTATGAAATGCACTATCATAAATAGACAAGCTGGATTTTCAGTATGTAAGTTATAGCATTAAATAAATTACCTGATGATATGTGACATTGGGAATTTTATAAATGTATGCTCCCGCAGTAACGTCGTCAGTGGCGGCTGTAGCAGGTAAAATTGGCTGCGCTTGTTTCTCCGCCTCCAAACTGCGCTGTCAAATCCGAAAGTGAAGACGAAGCGCCTGATTTTTAAGGGACGCGCTGCCCGGGGCCGCAGCCACAGGTAGAGCAGGTGACTTCGGAGCGACGCCGCCGCGTTTCAGTGTAGTGCGTATTTTCGCTCGATATCACATATTTCTTGCATCACCTGGAATACTATTCATTGCAATTGTTTTCTTGTATTAACAAAGCTATTCTTCGCGCAAAAGACCGAACTAAGTCTTTTCTTTAGACAATTTCTGTGCTTTTTATTTTTATTTTTTATTTGCGGCGAACGTACCTTTCTCTGCATTTAAGGAAAATCACGGCAACGGAACATGGCAGGAATTCCAACGTAAAGAGAAACTTCTAGGTTTACATTTTTATTTTATCCTCATCTCTATGCTGAAACGACTTCGAGAAATGGGAAAATTAATGGTAATTATAATATTTATTGTACTTTTTTACTATTTAATACGTCAGGCCTATAAAAGTCTTGATATGACCAGTGTTCAGATCATTGGATCTTTTGAAGAAGCATGGGCGTAAGAGAGAGTTTAATGTAAACTCAAAAGGTTTATTTATTAGAGGGGGTGACAAATTAAGTCAAATTAAATAATGGGAGAAGGGTACACGCCCCCAATTCCCCCTGATTCCTACGTTCCTCTAAAGAAGCTAAGTTTTAAATCTTTGCTTTATTTTTTTTATTATTTAATGTGTTTTTTTTTGCATAAATTGTCGTTTCTGCATGTTGATTAAAGCATCTTAATTTAAGTGCCTTTAGTTGCTACATTTTAACAGCATGGAAATTCAGCCCCCATATTGCATTGACCGAGCCGTTGCACACTTGCGACAATTTTAGCCTAAAGTATCACATTAGCTCAGGTGCTGTACTATTAAAATTTTCTTGCTTGATGTTCTCACTCATTCAGTGGATGAGAGACACTATTTCTTTGCTAGCAGTTGGATTTAGTTCACTTTTGTTTTGTTTACTATTGGTAGTGTCTCTTTTTTGGGGGATTTCTGTGTTGAGTGTCCTCAAAGAATGCTTATTAGGTGCTAGCTTATGGGGGGAGGGGGGAAGGGGGCGGGTAGCCCTCAATCCAAGACAGACACATGTGGGACTTTCAGAGGTTTTGAAGAGATTTAAAGTAGAACAAGTCACATAAAATGTCACAGTACCTTAGACCTGTGTTTCCCAACCCGGTCCATGGTTTTTGTTTTCCGGGAGCTGGGAGGGACTAAAAACGTGGACTGTCTGGGAGGGAGCAAAAGTGTGGACTGTCTGGGAGGGGGCAAAAACGTGGACTGTCTGGGAGGGGGCAAAAACGTGGACTGTCTGGGAGGGGGCAAAAACGTGGACTGTCTGGGAGGGAGCAAAAACGTGGACTATTTGGGGGTTCCCTGAGGACCGGGTTAGGAAACGGTGCCTTAGACCATTTGACTGCATGACTGCTTGTTATTTGTGCTACATTTTTTCTGCAACTCTTAAATATTTAGTAGGTAGGTGGGTCACGTACTTCTGTGGATGGATATATCTGCCCAGCAGCTGAAGATGATGCTCAGTGGTCCGTTTCTATGTGGACATTACAGTATAATGTTCCACGGTGTGACCAGAGATGATTAGTAACGTTTTGCTGATGGGGTCAAGTCGTTCTAGCAATTCGCCATCTTTATTTGCTCTTCTTGTATGTTTAGTGTGCCCGGGGGGAATCACCAATTGACCTTGGACCTTGGTTATTTTATGTGTAACGGAACGTACTGACGTTTGTCGCGGTACACGGCCTGTGGGGCAGGTTGATTTCATCCAACACTGGGTAATTCGACAACATGAGTCGGTCACGCCCATGTTCCAGCTTGTGTTATACATGTCAGTATTGCATAGCATTTAATTACACACCCAAATAAATAACGATATGAAATACCACAGCATCTACTTGCCTAGTTGGGGTACAAGTGATGACTGTTTCTCGCCAATACCATGGCAACTGCCTGCCTCTTGATTTAATTATTAAAAGAAAACAGGAGGATTGTTGAGATCAGTCGGCTTGGAGCGATGCAGCAGTTTTGTTTGTTTTCTGCTCTCCTGTTTGCCGCGCGTGAAAATAACAGGCTGTGTCACTCAGGCAAGGCGAGTGGCGGCACAATGGTCTATTGATGAGTTCTTTCTGGCTTCTGCTTCATGTCTATGTAGAACACAGATAGCAGAATAGTACATGAGCCTTAGCTTTGATCTCCAGGGTGTCCATTCACAGTGGAAGTGCTGCTTTTGTTCTAACGTTCTGTTCGCTTTTGTTTATAATCCCTCCGTCTAGTTCATTAGCCACACCGTCCTGTAACCTTTCACGGTGGCCTCCGTGATCACAGGTTGCAGGGTAAACTGATTGAATCTTACCACTGTTTGGATATATGCAATTTAAGTCTCTCTTAGCGAGATCAGCTGTGGACACTACAAGCCTAGAAAGGATTTCACAGCACATGTTTTACTGAGCAATACGTATCGGTAAGTGTTAGTGAACTGTGGCTGTTTGTGGTGGTGTCAGATGGTGACCTTGAAGAGCTTGTGCCCCACCATCAGCTCCAGGTTTTCTGGTTGCCTCTTAGTTTATCTGTCAAATCCAGACCAAGATTTCGTTCCAACCAACCAGTTGAGTATAAAGTGACTGTGACTCTTTATACTCAACTGGTTGGTTGAAGCAAAATCTTGGTCTGGATTCCACCTATGGATATAATGTTTAGTTATTTGCTATTTGTTATCCTTGATTTATTAATGCAGTAGATGGGTGCAGTCGCAGTGTTTTAGCGATGATGTTCCTCCCATCCTTCGGTTGTCTCTCGTTGCCAATCCGTCCAACCTTCATCTCTGTGCTTTACTCAGGATCCAATGCAGGAGTGGGGGGAGGAGCGAGAGGAGAGTGTTGTGTATGGCGTGACCCTGCGCAGAGAACGAGTCCAGCCAGCCCCTGACACCATGGATGGCCAGCTGAGCCAGGGCTGCGCTCCGCAGCAGGTGTGCAAGCTACGGCGACTCAAGGCAGCCACTCTGGACCGCCTGGTGGCCGAGCTTCTCGACCCATCCTGTCAAGATCCAAACTACAACCGCATCTTCCTGTCTACCTACCGAGCCTTTACCAGCCCTAGCACACTGGTTGAGCTGCTTTTCCAAAGGTACCGTGAGGGATGCCTTCATTTTAGGCCTTTTTGTGCTGTTCCGATGCACACACATGCAGAAATAGTTTGCAGTGTCCCTTAAAGCGACACTTATGTAACCTATTGAAACCATGGGAAGAATGAGAATTAGGATTAGCTTTGTAACGTCAGGGAAAAATTGAAAGAATGTTGTTTTAGAGACATACTGAAAGCAGTGCTTGGGTTTCTAGTGAGTGCCCTTTGTTAGAAAGCTGTCACTCCGTGCATGGTTACAGAGAAGTGGGAGGGAGCATTCACGTAGCGTCTAACGAGTTTCTGAAGTATGTCATTGACTCCAAGAATCTGCAGAATTTCTGCTAAATAGCTGCAAGGACACCTGCCGGATTAAGGAGCACTGCTAGGTGGCCGGGCAACTGTGATTCGTATGCGAGTGCTGTCAAGTTTGTTTGATTAGTAAAATTCAGTGGAATCCTGGAGGTATTTCTGTCCACTTCTTCCCCTGTGGGCACTTTTGAGGTGCGTCAGGAGAATCATTTAGATAAATTTAAGCAAATAGCATTTAAATAGCATTCTAGAAGCATTTAATCAAATGAAACTCATATCACAATGTGAACCGGAGATGCATAAAGCTCATTTGGCGGCTAGTGTTTACTAAAGAAATTCGGTCTCCTTACGAGATAGACAGCTAGAGGAGGGGATAAAGTCTCCCTTTCACAGTAGCAGATGTCAGTACAGTCAGAGAAAACGGAAACATCTCATACATCCTTCAGTAATTGAAATGGGCGTAATCCACATGCCATGGTTATAACCCATACAGTATGTTGGTGCTTCCCTGTGTTCTTGAGGAAATTAACGAGACCTCTCTGGGTGTTTTCTCAGGGACGATGTGCTCTCCGAGTTATACCCTGAATGCCAAAACAGGTGAGGAATCTGTTATCAGAAGCTGAAATGAGTCTGTCCTTCACAGCCCAAAACCCACGCTTTGAATCCCTATCTAGAAACATGACCAAGGTCTTGTGGTGTCTTCTCTGTAGCTCCATGCTTCTGCTCATCCAGACTTGGCTCGATGAGTACAGTGAGGACTTCTGGGATCCTCCACAGTGCCCGGCCCTACGGTTGCTCTCAGCCCACTTGTTCCAGCGGCCCTGCTTCCGCCGACTGGCCAAACGTGCTGATACACTGCTGAGGAAATTTCAGGAAGGTACAAAAGAACAGTAGTAATGCCTTAGTAAATGCCTTAGACTTAGTAAAGCCAATATTGACCTTTATTGTATAGTCAAACTTTCTTGTGTTACAATGCTACAGCTTTAATATTAGTGTTGAGTTGACTTGATTGGACAGAAGACAGGTATGGTAAATCTTCTCTGTACTGTTGCCTCTGTAAACGGTGATTCTGCTCTTCTCCAGAGAGCAATCTGCAGGAAAAGGCCTTGTTGGGGGAGGAAGCTGAGATGCTAGACATTCAGGGTACAGAGGAGATGAGCCTAACCTGGGATAATGCAGAGGAGCAGGTGGACTTCATGGACTTCCCTGTGAGAGATGTTGCAGAAGAGCTCACGCGATTGGACGCTGTAGGTGTCAGTCACATTGAACCATCACATCGTCATCGCTCTTGCTTTTTCAAAGCCTATTAATGATGTACCTCTTGGCTGACTTTTTCTGGATTACAGGAGCTCTTTGAGAAGGTCGTGCCATTCCAGTGTCTGGGCTGTGTGTGGTCCCAGCGAGACAAGAAGGAGAACTTGGCACCCACTATCCGAGCAACTGTCACCCAGTTCAATACCGTCACAAACCGGGTCATCACCTCACTGCTGTGCAGCCCGGTGGGTGTGGTCAGCCCCAGCATTCCGCTGGCCAGCAGCCCTGCCCAGAGGGCTCAGATTATCGAGAAGTGGATCAACGTGGCGCAGGTGAGTGTGGTGGCTGGAGGTGGATGGGATGCTCTCCACAGTATCTGCAAATGTCCAGGGTCTGTGTGGAACTCACCTGTGGTTTTGTTGGATTGCTCAGGAGTGTAGACAGCTGAAGAACTTCTCCTCCTTGAGGGCGATCTTGTCAGCTCTGCAGTCCAATGCCATCTACAGGCTGAAGAAGACCTGGGCGGCTGTCAATAGGTGGGTTTTCAGTGAGATCTGGCAGTATGTTTGAATTAAAGAGGCACTACCGGTAGTAGGAAATTTAGGATCTTCACCAAAAGGTCATCTTAGTACACTCACATCTTCTTGGTTTGATTTGAGAAGGTCAGCTGACTCTCATAGTTATGGTGGCTGTGCTGGTTTTGTCCTTACCAGGGAGTACATTGCCAACTTTGAAAACCTCTGCGAGACCTTCACAGATGAGAACTGTGTGCTGACCAGCAGGGAGATTGTGGTGGAGGTGAGAACTTACCCAAAACCCAGCTGTTGGAGCAGACCTAGGTAGCTTTTAGACCATGTGTCAGTTAAAGGAGGAACTGAGTTCATGGGCCTGCCCTACCAGGTGGTTGTGAGTTTATAAAGGCTTTTGGTCAAGATTCTCCCTCTACATAATTGTGTAGGAGGCCACTGTCGTCAGTTGCATATTTCAGCGGAAGCTGGGAATGGGGGTGTCATGAAAAAATATGCAACTGGAATCTGATTTTTATTCATTTTTAATAGTAACACTGAATAATTTAAAGGCATGTATTTCAGGGAAAATGCTATTGTAAAAATAAACAGCAAGATAAGCTTGACACTAGCGTGGCCTTTCCTCTGCGTGAGGAGCCGAGCCTCATCAGCATTAGCCTGATTGGCCTCATAAATATTCAGAAACGGGGAGTGGTGTTTGTGGGCGTCACAGCACTCTTTGTTCCTAATTGACAGCCTGGGGCGTGAAAGGCCGGCTCCGCATTGCGCTCACGCAGATTCGCGTTGTCGCATTTCCCCACCTGTTATCGGCCACGCCGTGGGAGCCTGTAACGGTTACGTCAGAGAGCAAGGGAGCGCTGCCCTGGAAATCACTATTTGTTATTGTGAGGATGTCTCCAGGCGTGATGGCAGCAGAAGCTCATGACACAATTCAGTTCAATTCAGTTTTATTTGTTGGCACTCTTTCACAGCATTGCATTGTCTCAAAGCGCGTTACGATATCCCTGCCCTGCCCTGAGGAGGGAGGAGGGAATTACAGACATTATACAGAGAGGGGTTTAATAAATATGATAGGGAAAACAAACAAGTCAACAACACACGTTACCTGGCAGGAGAGAAAATCAGGCACAAGTTTCCAGTTGGGAATAGGAAAAAATATGTGACCCTTACAGTCACATGACTCATACTTGGGGCTGAATGAAAGTGGTCCTTCTCACTTATATATGTTGGGAGAAGCCAATGTTTTTCTGTTGGGTTTATTTCCCACCTGTACAGGCTACACATAAGCATCTGATTTTGCTTATACACTGTTCTACGGGACAGAACGTAAACGGAGATAGGTGCTGTGGTGTAGCTTTCTGTGCCGTGTGTTCATGTTGCACTTCTCTGCTCGTATCACTTTCCAGAGCCCGAAAGATAATGTTATCATTTGATTTATACACTCTTATTAGTATTTGCAGAGGCAGCATTGTATGTTGGCCACGCCAATTGCAGATTAAAGCTGGGGGTGTGTTGTCTTGTTATCGGTGCGAGTTTCAATTCGACCCAGATCCGTGTGAAAAGTCCCTGCCTGTCTAATCAAGCTGTCATTTACTGCTTGATGGGTACGAGGCACAAGGCAGCCGCGCGTGATTGGAAGGTGATCCTGGTGGAGGCCTGTGGTTCTGTTACAGATCCTGCCAAGACAGCGGCTCGCCTAAAGCCTAACCACGTTTCGCTCTTCCTTCGCAGGATGAGAGCCAGTCGGTCGAGGACCCCTCCGCCCCTCACCAGTCCCCCAAGATCTGCCCTCCACCGATGGTAATGCTCAGTGCTCTTCTTTGGAGACTGAGTGTTTTCACTACAGAATACTGAAAAAATATGTTACGGTGCCAAATGTGAATTCTGAGCCTCTTGGCAGTTATGAGCAATATAAAGAAATGGAAGCCAGTAATGCCAAATATATAACAGGAAGTGACATGTCCTGATTTCCCTCTGTGATTGGCTGCCCCTTTTTGGGACATCCTCTGTCCTGAAGGCTTTGAAATTCCCCTCCGAAGCTGCAGAAACAGTGTTTCCCTGAAGCTTCATGAGCTTCCTTTTGTTGTTATGGATCTGTCTGTAATGGAAAGCGATGCGCTTTTACACCTCTGGCCTCCCCCCTGCAGCATGACACCGTGCATTATGGGATTGAAGCAGGTGTTTGGTCCTTCTAAGGAGTGGCATCTTTTGAGTGTGTTTCTCGCCTCTTCTGACACAGAGCGCCGCCAGTGGCGTCATCCCCTACCTGGGCACGTACCTGACCATCCTGACTATGCTGGACACCGCGCTGCCCGACACTGTGGAGGTGAGCAGGCTGGCACAGGGATCGAACCAATAGAAATCAGCACAATTCCAGGGATCTTTTTTTGGGGGAGGGGGATTAGCAGCACTAACGTCTCCCCTTCTCGCCATCTCTCCCTCAGGGTGGTCTCATCAACTTCGAGAAGCGGAGGAGGGTCAGTATTTCACCTGCAGTTACTAATAGTCCAAGAAACATGGTGAAATTCTTGTGTCACAATTACAGGGGAGGGGACAGATGCATTGGGGGACAACAAGAGAAAAAAACAGTGCAGTACAGGACAAACAGCAGAGCAGTAAGAGACACAGCAATGCAAGACAAAAGACAACATGCAATATGGGCAGTGAAATGACAAATAGGCAATAAATGGGTGGTGCACTGTGTGATAGTATTTCACAATAGCGTGCATTCACTCTGTATGGACTGTGGTGAAGCCAGTGCGTGTGAGTGTATATTTTAAGGGCATGGCCAGTGTGTTTACAATCCGCCGGCATTTCATCCATAGTGACCGGCTTTGCCATTGTTTTAGTAGAAAGAGTGGCCATTCTTTGGAAAATTGTTTTTCTGAGCCTGTGGGACACCCAGTAACTGGGGCAGGATGCTGTGCTGTTTATCAGCCTGAGGAGAGCCAGTCATACCCCAGCCATTGAATAGTAATGATTGCTATGGTTGCTGTAGCTGGGTGTGGGGAGGAGGGTGTTTCAGGTCCATTTACCATGTCTGTCATAATGAAATTCCTCAGCAGGTTGGATAGAGGCAGGCCTTTCAAAGCACTGATGCCCACCATGTGTCTGTGCAGGCCGACCCTCCCAACTCCTCTCCCGTTTCTCCGTCTCCCTCATAGGAGTTTGAGATCCTTTCCGAGATCCGGCAGCTCCAGGGCACCTGCTCCTTGTACAGCCTGCCCCCCCACACCCAGATCGCTGCATGGCTACAGGACTGCGAGCTGCTGTCTGACCAGACCAGGTAGAGGGGGGCGGGGCAGATATGTGAGGTGGGAGGGGCTAAAGAGATTAGTGTAAGTGATACAGAAGTATGATTGGGCCAGCAGAGAGATTTCTGAATGTGCCAGTAAGCAGGGATGGGCAGCATTTCTGATACATGCATTTAAAATACTTTTCAAATATTTTAAATACTATATTGTATTATGTAATTTGTATTTGACTTACTTCATCAAAGCGATTATGTAATTTGTATCAAGATACTTTAATGTTCAATATTTTTGTGTTTTGAGTATATCCCGTCATATTAAGGAGTATCAAATGTAAGAACATTGTGACGAAAGATTGTCTAAGCAGTTAAAGTGAAAATGAAGTGAATTTACACATCGCCATTATGTCCTTGCACCCTGCCAGCTATGAGCTGTCTCAGGAGCTCGAGCCCCCGGTAGACACCTATCCCAGCCCTCCCACCTCCTGGGCCCCCCGGCTAATTAGCAAGAAGCTGACTTCGTAAGTCTCCCGGCTCTCCGTTCAGCTCTGACACATCATGAAGTTTTCACTCTGTGATACATAATCAACATCCTCACTGTGAATGTTGTACCCAAAATAGCTTTTTCTATTTCTGTTCTACACAAATTTGCTAAAGCGTGTTGCTTATTTACTGGTTTCCCTCGTGTGTGTGTGTACGTAAACGAGCAGACTGTTGACCCTGGGCGATGGCACCAACAGCAAGACGAATGCAGACCAGATCAGTGTGTCTTCCTCGGGGTCCAGCAGCTCGGAGTCAGACGAATTATCAACGCCGCAGCTCTCACCGAGAGGCAAGGTATACAAAAAGCATATCAATCCGTTGCTTGAAATTTTGATTTGAATCATTTACTCTTTGTGTACTTTATCTTAATGTATTATCTTAATGTTACTTCTAATAAGACCAACTACTCAATCCCAAACTGGTCTCCAACTGTGCCGTTGCTAGCTTGTGGTTGCTGGCTCAAAAGCTAAATGCAAACATGGTTGATAAATGGTGTTTCCATTCTGTCTTTAGTCTTCGCCCTGCCCTTCTCACGAAGATGTTGAAGCCTCACCGTCTGCCAGTTCAGAAATCTCCCTGACCTCCGGCTCCCAGACAGATGTATCAGTTTCCCCGTCTATCTCCATGAACCAGGACCCCAGCCCTGCCTCTGCCTCCACGACCTCTCAGCCTGTCTACAACAAGCAGGTGGCCGACTCGTGCATCGTGCGGGTCAGCGTCGAGTGTGGCAACAATGGCAACGTCTACAAAAGCATCCTGGTGAGACGTGATGGAGCGCCTTTGGGGAATGGTCCCTTTGGTCAGAATGGAGAACAGGATCACTGGACATGGGAGTTGTGGTTGATCACAGTTCAGCCTGGGAGAGCGCTAGGGTGAACACCAAACAAAAGTGAAAATAAAATGGCAAGATGAGAAAACACACAAAGGGTAGAAACACTCCCTTGGGGAATTTCCGGAACCTTGGTCTAGATGTAGCTGAAATTCCAGGCTGAAACAAACCGCAACACACCAATTTATCATTTTATAAATATATAAAGAAAAGCTGGGATTGATTGCCTTGCATTTAGCCTTTCTGCAAACCATGCCTTTAATATGTGAACCTTTAATTTCACTTTATTGCCTAAGTGGAAAGTGATCCCCTTTTGGGTAGATTACGCTCCCTGAAACAAGCAGCCCTGGCCAAATGCATATAACTAAACCCTGTCTGGGGGAGGCTGCAGCTCCCTTACAGCCCTGATTGGGATAAGCTCTTAGACAGATGGAGGGAGGATGGATGGATGGATGGATGGATATAATTAAACCTTTAGCTGGTTCATATTATGCATCTCAGTAATTGCATAAGTTCTGCTTAGATGCAGTATTAACATTAGTTTATCCTTGAATTCCTTCCAGCTAACGAGTCAGGACAAGACTGCGCAGGTCATCCAGAGGGCACTGGAGAAGCACAATTTGGAAGGTGTGGACATCCATAATTTCACCCTCAGCCAGGTGCTGCCTGAGGACAAAGGTGAGCCCTAGCAGGACACTTGACATCACAGAACATCTGGTTGCAGTTGTCCACTGATGTGGCTGCTGGCAGCAGAATGGTTTACCAATGTTGCTTCTCCCTGGGTTCCTTGCAGAGCTGTGCATTCCGGACAAGGCCAATGTGTTCTATGCAATGTCCACCTCAGCCAACTATGACTTTGTCTTGCGGCGGAGATGGAAGAGCCACCTAAGACCCCTGGAAGGTACCTCCACCTCAGGGTCTCTGACAACGCATCACCAAGCCAAGTGACAGCACCCTCTTTGGCCTGGAGGAATTACTACAGCAGAAAAGGGGAGACGGGTTGTCATTGGGAAGGAACAGAAAAGGCAGCAGCTGTGTTTGTTGTCCTTGGAGGTGAAAAGCATTTCAGGGCAGACCAGAACCCAAAGAGAAAGGACAGAAAGGGGGCGGGGGCTGCCTGAAGATCGTCACAAAGGTGCAGAGATGCCTGAGCACTTCATCTGAAGACATGGAGAGGAGTGAACAGGATCATTTGTAGATTTGGCGTGTGTCTGGAGGGACACATTTTATGTAAAATAATAAGCATTTTCTTAGTGAATAAATGCAAGTGAACAAGGAAGGACACGAAGAAGCACTTTAGGATGAATACAAGTGTGTTGGGAGTGACTTTGGGAAGCCTTTTTGGGGAATGTTGGTTCTCCAAAGGGATTTCTCGAATTGGATTGTTCTGCTTAGTCATCCACTAATTATTTACACCTAATATAGTGACTAAAAGCCACCCACTACTGCCTTGCATGTAATTAAATGCACTCTATAAAGAGCACATACTTTCTGATATAATCGGGTAGCAGCCCAGTTCTCACATGATTTGCATTTGCACAAAGTAGGAAATCTTTGCACGTAACCAGAGCCTTCGGAAAGACTCATCGCATTGCGTCGTTGAGCCACTTAGACACCCCGTGTCCTAAAAAAAAGGAAAGTCTTTCTGAAACATGTGATACGGGTGTGATGTAGGGGAGCGCACCTTGCTGCAGTTTTGTTTAATGGAATGCCGGCGAGAATTCCAGGAGAGCTTTCAGTTGGGCGGGAGGTGTGAAGCCTCGGTTTGGACATGCCCCGATGAGAGTTTCCTCTGTGACAACCTAAGGTCGAGAGTGATTGCCCGACTGGACCGGTGGCATTCCAGCGCAATACCCTGACTTGAGAAGTCAGTTCTTCGTAGTGAGGGACACCCACGGCGCCAGTGATTATCACCACTGCAACGGATGGGAGAATGTTTGCCTGCAGCCAGTTGTACTGGCACGGTGTTATTTCAGTGTTACTACCTAGGGAAAATGAAGGACTCGTACCACTCAAGACCTTAGAATCTGTGGAAAGGATCTTGTGGTGCTTCAGTTTCAGCCCAGACCCTGTTTGTTCTGTCATCCCCCATTGTCTCACTTGTTTTGCCAGTGTTGTGTTCTGTTTGCTCTCTCCTCTGGAGAACTCCCATTGTCTCAAGTGCTCTGTCAGTGTTATATTCTGCCTCTGATCATTTCCAAGCTGAATGTTCCCCCTTGCATATTGAAATTGCAGAAGATGTCTGTTGCACAAGTTAAAGGATAAGTAACCGATGGATGAGAGTCTGCCTTATCTTTCCAGGTGTAACCAAGATGCACTTTTATTCTGAGGATTATCTCTGAACTGACATTACTCTGATCTGAGTTTTTGTAATTTTTATTGTTTTAATTTTATCTTTGCATTTTATATATTATATTGTATATTTAATATATTGTCTTGTGGATTGTTGGTCTCTCTATGTCCCAGCTATTGTTTTTTCTTCTTTCCCAATAATGAGTCTCTGGCCGATTTGCCTGGCACTCAAGGAAGTATTTATGGAAATGAGAGTGAACTTAAACAATGAGGTGTGTGTGTGTGTGTGTGTGTGTGTGTGTGTGTGTGTCTGTGTGCAGGTGCAGGAGGTGTGTCGATAAGGTTGTCGGTGTGCTGTTGAAATTTGGGCTGTTATCAGAGGAGTCCTTCCAACCAGCACCTTGTATCATACACCAGGCCACAGCTCAGTGTTCGTCGTCCTTTCAGTTTCCCATGTACCCTGTAGAATGCATTGCATTGCATGACCTTTGTGTCTCCTCTGTTTGGCTCTGTTTAACAATGTCATTGCTTTTAAACTTCGCAGCAATAGTTACAAATAAAAACTTCTATGTTCGTTCTGGTGTTTGCTGACATTGTTCACTCATAAAAGCTTGCTACATCGGAAGAAATTTGATTCGTCCCCTTTATAAGGGGGAAAACCACTGTAATACCAGCATAATACAAGTTCCTGTGTAGTTTATGGTTTCAAGTGGCAGACTGAGCTGGCATTTGGCTGCAGTCTGTACTTATCTGTCGACTGTGACATGACCCAGACAGATGTGACCAAGACATGGATCGCCCTCCTGTGGCAGGGGGATAAAATTGCTTTCTGATCCAGCCCTCCTACATTACTACAGTACACAGACTGCAGAAACGTGGGGGGGGCACCTGGACGCAGGTAACTTAACCCGGGTGTTTACTTAAAATTGACCACGGAATTTAAAAAATTGTGTTCATCATTATGTGGTATAATCAATGACCTTACCCTAAAATGCACAAAGTCATAACATCCAAGGTGAATCTCAAAATCGGGTCAAAAATGATACCTCAACTGGGTCCCCAGGACCCAGAAGTAAACACAAGGGTGATGAACAATCACACATAAGTGGCATGCAAGTAATTTAATGCGAATATGATGGTGCTGCAATTTTGAACAGTAATTTTGGGGACTGGCTGGCTCTTAGCCAGACGAATATGCACGCCAATTATGCGTTAGCTAGGTATGTGTGTGTTCTGAGCCATTCGCTAATCAGTATTCATATGTTAGTGCAAATTTGCATATGATGTGTATTCCTACAAAGACAGAACTTTGAGGGATGTGGTGGATGAACAGGCTGAATTTCCTGAACACTGTTTTACTCCTTAATTGAACAATTCAGCTTGTAGTCTGGGAGTTCGTTCTAAATGAAGACCCATCCTGAGGTTTGTGGGGAGCAGATGCAAGCCCTGCAGGTGAGTCTCTGCTTCATTGTTGGTGTGAAGGTCAAGTTCTAGAAGGCTGGACCAATCTGCAGTGGGCGTTTTGTCACCCCTCTTCCAAGCACTTATCCAGTACAAAGTTGTGGTCCCCTGGAGCACAGGGTACAGCTAGGGGACAGGATGCCAGTCCGTCGCAGGGCACATGCACACAGAGGAAAGCTGTGTAAACATGGGGGGGGTATGCAAATTCCACACAATACCGGGGCAGGATTCTAGCCCTGAAACCTGGATGTGTGCTACCTGATGGACCACTATGCCATCTGGAATTTTGTCACGTTATTGCAACTTGTTGCTAAATTAACACATCTTTCCTTAACTGACCGCTATGCTGTCCTCTGCTACTGGGTGTACTGGCTGAGTTTTGTTGGCCCTCATCTGGGAGTCATCCAGGAGAACGTGACCATCCATCCATCACTCACCATGAGCCTTACAATGTCTTTCTGCAACTATAACACGAGATATGAATAAACATACATGAGAATCACAGTGGATAGGGCAAAATCTACACGAGTGGATTACAAACCTGCTCAACAGATTGCGCTACCTTTCTAAAACCACGAGAAAGAGCTGAATCTGTCTTTCTGTGACTCAGATCAACAGCCTGTGATGCACTTGTACTGTACGGAGGCTGTATCACAGCGAGCCACTAGGTGGCGGTGAATCTACAGAGGTGGTGTTTTATTTAAGGAGATTGTGGGAGTAGAAAACATAATATAGTAAGACACGTCTAACATGCTTCTCCAATGATCCTGCATTGGATTGATTCTTGCATTTAGCTTTGACACTCTGGACTCTTCATGTAGCGCATTTCAGCTGACATACATGTGAAATTTGCTGCATCGGCATTTCAGGTGCAAGAAACACAGGACACAAGACAATATCACATTCTTAATGTAATTAGCATCTTCCCATCTTATCTGCGCTTAATAAAGACTGAACAAGAACAGAATCTTAGATTACCTAAACCAGTTAATGAAATACAGTCGAGAAAACCCCGCCTTGGACCTGTAGCTCCCGGGTACAGAAAATGGATGGATAGATAGATGGATGGATGGATGAAGTCAAGAAAATCTAAGTGGAAAAAGATATAGAAGGCAATAGTAGAAAAGACCTGACTGCATAGGTCTTGTTAGGACTGGGGTCTGGAGTGGAATGATGGTCTCCTCCTCACCCCCCTGACAGGACAGCCAATGCAGTGCAGCAGCTCACCCCGCAGGGAGCCTCATTTGGGCTATGATCTGAGGGCGGAGGTCTCACATTCATGTCCGCTGGGTTCAGATAGCAATCAGTCATGGGGCAGAGCATACTGTAGCAAACACATAGCAGCATTGACTCCCGGAGCAATTCTGTTTTGCACATTTGGTTCTCCAGGTTTTCTTGCTGAGATTAAAAGCTCTTGGCTGCGAAGTGAATGCGCAGGGCTGCTTACGCGGAACAGGCATGCAGTGACTCTCTCCGCTGGCTTCTGATCACAGCCAGAATGAAGCACAACACCTTTGTTCTGGCTGGCTGAGTGACAAAAGACCCAGATCCCAAATTATCCATAGAGTCTCCTGTACTCCTGCTTGGGTGGACTGCTGAGTGACTCTGTGGGGTTTTTAACTCCTCCCTGGGGCGCGGGGGGGGCCCGGGGGGGGGGGCGGGGGGGGGGGGGGGGGGGGGGGGGGGGGGGGGGGGGGGGGGGGGGGGGGGGGGGGGGGGG